>VZRZ01001217.1:600188-641669 GCA_013398175.1 Climacteris rufus
AAGTTTTTTGGGGGGGGGGGGGGGGGGGGGGTTGTCCTTCAGGGGGAAAAAAAAACCCAGAAGGAAGAGAAGGGGGAAAAATAGTAAAATTTTTTTTCACCATGCAGCAAAGTTGCACAGAAATAGTGCTCAAAGCAAGGTGTTAATACTCAAAGCAAGGTGTTTTTCCAGTTCTATATTTCAGGGGTGATTAGAAACCAAGAGGTCACCAATGAATGGTTTTACTGTCATGAGATTAATCAGGAGGTCACCTAACAAGAGGAATTGGCAATTATAGAAAGATTCTTCAACAGCTGTTTCAGAAACGAAGCAGAACAGATGAGAAAAGCCAAAAGGAGGATTCCTCTAGGAAATTACAACACAAGTCCATTCTTAAGAAATATGATGCAAATATCAGGTGGAAAAAAGGTATATTCTACTTTTGACCTTTCTTCTGGGTAAGAACTGCTTGGTTCTGGAAATTGTACAAAGCTTGCACTTTGTTATAAATTTATATACTAAAGCTGTAGAACAGTTTTGACAAATAAATCCTTCTTATTAAAGGATTGTATATCCATCAGCTAACATCACCTAGATCTTTTAAATTCCCTGCTTTCAATGATCTGTGGGGTCACTGCAACAATAAAAAGGGAGCAGCAGATCAAGGGCAGTGGTATAACAGGGTATAACTTGAAGGTCTATCCTCAAAGATAACCATACTAAATTATAAACAGATTCAGCAGGAATTGGACAATCTAAAACGCATTCAGACTTTCCAAAAGCAGGGAGGAAATTCCCCCTTTTATAACCTGCATACAAGTTATATCTAAGTCATCTTTCACAAGTGGTTGGTTTGCCTTTTTTAGAAGTATAGTTTATGTATGAAAAATTCCAAAAGAGAGGAGTGTTTAATTTTCTGGTGGAAAATTTGGAAAGTGGAATTAGTGGAAGTCGTTATCTGAAAATTCAATCAATAAGCTATAGGCACATTAAGATCACATTGAGAGGTTCCCATGCCAAGCAAAGAGGTGTAAGCAGAGAACTAGCCTTTAGAACAAACCTTTGATAAATGTGGCCTGACAACACATGAAACTAGGATGCAACATCAAGGCAGCATTCTAGACTCTTAACAGACGCAGATGGACAGGATATTAAACTTAAGAAATGATGGGAAAAAGAAAACAAGAAATACTTGTGAATGATTCAACCCTTAGGAAAACATTAAAAAAAAAAAAAAGTTTCAAATCTGATGGAGCTGTGTATGATACCAGAGAGTCTCAAATTAAGGGCAAACACACTGTTGTTAAAGCACGTAATTGTGAGTGATCCACCCAAATCAACAGATTTAAATAAATTAATGAAGACAGCTCCTTCAGAAAACCAAGTATCTGCCGAGGTAAAGGAGCTGCATGTTTTCAGCAATGTACAAATGCTGCAGTGCAAACAGAGCCTTCAGTTCATCACCCACAGTCAGGCTAAGCAGTAATTACTTAATCTAAACATCTGAACTGGTCTTGGAGATCTGCTCTATCAGGTACAATGTTGAAAAAGAGGCCTAAATTGCATGAGAGAATTAAGCTTAATTTAGGTTGTCAATCTGTGCTGGTCTGATCCCAATTCTGTAGGAGGTTGTGTAGCCTACATATTGAAAGGAGTTGTGTAGCTGGCGCTGAAACAATTGCAAAAAGCAAGTTCTTCCTCGGGGCAAAGTCTCCAAGTAACAGTGAAATCTCACCATTGTTTTGAAAGGATATACACCATGTCCCTGCCTGTGTTAGGACTGATCCAGAGAAACTAAAATAGCAGCACAGTATCTGTTTAAGATAATAAAAAGATAATTTGAGATTCCAACAAGCTGCTTTCACCCTTTTGTTGTAAAGTATTATTTTGAAAACTATGGTAGTTTTTAAGCCATAGCAAGCAAGCGATGATGAAATAGCCGTGTCTGCAGTAACCTGCTTTTATGACACTTCAGGTGGGGGAAGGTGAGTGGCCATATTAACTGGAAAGTGAATGTATTCACAATCTACCCATATGCAATTAATTACTAACTGTACATTCTAAGGACACTTCCTAGGGCTTAGCCACACCGAGTGCCACGGGATAGCACATTATTGTGTATCATCTGATCAGTGGTAAATGGGTGCAAATAAAGGTTATCACCTTACCTAGCTCTTACCCTGAGCTATCAAAAATAGAAGTTTGGTATTATGAAAGTAATTCATGAGAAAAATTGCCTTGTCATTGCTGTACTAAATGTGGAATGTGGGACATTCTTTGTAGTTCTACGAAGTCGGTGCTGGGCTTTAGTTTCTTACCCGGGGGAAAGACAAAGGAACTAGTGCACACCTCATACAAAACACTCTGCATGGCTGAATTACTTGTTTTGTAACATCAGATACTACAGCAATAGATATCAAAACAACCAGAATAATTACTAAAGCTTCCAGAAGAAACTCCTAAATATTGGCAACAGTAACAAGACAGTATAATTTTCTGAAAAAATCACAGTCAATAATAAATAGGTTTGAGGGCCTTTTTCAGATGCTTAACTTGTTAAATGATTTTCACGGGTTTTCCCATACATGCTCTACATGCTATATTTTAGTAGTAATAAGCCAGACTTTAAAGTATCAACAAAAGATCAGCAAGTATGAGACGGATCACCAAGCTACTGATGGATTTGTTCAGCAGGAAAAGAACCACCATACAGCGGGGGGGGAAGCTTAGTAATGTACCACCCGATTTTATGTGTTTCTGCATACACCAGAAAATTAAGTGCAATAAAAAGGAGGTGAAGACACCACCCTCAGTATCTTCTGATGAAACTCTGTCAGAGGAAATAAATCCAGCCACCAGACAGCAGGAAAACACAATCTACAAGTTTTCTGTAAGGTGAAGCAGAGGCAAACCCGTGTTTGTTTCACAAGGTAAAGTGCACATTTCTGAGATGAAGGGAGCAGCAGTTGTCCAGCACATGATGCACCCACTAATATACTTCTGGAGTTATTTGTACAACAGCTGCAGGGATGGGCTGACTTCCCTCTCACAAAAACAGAACGGGGAAGTGAGGGCAGGTCCCACGCAGGAAATTGTTCCACGTTCCCCAACTTTGCAATTATTTCAGATTCCTTTTTATTCTAAGAGACAAGGTCTTACCTGCTCTGATATTCCCTTGCTTCCCTGCCTCTCATGAAAATGTTACCTACCACAGCACACAGCCACTGAACTGGGAAG
This sequence comes from Climacteris rufus, assembly GCA_013398175.1. Lineage (NCBI taxonomy): Eukaryota > Metazoa > Chordata > Aves > Passeriformes > Climacteridae > Climacteris > Climacteris rufus. The sequence continues at coordinate 603,405 of VZRZ01001217.1, forward strand.
CAGGAGGCAACAGAAAACCAAACCCAACATCTGCAGCCCATGTTTCAATATGAAATATTTGCAGATGCTAAATCTTTATGCCAAAATAATTTAACACATTAAAGATACATTGATTGCACATGCTCAGATTTTAAGACAAATACATAAAGCAGAAGTATTTTTATTTGCAAAAAAAGTATAGCAAGCCAAACTTCTGAATATTGTTAAATTTACTGAAATGGCTGAAATGTTGCATTTTCCAAATACATAAAAAAAGTACTTTTTATCTCTGTGTTTTAACTAATTTGTCTAAATTAAGCCAGGAAAGTTTCAGAAGAGCAAGAAAGCTTTTTCAGAAATAGCGTAAGAAAAATGACTCACTGCTGAGAAAGGCATATTACAAAAGTGACACCCTTTGGACAAATTCCTTCTATTAAGTGGGAGCATATTTAGTCAACACAGGACAGAGGAAGAGGAGAGGTCAAGAAAATATTCAATGCTTTATCTACAAAGGTACAAGGAGAGAAACAGATGAGTTTTTCAAATGAACAAGTGATGCTCTAAATCTTACTGCTGAAAAAGCAGAATCAGATGATCATCACATCATATTTCAAAATGGAAACAGATCAGCAAAACCTCAAGGAATTACCAGCTAGCAAGCAAAGGAATATTTTTTTTTTAATGTCCAAGGAAAAATATTCACTTCATCTGGCATTGAACAGAGTATGCAATAAATAGACTTTATGCCTAAATAAAAATGGATACAGAAAGAATAGGAGCAACAAGCAGTTTATAAAAATACGTAAAATACTAACATAGTTCAACACCGAAGAGTGGCTGAAAAGCAAGAATGAATTGTGAAAAGTACCTGGTGGAGTGTTTGTCACCAGAAAGGCTCCTTGGACTGTAACTTAACCTGCTGAGGAAGCTATTTCCCCATTTCTCTGCCCTTGCCCCAGACTGCCTCCATTTTACTTCTTCCACAGGGTTACCAGAACTGAGCAGGTATAACTGTCCCCTACCTGAAGCGGTTTTCATTCAACATCTGTTTTAAAATGCATCTTAAAAATCTACTGAGTTTGACAGAAATAAATAGGAATTGACTACACATATATCTCTCCTGACAAACTTCAGTGGTAACCTCTGGTAGGAGAACAGGGCAATGAAAAGCAGGTGGTGGATGACAAAACCTTAACTTAAATCAGATGCAGCTGAAAAAGTGCACCTGACTCTGTTCCAGCATTAAGCCTTCAGGAGGCCCCAAAAACCCATCCCTCACCTGTAAGGAAGGCAGGTGTGTACAGCATTAGGTCCTACGTGTTCATCAGTATTTACATGCCCCCAGCAGGCACACCAAAAATTTCGAACTCTAAAAAGTGAATTACGCTTTCTACAACTCAGTTTCTGAGGTTGAGGAGTTAAGTGCTGATCATTTTTCTTCTAAAGATTTATAAAAATCAGTTCATTGACTCCAGTCTCTTCCAGCAGGGGAAAAGAAGATCGAAACTGTGATTGTTTCTAACATGAAAACCAACATTTCAAGAAGCAAATTCAGTACTTTACATAAGCAGAGCTTAATCTCTAACTGGCTTTATGAGTTTCTGTAATTCTTTTTCACACTGACTGCACTGATGGGTATTATATTCACATGTCATCACTCACATCATGAAAACCCAAGGAAAAACACTTGTGAAAAACACAATGTACAGACATTATGGGTAACACATTGCTCATTTTCACCTCTCATGAAGAATAATAGAAACAACATGCTTCCAAGATTTCAGAGAAGCTCTATATTACTAGATGGAGAGGCAAGATTGACTAGAATGGCAAGAAGGACTGATTTACTCTCAAAAAACCCATTTCTCTGTTTCACTGGGATCAAAAAAGCTGTTGCCTTAAAGAAAAAACGACATAATTTTAGTAGAGTCAAAAAAATTACCAGTACCTAGGATTTCAACTATTTGGGAATGCCTTTTGAAAAAGTTCAAGTTTTACATTTCAAAGCGTTTTTTTCCCCATGTTTCCCGTGGATTATGTTACTAATTGGGAATATGTGGGAAATATTTCCCACAATTATGTTTATAAAAATTCCAGTGACAATTAGCGCCAATCCTAATACATGTGGAAAACATTAAAATCACTGAAAATGAAAAATAGTGTTGATTTTATGCAACAAAATGTAGATGTTAAATATATAAAAAGTTATACTGGGTCAATCCAAAGGTCCATAATGACCTGTATGCCCTGACAGCAACTAGAAGTCCACAGGAAAAGGTTAAAAAACATAAGCAAATAATGATACTTTCCTCACTAGATGTATTAGACATTAGTCAGCATGAGATTCTGTGGTCTTATATCCCATAGGCTGCATCTGTATTTGGAAGTCATCAGTGATTGTTTTCTCCCAGAATTTGCTAAACTGATTCATAAAACTGCTTGAATTTTTGCACCCACAACCTCCTGTGGCAAATCCAATCACATGTGCATTAGGAACCACATGTTCTGCATTTAACCTCTTGTAACTCAGCTCCCTTCTCAGGTTCTTTAAAAATACAGTGTCTGCTCCAGAGTTCCCTGTTTGACTCCAGAATTGCCTTCATCCACCTTTATCCTTCAGTCGGGAATCTCTGCATGGACCTTCTTTTTCAGCTCATTTAAAGAACCTTTGGTGTAGCACCTTGTCAATCCCTTCTGGAGAACCTAAATGGGTTATAGCAACCAGATTTCCCAGTTCCTCACACTCACTAACTCCTGTAAAGACACCACACCAGAAGGCTGTGATGTATGACTTCTCTGTACCATGTGTGTTTTGGATTTTTCCCAATGTACTACACTAATCCAGATATCCATTCATTCTGCCCCAGTGCAGTTGGTGCTAATTTGCCCAACACAGATGTCAGACACTGAACCAACAACGTTCTACTCCTATCACACAAGGCACTCTCACATACATGGAGGTAGGACAGTTTAACAAGAGTAACATCTGCCAAAGTTTATTATTCATACTTACTCTAATAAAATTAATAAACTGTATTAATACCAATTGTTTCTTTTGGTGCTAAGAAGACTATGAAACTGAAAAACTGGTTTCCAAAGTTAATGCAGGTGTTTCAAAAATGTCAGCTTTTTAACATATTAGTTAATAGCAAAATTCTACAAATGCACCTTAGCATGCTCTCCTGTTGCATGCAGATGCAGAGAATCATGCTCAAGCTAGTGCCTTCTCCTTCAGGAGCCCAATTCTGCTTCCCTTGTCTTCCAGACTTCCCTTATACTGAACCAAACTGCTGAAAAAACCCCACTTTCTGAACATAAGATACTAATTGTGCAAAACAGTCCTTTAAAATTCTTTTACTTTTATAATTTTTCTATCCAAAAAATACATATATTTGTACATTCAGCAGATTCTTTTTCTCCTTGCTCTATCTGTAACCCTATCACAAAAAACTGCCGCAGGTCTCCTAATTCTTCCATGACATTTTTCCTGAATTTAAATTCAAGACTTTCTCCACACCTGCTAAGGTCAAAATTCCTCCTCAATGCATCTTCTAAACAGGCAAGGGCTACAGTAAAGCTGACAGCAGAAAGCAGCTCAACAAAATTCAGCTATGCCATCTAAGATTCAGTCACCTGGCTGAACTACATTTTGCTTACTAGCAGTGTTTAGGTCTACCCAACAAGATGTTAAAATGGAAAATTAAAACTGAATTACTTAACATGTCTGCGGTATACCTAATTTCCCATAACCTGTATTCACCTGTGTAGCTCTCCAAGGAGGAAAGAAGTTTAAAGGCAACAAACTTCCCTACTTGATGTACTGGAACTTAATGCCCATAATCAATAAAAACCAGAGAACCATCACTGTCAACTGCTTCGTATCTCATGAGAAGTAAATCATTTTCATTAGTTCCAATTCCGCTCCTCTGAAAAATGAAATTGAGACTGATGCAGGATTTTGCACTAATAAAAACAATGCATTTTTCTTCACACAAGACAACCATCAGTTGCTAGAGATGTAAAAACTAGGCCCAGATTACACTCCATGCCAACAAAAACAACTGTTCCTTAGCTTGCTAGTCCTTTTAATTTATTGCCATAATGTGGAGCTATAACTCCTATTTGTAATCAACCAACAAAATAATTACTGGTGCATCAGCCTAAGAGAAGACTTTTTCCCCTACTTGTTGAAGTTCTGGTCTATGTCACTCTCAGTTCCCAAGCCTCCTTCCACCTCTCCTTATCTCAGCCTTCATTTTCCCACTGTCAAAGCCTGTTTTTCCAGGAAGGAACGTTATGGTAAAGATGAGGAATATTGTTCAGCACCTCTTTGCCCTTTGGCACTGCTATCAAACACTGGGATTTTATCTGCCACATTAGCAGAGATCTTACAAAAAACACATTCCTTTTTGTATAACGTACATGGTGGTCACTCAAACAATAACCACTAACAGATGTCTGAAGTGAGGAGAAGGGACTATTTAAATAGAACTTTATAAATTCTGATGATCCTTTCCCAGATTTGAAACCTTGACACTTAATTTATAACTATCAGTATGGCCCTATCCTTTCCTTTGTGTGTTTATTTCTAGTTCCAACTCGGTGAGGATACTTTGCCCATCATGCTGTAAGTTTCTCTGTGACCCTGCAGATAATCTTACCCTCAACGTGCCTTCATTTAATAGTGTAAAGATAAAAATGAAAAAAACCTCTGCAAAGAATCCAGTACCCAAATAAGGAATTCTGACAGGGCTATGAACTTACATGCTTACATAAAATTACTCGTCACATCCAGCACCCCTCAATGACCATCTGGGAAAGTTTTTCTTTCAAAGGAAATACAAAAGTATGAAAGAAATGTAACCTGCCAGAGTCCACTGAAGTTTTAATGTTACAAGATTTGTATTTAGGTCTGCTTTCCAAGGGTTTTTAAAAAGTGCTCTCACTCAATATGCATGGGAAATTAAATAGTAACTGCTTTAAATATCCTTGCAGTTCAATATTACAAGAAAATGTTGGAATTTTAGAAGAAAATTCTCCATGAATAAGCTCCATGATAAACCTTATCTGCCAGTAGCACTTTTACTCATAGAAACAGCAGAACTATAGATGCATTTGGCATAATACAGAAGCAGCTTTTAAGATTAAAGTCTTTATAAAGCTGCATTATGTTAATTACCTTGTTTTCACAGTCTCTTTTAATAAATATAGATTCCTGAATGTATCTCTGGACACAGCTGCTTAAGAAAAAATATTTTTTAAAAATTTCATTTAAAAATACATCTCACATACAAAAACAAAGGATACCACCAATAATAGCAGTAAAGAAAAAGTATAATTTTTTGAAAGACAAAGTCAAATTCTGCCAGTGTAACGTCTCTGCACAGATGGAGAAAAGGTTTACAGACACACACATAGAGGTAACTTGTTGTACTTGAGGACAAAATTTAGCCTTCAGTATCTTTAAACTTTTAGATCCAGTCGAAGTTTCACATTTCTGATTAAATTTTCAAACAGTTGAATAAAATTAACAATAATCCCAGACAACATGCAACTCTTAACATTTAAAAGCTTTGCCATCAGCTTCAATAACAAAAATCCACATGCATTTTGCTGAAGACATTCAGACATGAATTTCAGGATCATTTGTAGGAAATATACTCCCCCTTTCTTCTAAAGGCAATGCAACAGTAGGCTTTACCCTCTGCAGGCAGCAGATAAACAGATCTGTAAAGCATTTCTCCAATCAACAGATCATATGACAGGGTAGAACGTTTCTTTTCTTCCTGTTACAATACTCACCTGTACCCACACTCCTGGAAACCCACAGCATTCAAGAAAACAGGATGACAAGATGGAAAGGCCTCTATATACAGCAATAATATTTCTGATAGAACTTCAGCAATGCCTACCTGAAGTCAGGAATTTTATTTTAAAATATATGATGACAGATGCTGCTACTCTAATGGGATTTCACTGGTTACAAAACCTCAACCTGTCATACAATTGCATGTGTGAAAACCACAGGAGCAAAACCAAAGGATGAACTCTCCCATGCTGCAAAACTCATCTACCAAAGACAAGACTGTGCCAACTAAGGAACTTTAACAATATCTGCAAAGCTAGAACAGCTATGGCTGAGTTTTCACTTCCTACCAGTCTGCATCTTTTCAAAGAGCCACACTTTATAAATTAATTTTAAAAACCTACTTTTTTTTTCCATGAATGTCAACAGGTGAAAAAATCAAACCAAAAAAACACACCTACTTTACAGATTGAGAGGGAATTACCCTTTGGAAAGCAACAGCTCATTTTTCAATTTAAAAAATGTATAGTATGCTAACTGCACAACTGTCTTTCTTAAAAAGAATGAAGAAACAGATGACAGCACATAACAGATTACAGCTCCTGGATGTCAGGAGCCACAGAGACAGGAATAAGTGAGATAAGTGAGCACACCATCCATTTTATCTGATTCACATTAATAAGAGTAAGACCAAAAAAAAAAAAAAAGGACTTGGCTTTACACATGTCCAAGAACTCTGTTAAGTTTCATTATACTCACCTATGGCCATGGATTTATATGTTTTTATTACTTTTCCTAGAATTTAGCAACAAAGTTCCACTCTGGGCTCTTTGAAAAGATGGAAAGACAAGCATTTGTATATAGCAGAGACAGCAAAAACACATGTTATTCATCAACAAATAAGGCCTACTGTGTTGCTAAGGGACACAGTAAATGAAGATGAAATAATTCCTTACTGGCCTGATACAAAGAATGAACTCATGATCTACTGTAAAGTAATTAACATCAAAGAGAACACTGGAGATCAGGGTGTGTAAACATTTTAATTCATTAATATTAATGATTGTAGCATGGCAGGAGTGCTAGATGCACCAAATCTTGCTGGCTTTAAAGTTTTTCAATATGCCTCCAACCTCCCTTCATTAGGTTTTCAGAGAAACATTGAAGAACAACCCACAAAACCCCCTCAATTTTATCAACCAAGTATTTCTCAAAATATTCATGTAAATATGCAAGTATTTAAAAGCCATTATGAGAAATACACCCTTTTTGTATAAAATATTTTATAGAACTGTATAAAAATGGACAGTGAAGAAGTGCTATAATAAAACAATCACAATATACTGCAGAAAGAATTTAAGAAAGGCCAAGGACACCACACGCGCTCCTTGATGACTCCAAGCACATTTATGAAGTTAAACAGTTTCTGAATATGACCTTGGTAAGAGCAGGTGGAAAACTGATTAAGGAAAATCTGCCATACGGTGGCACATTGACTCCCATAGGGAAATCGGCAGGACTGGAAGCACCACAGACGTCTCCCCCAGCTGAATCAATACAATTAACCTGCACTAAACCATCGGCCGCTTTTTGGATTAGTGCTGGGGAAGGATAAAAGATTTTGCCACTTTGTATCACCTCAGAGGCCTTAGGTTCACTTTCTGGGGTGCAAAGGGGAACATGAAATATAAAACAGAAAATTGTGTCCATCAATCCCCCACAATTTACAGTTTCCAGCATCTGGATATTCCTAATCCCTTCCCTTTTTCAAACTGCTGAAAACAGTTTTTGAACCAATTAATCTTTCCACTCGAGGTTTTTCATCACTTTGAGTATCATTTACTACTCCTAATCCTCATCTCATTATCAAGACACCGCTAACTCATGCTTTATTCCTGCTGCTCCATACCTTGTCCTGTTTCTAACCTTCTTTCTCTACACCTTTCAGTTCGACTCCCAGTTTGACACTACCTGCACATCCCTGCTCCAGCACTGACATCCATCATTCATTTTCTCCTCATTTCTGCTCCTCTCCTACCAGTCAGTCTCTGTTCCTCACACAAACTACTGAATATCCATGTAGCATGTTCCCATGCCAGCTACCCCCACTCTCTGCCCCATAAATAACAAGGATCTTCAGCAGGTTTTGAGCTGTTTGCTTTTTGTTGATGTTTTGGTTTTTATTATTATTTTTAGTTTGCATAAATAAATTATCACACCCTTTCTCTTCTTTACTTTCAAATTGGACAGGCTCCATCTTCCCCCTTCTCATCTACACTGCAGCAGGGGCCACCAAGATCACAGGAGATTCACTCTCAGTAGAGGGTTTTCCTAACTGAAAAATGAACCTAAAACCTGATTTTCCCAAAAGTGTATAATTTGGTGGGGAGATTTCCAAACCAAGAACAAAGGGCTTTCACCAAAACTCAACTTACTGCTGCTTCTTAAAGCCTGGGATTTGTTGCCAATCAAAAGACTTGGACATATAGCTGGTAGAGATTCTAAAAAAACACCTTTACAGGGAAAAAGTAAAAAATTCTGGTCTGATTACTGTACTAAACAAATCCTTAGCATGAAATGCACAATTTAAGTTAAATGTTTAAAATCTTGGAAAACAAAAATGGTATCAAGAATTGTTTTAACTTAACTGATCGAGATAATGTGCTGCCTCCATTTGTAATTTATATTTATCATTTTTTAATCAAAGGAAATTAATCTGGGCCAGACAGCACAACAGGAATTATGAAACATATTGGTTCTCTTTGTTCATCTGCTGTTTGGGAGAACAGTATTTTTGGGGTTTACTGGGCAAGAGATTAAGTCAAATTTTAAGAAAACATCTGGTTTGAGTGGTGCTCAGAAACGGCAACACAATTTAAGAAGCAAAGAGCATTTAAGTCTTAAAAATGAAAAGATAGTGATCTACAAACTGAAAGCTTTCTTAATTTCCCATAGTAACAGTGACACATTAAATACTTTATAATAGTGACTTCAAAAATGCAGGGTTGCCTTTTAAGAGTTTCATAGAAAAGCTCATTCTGTCAGTGGACTACCCCCAAAACTGCACTCCCCCACTAATTTACCTTATCCATATTGCAGTACTTGCATTTAAGGATTTTTTTTTAAAGTCAGTCTTATGGATTGGTATGTCATTATTTTTATCTCTTAGATATTCATAGAAAAACAAACACTTTTGTTTTGTTGTACAGAGTTATAAGAAAAGCTCAGGTGAAATATTTTAACCAAGTGCCACAGAATTAATTAATGGCAACCTTCTCAGGCGCAGTGGCAAGTTTTACTGATTTTACAGCCTACTTCTAACTAAACAAAAAATCCTTACCAAAGTTCTGCAGATTTGTCTGATTAAGTTTGGGGATTTGTTCAGCGGTTCTTTTGTTACTCACAAACCCTCAAAGATACACTGAAACTAAATTCATAAATATATCAATAACTTCTCTTTGAGAACAGAGATAAAATACACTACATAAACCCAAATATTTATATTGGAGCACATATGTTGTCCATTAAAATGCTTCTATGGCATCTTACTCTGCTCCATACATACAGATCCATATGAAGAACTTGTCTATCAGAACTTGTAATCCTCAGTTCTTTCTGATGAAAATGATATGGCATAGCTAATATTGCACATGACCACTGCACTTGCAGTCCTTGATGGTAATAAGAATGCTGAAAACATGCATGAATTACACACAAATAAGCAAAACAAAAATTCCCAGCTCTGTTGAAGCCATGCCAAGTCTCACATAACTGAGGCCTGAAAGAGACGTACGTTCCTGTCCCTATAGCTCAATTCATGTCAAACAGTAGCTACAGAAGGTTATTTAATGTATTGTACCTGTGCCTACAAATATCAAATGGGTATAAGCACAATATTTATGAAAATCATTGCTCCAATGGTGCTTTGAAGGTCCCAAAGCCAGCTGGGAAAAAAAAATCCTTTGTTTTACTAAAACCACAGTGATGATGCAAAATAACTCTTTGATCTATTATATATTTGAAAGCACTAAGCTAAATGCAGGCAGTAATTGCCGACAAATCCCAGTAGTAAACAAACCAGGCTCACATTTTACATATTATCAAGAGGCTACAGAATTAATGGTTACAGCCAAAAAAATGTTGACACAGTTGCAGATTGAGCCTTAACATGCTGATCATGTTAAAATACTGCACAAGAAATATTTTTCCACTTTGTAAAAAGCCAGACTGTTTACATGCATAAGTGGCTGGAGATCTTGTTGTCTGTGTGTGGTCCTAACATTTCAGTATCATAACCATGAATATAAAGAGAGGCAGCACGAAATAACCTATTATACTTACAATCAATGCCAGATTGCAAATATTAGAAGCACTGAGATTTAAGTTCCTGAAAATGAGCATTACAACATACATATACCTACATACAAAATTTTTACTTCCCTTTCTGAAAGTAATTAATGAACAAATTGAAGCAAAACTTTTCTAAAAGTAAACAAAGGACTCATATTCCACAAAAGTTAACCCTTTATATTGATTAGAAAGGAAAAAACAAAATCAAGAAATTAAAAATAACAAACATTATCGCTAAAAGCTGAGACATTTTGAAACTATGATAATTTCACTTGTATCGTTTTATCACACAAAATGGATTACATTAATTTTTATACAACATATCACAGCACTAGTTCATAAAAGTTTTAAACCTCTAATCTGCTGATTCTTGGCTGATTTTTGCTACAAACTGCTGTTGTTATTCTACTTAGAATCACTGGAAAAATCTCCTGCAACAATTTTGTTTCTTAAATAGAAACAAAAAAATAAAAAGCAAAGCCTTATTGCCTCATAGTTTACTGAGGAAAGTGAGCTCTGAAACTATTAAGAAAAAGAAGTAGTAAGCTCCCTGTACTACAGGGATATAAATTAGTAGCTTTACCATTCACACACAGCAAAGACTGCCAAATAAGTAAAGTGTATCAAACCATCCTACCCTCCCATTCTATGTCTAGCAATCAAACTTGCAATTTTAAAAAGCAAGTATGCAGAATAAATAAATATATTTACTTCTATCACTCAAGACAATAACTCCCAATATTTTCATGGTGATTGAGACTTCCTGCCACAGCCAGCAGTAAAAAAGAGAGCCCCTCATCCTTCCAGCATCTATCTGTGAACCTTACTACCTATCGCTGAAATTCCTAAGATTTCAGTGGGAAAAAAAAAAAAAGAAGTATTGAAAGTACAAGGCTGTATCAAGAATGCCACTGTCCAAAAACGGTTTGAGACAGATTTTTGGTCCTATTGTTCATTTGCATATATGGAAAGGTGAAGGGGAAAGGAGAAATAACCTATGAAGTCTTCCACATGCTTATAGGCTGTTGATAATTTAATGTGTGCACAGAAAGCAAAGTTCTTCAAAACAGTTTCTTCTCTAAAATTACAGGATTAAAGTCAGAAGAGAAAAAATCAGGAACATAATGGATGAACAAAATTAACACTGTGGGATCATTCTAATTCCATTTGGGACACACATGCCTCATGAGGTTGAGTTTCTGTTCCATAAGCATTAAGAAAAATAAACATGTCACCAAAAGTCTTTAAAAGTACACTTCCCAAATTAGAGAAATGATCAAGGAGCCAATAGAAAAGAAATATGTATGAAGGGCAATTCACTGCAAAAACAAACAGTAAATGACCCTTGAAAGGGGTCCTTCTGAGCTTCCTGGAGGAAGAAGCAGCATGGCTCTGTAACCAGGCAGAACTGCAGTGCACTAACCCTGCTTTCCAATTCTGTCTTAGAAGAGAGGGGCTCATTAGCTGAAGCGTCCCAGGGAGGCAGACCAAGCAGCATTACTGGATTTCCATGGCTCTTCTATTGGAGCCTGGCTGTTGGAGCCTGGTTTTTTTAAGTAAATAAAGAATTATACTACACATTTCTTCAGTATGGAATTATTTGTAAACATTCAGGCTTTGCTGTAATCCAGAAACATTAATGGATTGGTTGAAGACAGCTGCAAACAACAAAGGAAGGCCTGAGAATTTATTTTGTATGATGCCAGACTGCAAAACCTTTCTGTGGAAGTCACAGAGGGAAACTCCAGAATAAGCAGTCTGCCAATGAATAATTGTGTTTGTCTTTAGGTAGCAGAATTCTCATTCCAATCCCATCACCGGTTCATGTGCAACCTGTTCCTTCAGAAAATTAACAGTATTTTTTTTCATTTTCATGCTTATAATCTGCATTTATCTGCATTTAGAAAGTTAAACATACTCCCCTGCTATTCAACAGCAGTTGCACAGGTGAAAGCTAATGCAACAGTTGCTCCTATCCCATAGGGCAGACTTTCCACAGCCTGTTCCAAAACCTGGCCACTTTTCACTTTACTCCTTTCCCTGGTTTTGTCTGATTTTTAAGTCTCTATATAGTGCTGCTGTAAACATGAAAATAAAATCAAGGGAGATCTTTGCTGCTGAGAATGAGCTCTCATGGAATGGAATTTTCACAGTGTCTTCACTTTGTGGAAAAGCCTGGACTCCTCAGACCTAAATACACAGACCTCAATCAGACAGCCCACAACAGAACTAAAAAACCTTGTTGTTTTTCAGCATACTAGTAAGGTAATAGACAACGTAGCATTGAAACTGAATTGTATTTTAACAGATTTGGACTAATGTCTAACTATTTTAACATTTAAACATATGGACATTTTGAAGAGATCCAAAGCATTACTGAGAACACAAGGGAACTAATCTAAACACTTTCAAGGTTAGTGAACTGACCTGCAGACAGTCAAATGAGAGAAATGAGCATACCACTTGCTCATCAGGGCCCAACCACCAAATTTGTGTGGCAATCCAAAGAGAAAGTAGTATTTCAAAACCAAGTACCAATATGATGACACTCAGTAGCAGCACTGATGATTTGGGCATTACTACAGAGTAGATGGTCATGGCAAATGAGCTTACCTTCTTAAATACCATTATGCTGCCTGTTTTGAAACTACCATTTGTGTCAATTTAAAGTCACCTGTATCTCTGTAGATAAAATTCTGGAAGCATTTTCTCCTTCTAAACTAGTTTTGTGTTTGTAGTCCACTTTGAAGATCAATTTTTCTATTAGGCTTTAAGAATCTGTGATCATTACTGGTATTCCTAAGACTTTGTAACAGCTCAAATGGCCTGGCCTACTTACAAACCCAGAAATTATATTTTGCCACCTTAGTCTTCCCTGCTCGGAACATGACTGCTACCTCATAAGGATACCTGAACAGCAGTTACCTCACCTTGGCACAGCACTGGCTACCAACAACAGAGCTTTTAGTGATTTTCTAGGTGTACAGCTTAAAATGCTTTGAGATTCCTTGATGTGTGCAAAGGACACAAAAAGGCAGGTTCTAATGATATCATTTCACTTCTGAACTTACAATTCTTTTCATTGCATTCTTCATCACTGGATTTTTCCTTCCCAAAATCTGTATTGTAGTTCAAATAGGAATTTACAAAACCAGATTAAATCCCAACAGTTCCTACACGCTTAATAATGTAGGCCTCTCCAAAATAGCTACTAGAACAAATGAACCATCCCTAATAACCCTTCAGAAAATGGCTTCAAATTAGCAAAGAGTTTTCTGAACTATGTAGAATATGCTGAGCATCTGTAATTAAATCTCTTTCCAGTTCATAATCAGCAAGTACCCCTAGTTGTATCCTCCAAATATTCTACAAATCAAAATTCCTGCCAATTATCAGGATGAAGGGATATAGACAAAGACACGTCCTTAACATCTTTTTGTCCTTTGAGGTCATCTCTAAACATCACCCTGTTTCTACCAAACAATAAAAGCAAAATTCAATATTCTATTCAATTTACTGAAACGTGCATAAATTGACATAGAAACATCTAAAAGTAATGACAAATTCTATTTTCTGAAGAAATCTATAAACCAGCATTGCTCTTTTATTCCACCCACAGCAGCCACTGATGATTTAATCACTGTTCTCTGCTATTCAGCTATTTTGTTATACTACAAAAATTAAGTACTCACTAAGATGAGAATATGTTGTTTGATTGTTTTTTTTTAATTATGGGTTTCATTTTCAACTTTTGATGTGTCAGGCTTACTCCTATTATCCAAGTTGTTAGTAAATTCCCTGAGCCATGGATTGTGACTGTGTCAGTTTAACACCCAGGCAAACGAGAACCAGAGACTTGCAGACAATACCACAAAGGAATTAATAACTCTTTGTAAATTTGTTTTCCACTGCTGAAGATTACCTTATTATGGCAGGGCAACACACTCTAGTACAGCTGAAGTCACTCTCCCTCCTATTTTTATGCTAGAGGAATGTCAAAATAAGAATGGAAAGTTATATTCTGCATGACGACCCTACTAACTGTCAGATCCTAGGATCTTGGCATTGAACAGATCCTCTTTAATGGCCCAAGAGTTCGCTCTTTCCCAGCTTTTTAGTTCAGCAAATATTTTCTGTTCAGATCTATATGTTGCTCTTCTATCAGCCTTTATCTGTATGATACAAAGCAGAATAAACCACAGCCATGTGTATTTGGTCCACTATGAGTGCTATTAAATCACTGGTATATTCAATGAACAAAGACAACCCTTGGAGTTTACAATAGAAGAATATTGGCTTGAGCTTGAAAGGCTGTATTTAACTGTACCTTACATAAACTATTGTTACACCAGCTGAGTGGTGTCAGATATGCCAGGCATTGTACTAATTCCTGGAAACAAAGCAGGGACTTGCAAAGAGGACGTTGCACAGAGAACAGAGCTTAGTTTAGCTTACTTATTGCATAACATTTTAGAGTAAAATGAGGATAGAATTATTGAAGTAACTTTACAAACCTCAGTCATCAACAATTTCAAAATGCTGAGAAAATGTTCTGTGGCTATGACACATTTTCTGGTGTGGAAACCACTGTGTCATTCTTCCTTATCTCTGTTCTCACTCTCCCTCAAGACTAACAACTGACTATTCTCCAACCAGCTTTGATGCAACCTTTTTACAGTGACTCTCCACTTAAACACCATTTCAATAGTACATGGCAAGTTACACAGAAAAAGGAATAAAACCTCCATGTTACTGAAGCTTGGACATTCAGGATTTAATGAATGAGGATCTGTCTGTAAAATGCACCTATAGCAAAAATAGTAGAGAACCCTCAATAAAGGTCAAAGACAAAAAAGTACAAACCCAAGAAAGATGGCACTTGTCCTTAAGGCTTCATAAATGGACCGTGCTTCCCCAGTGAAGTGCACACAGCCAACAGGAAAAACACTCAAATCACAGACATGAAGATTTTGGTTCAAAACATCTGTACACGATCTAGACCACAAACTAATTTTCTCTACTTTCCCAAGTGAAAAGCTTTCCGTTAGTTACTGTTCTGCAGTAAGAAGGCAGAGCTGTCTCTTGGGTAGGCTTCATTAAAAGCACTGCATTCCATGAAGCAGGGAAGTGAACAACAGGTGAGCTTCACATGCAAAGGGACAGACACACAGCTTGGCAGGAGCCACCATCAATCACCACATCTCTGCAGGACTAAATGAACATACACAGGTAATCTGATTTCTATTCGATATGGAAAGGTGTTTATTCTTTCTCTCATTTGGTCAAGCAACATCACACAGAGGCAGAAGCAGATTCTACAAAAAACAACAGCAGCAGAAAGGCCATAATAGAGATGCTCCACAGAAGTTGCCTTCTGCAGTAAGAGTTCTCTTTTGTCAGTCAAGATACCTCTTCACTCCATATTGTGGCTTGTATTTCAAAGGGGTTTTTAACATTATTACTTAATTTCTTTATTAAATCTGCAACACTTTGCCTCTTCATTTCAACATTGCTTGTGGTAATGAAAATGGTAGAGAGGTATTCAGGGGAAAAAACACCACCACACAAACAAGCCAGGACCATTCCACATGTAATTTGTTGACAAAGTTTGTATGACTGATATTAAAACATCTAAGACATCTATCTTATTGCTACCTCTTTTTTTTTAATATCTAAAGTTAATTTTCAGTTCTGAAGAGACTATTCTTTTTCAAACTAGACAAGTCCCAGTTTCTGGCACAGAAGAAATACATAATGTTCACTATCTAAGTTTAAAATGAGTTGGTTGGAAATAAACAGGAAAAAACTCCAAACAAAAGTGACGATATAACTAAAAAAAAAAAAAAGTAGGAGTCTGCAAGTTGAATCTTAAAGCATGAATTACTTAATATGTTTGAAAAGAACAACGAAATCATATTTTTATATTACTCATTATCCATTGTAACAAGTTTTAATCATACACATTTGAAATAATTTAATATGTTGACTTTCTTAAGCATTGTGTTAGAAACATTTGCAGTCAAAGGAGGGAAACTAGCGTAAGACAAAAATCACCAGCTGAACTCCTGATCATTTAAGAGTGAAAGAGCCATCCCACACTACGCTACATTCAATTATTTGTGGAGAACCTTTTCCTGCCTTGTAACATAAAATCGGGCACATCTGAAGTCTAATGTAACAGGTTATTTCACAGTTCTATTTTAATTTACCCATCTTTTCACAGTCTCTAGGTAATCACAAGTCAGCATGGCAGAAGATTTAAATTTTACTGGTTTTATACTGGAATGAAAATTGATTTATATTTTATTATTTGGTTGTTATCACTTTTCCATATTTTTCCAACCTACTGTCTTTAGACATTGACACTATAGACAAACACACTGCATTAAAAACACAGATAAACTGGACTGAGGAAGGCTGTTTATGGAATAAATTAGTGTGTCCTTAGCTAAGCTCCACCACACTACCAAAATGCTCCTACAGGCTCTGATCCAAAGCCCATTGACTTCAGTGAGGTTTGGGTCAGATCCACTGTAAAAAGAACTTAATTCAGTAGCAGTAAATGAAATTTAAAATGTATAATCTGATCAGAAATCACTCCAAGTAACACTGTGAAGAATGTTCACAGCTCATACAGATTGTAGTTCCTTAAACTATTATTAAAAATAGTCTGGAATTCCTAGTTTTTGCCAACTACACTGTTGCAGCTTAATTGGGCTGCTGTCAACTGTTAGAAAACAACTGCATCATCATGTCTTTTAGAAAAACTGGTGTGGGAAGTGAAACACTTCCATGGGAGCTAAACTTTCTGGAGTCATGGTAATGAATCTGTTTTCATCAGGTGACCATGAGTCATCATTTTATCAGCAGTTTAAAGGGTTTTCACAATAGCTGAGTGTCACTGGTGCCCATGCACAGCCATGACTGCAGCACAATAATGAAACAGGGGGCCATGGCCTGTGCTACCATTATTTAAGGAAAAGTCTGGCTACTGACTCAAGCAAAATACTGCAAAGTCACTGTTGAATAAGTGCTGCAGGGAGCACAAAATGTCCCAAAACTGGAACACAGAATGTCCAGAACCTAAGCTTTTCTTTGAGAATTGAAACTAAGCAGTAATTTTGCTATTAAAAATAAATGCCTTTTAAGGAAGTTGTGAACTACATGGATGAAGCATCAGGAAAGAATAAAAATGTGTTGTCAGTAACTCTTCTCCCCTTCACTCCACAGTCCTGTCAGAAGAGACTCTTGCATCAAATACTCAGATAGCTCCCACATATTAAAATCCACATACGTTGTCCAAAGCAAGAAGAGGCCATATGAAAAATTACCAAAAAAAAAAAATCATACATTTTCATCAAGAGTAAAAACTGCATCACTGCATCATGAAACTGTTTGTACCTGGTACTGCATGAAATGTGGATCCCTTTACCTCCCAGCCTACTAACCTCCATCTGAACCCACTGGAAAGAATTGAAGAATTTCACCTACAGCATAAGCTGAAGCCTCTCCCAGGACCTAAAGACACTCAGTGACCCCCTGCAGCATCTCTGCTAAGCCCTCATGTTTTGCTGGACTCAGAAAGATTCAAGTCTGCTTCTGAGTTTCCCATCCTTTCCTCCTTCAGGGCTGGACTCCAGGGTCAAGCAGGCAGCACCACCAAGATCTCCACAAAGCAGAACCGTAGAGGTGTAAAATCTCGTAGTGCTGGTCAGAAGTAAAGCACATGGCAAATATCATGCAGCTTACATCTTTGAATTAAGTACATTAAAAAAAAAACGTATTACTTAGTATGGTCTCTATTTAGAATCCCATGTCACTGCCACAGTAGTACAGGGCTCACAATTAGCAAAAAACCTAATTTTCAGGCAGAAGTGGTACTTCAAAAACTAATCAGATTTGAATTACCAAAAGAAGCAATGCAAGTTGAACCATCCTTTTATCCCTTATTTGAAGTGATCCCCATGAAAGCAGTGTTTCCACTATGATGTTTATCCCCCTGGCTTCCTATTCCTTTCTCCTTCTGCTAACACTTTAATCTCTCAACTCTTCATCCACTCATTATTTCCCTAGGCTTGAAAATTAATCCTCGGAGGTCAGTGAGGAAGCTTCCATTGACTCCAGGAGATTTAGAATTATATTGTACACTTAATTTTCCTCCCCCTTCTACCTCCCAACTTCCTCTTTTGTTTCTTCTGGAACTTATTTACTCATCACTTTAGCCATTCCATATCTGGTCCCATGAAATTGGGAATTAAATGGAGCATTAAGAAAGAGAGCTAAATAGATGTCCCTCCAACCATTATTATTGTTTATGGTTCCTATTTTACATTATATTCCCTCCTGCCCCTTTTTCATCATCTTCTTTAAGACTTCTAAGCCCTTTTACACAAGTATCTTATTTTATTCATTTACACAGAAACAAACATGACAGCTGAGTGAAGTGTGATGCTACCTGATAATAACAATTTCAACTACCTATATTTCCAGCTGTTCTGAGCAATACCATTGAGCAAAATTCCAACTCTAGAAAACCACTATTTAATGGTGGATATAGCTATTTCTTAATTTTTAAAGATCCAAACAAATATAAGAACACACAATACATGTAAAATTCAACAACCCTTAATCTCCTTGGAGAACATCAGTACCTTAGTTTTAGATTTAAAACACTTTTTAAAATTCTATCTATTCACAAAACCTAATCTTAGCATGTTTCCAATGAAAGATTCGTGAGTACTCCAACCACAGCAATTTTACATAGGAATGTCTTCATTTTGCAATGAAGTGGAAAAGAAATGAACATCAGAAAATACTGTATTTATTAGTTAATTTAACTAAGTACTCTCTAAAACACCATAATTCTCAAAGCAGAAATCAGAATGCTAACAAGTTCACAACTATGTATGTAAAAAAAAACCAGCTGTGGAATCAGTCTAGTAAATCTGAGCAGTCACAACTTTAAATATAAACAGCATTCCTTATCCTTGCTCTCCACTTGAGAGCACTGCACTCATGTATCTGTGGACTTAATATGGCAGTAAACATGCCTGTTATCCTTTATTCCTCACTATATGGGATCAGAGATGAATAAAAAAAATCAGGTAAGAAAACGTACTCATCTCCATAGCTTTTTTCTCTCCAAACAACTCCCAAGAAGGAGGAAACACAACACTTTCCCTCAAAAATATTATGGCTTAACCACAAATATTTGCAGAAATATCGATCAGCTAACTCAATGGACACACTTCACAGAAATGTGAACTTTAATCTGTCAAGCCCACCGAGATGTCACCAAAGAATCATGCAGACAGGCACAGCTGATGAAGAACTCTGTGCCGACGTACTGGCACTGTATTACAGTTCAACTGGCAGCTAAAAAAAGAAACCATCGGAAATATCAAAATGTACTTCAAAAGAAATGCTCATCTTGCTATTCCAGACCCAAGACAATCCACAGATCTGTGAGCAGACCTAAAATGACGCAGACTGGGCTCTCAATATATATTGGCACAGTGCCTGACAGGAAGATGGGTTCCATTTCCTTCTACCTACTGTTGGAGCCTGTAATCCATGTTCTTGCTACACACTTTCTTTCATGGAGCACTTCTAACGTTCCAAAGACAGATGTTAAGATGTCTTTGGTTATAAGTCAGTATCTTAATGATTACATTAAAATACATCAATATAAAAAACAAAGTACACACACACAAGCAAAATGAAGAAGAAAACTGATGACATTACAGTCCCGCTGTCATTTTCCTGTTCAGTCATATCCAGTGCTTCCATCTTTCTTCCCAGTATAAAACAGAAAACTATGCTTGTTGTTTCAAATGAACTTGCCATTTAAAGCAAGCAAAAAGTTATAGAAAGGATCAAAAAAGTTACATATATACGTCCAGAATGCAATAATTTAAATTGGTAACAAGGAGTAACACTGCTGAAAAATCAATTGCAGAGTGAGCTGGATGACCAGAGGGAACACTGAAACTATAATTATCTTAATCTACAGCCTACAAATCTGAGACAGAACAGTGCTCAAAGTAGGAAACAAAGTTAAGAAGCTTCCCTTTGAGCTGAGCTATTGAAATGCAGTAACAAGTCAGTCTTCCGGGTTTGGCAAATGAACGAATTGCAGAAAACAGTAAAAGAAATTTTTCTATTGCAGCCATAAAAATTACTATATTTAGTTCTGCAGCTTGGCATGAATAAAGTCAATTTACACAATTCTGGAAGAGAAATTCTTTCTACTTTGTCCAAAGCTTTAAACAAGGCCCTGGTGATATTACTTTTGAAATCCATATAGAGTTCATGATTTTGCTTTAAGCCTTACCAATTAAAGTTAAGATTTATTTCTGAGAACAGCAGTAAAATACTTTGGCAACACACAGAGAAAGATTAATTAATTTCATATGCTGGGGGTATTTTACCATGCAATGCTTTATGAGGTATCAATATAAAATTGAAAATTGATGATCAAATTAACTTGCATAAAATACTATCTATTGCAAATCACAACACTGTATCATCCAGCCACTTGGTAGGTGAAGAAAGTGTGTTTAAGACCTAACTGTAGTTTTTGCATTAAGGTTAAAAGCTATTTTACTGCATCAATTAGTTTATTTCAATCCCTCTTAATTGCCCATAAAGCCGAGTTTAGGATCGCCTCTCAAAACCAGACCAATTGCTCCCTCTACTGGAAGTAGCCGCCCATTACCTGGGGGTGCAGAGACTCGCAGATCAAACACGCGTTGATAAAAGCGAAGGCGTTAAACACATTAGAGGGGTTTCCCGCTTAGTTACTTGACGGTCAGCTAAGATTTAACGCAGATAAGCTGCACTTTTCGCTTTCTTACTAAAAAGATCCACACACAGATTTACAAAATTTAAAAGCCTGAAAGTAGACAATGTAGAAGATAAGGTGAGGCACCTGAAACACAGAATCATGAAACCACGGCATGGTTTGGGTTCAAAGAGACCTTAGAGACCATTCCTCCTCCAGTTTTACCCCCCCTGCCAGGGACAGGGACACGTTCTGCTAGACCAGGTGGGGCTGCACGGGGCTCTGAGCAGACCTGAACACCTCCAGGGATGGGGCATCCACAACTTCTCTGAGCTACCTGTTCCAGTGTGTCACCACCCTCACAGGGAAGAATTGCTTCCTAATATCTAATCTGAACCTACTCTCTGTCAGTTTAAACCTATTCCCCTTTTTCCTGTCACTACATGTTCTACTAAATAGCCCCTCTCCATCAGTCTTGTAGGCTCCTTTCAGGTACTGGAAGGACACAATTAGGTCAGCCTGAAGCCTTCTCTCCTCCAGGCTGAACAATCCCAATTCTCTCAGCCTTTCCTCGCAGGAGAGGTGCTCCATCCCTCTATCATCATCATGTCCCTCCTGTGGTCCTGCTCCAACACATCTGTCTCAAACATTTTCAGACTCAGTAAAACGCCCCCATCCATTTTAAACACAAGTAATCTAAAATTAAGAATTTAGTGTTTTCTGTACTTGCCCTGCAGAGACAAGTGAGAATAGTTTTTAAAGGAGAATCTTCTGCACAGGGATCTTCCTTGCAAAACTTAGGTGCAAGCTGAACAGTCTTAAAAAAGAGAACATTCACATGAAGCACAAATCCAGTGAATGTAAAGAAGCAAAATTTGACATACAAAATCCCTGATCTAACAAGTAAAATGTCACACATCTGTGCACAAAGTGAATTTCAATCAGGTCAATGTAAAGTTAATTTTCATCATTTGCTACATGCCAAAATTTACCCTCATTTCTCAAATACTTTTAGAAAGGGAAAGCTGTATTTCATTGGCACTCCCAAAAGCTTTATCTGTGATACTGCTCACCTACAAACACATCCTCAGTGAGAACCTACCCCTTGCTCAGGCAGGCAGGCATGTTAAACTTGATTGCAAGGTTCATGCTCAATACCAGTAACACATCTATGCTGAATAATCAAGTTGTAATGATGCAGGTCAGAAACCAAGTGTCTTCAGGCTTTTTAATGAGTGAAAATGTTTTAACTCACACCCCTTGCTTTCTTGGGCACTTACATTAATATTGATGATATCAAGAGCTCTCAGCTGAAAAAAGCAATGCCTTCAGCCTCAGCTTCTGTTGTTACCCACACCAGTGGTGCACAGCCTCAGAGCACCAGCTAAAATGTGTTCAAAATTAAAGATATTGCTCCTGTAACTCCTCTATCAACTCAGCAGCAGTGAATAATATAGACATGACACGGTCAACTGAAGGTTTACAATCCTCTTAGACTGTGAAAAATTAAAAGCAAACATTCCACTAAATGACAGAAGTTTTCCTTGGAAAAGAACACACAGCACACAAAAATTAAGTGCTTGGTCTTCTTGTTAAACAGGTTGGTTACCCACAAAACCAAACTTCAAGAGCTTTCACAGCCTGATCACTCAGGAAGGGTTTTGTAGCTGCCCTCCATAAAACCCAAGCATAGCCACAGAGGAAAAATCTTGTGTCAGGAAAATTCCTTGAAAAAACATTTCCAAAAGAATAATATTTTGTGCTAATCACAATTAGGCTTATTCATTGAGTAGCTGGTATAGTTTCAGTAGAAGAATTATGAAGTACTATGTTTATTACAGAATGTTTTGAAAAGCTTTGCTTTTCAGTACATAACCAAAAGTCTGGGACTGTTTGTAAAATTACCTTCAATGGCATTTTAGTGGACATGAAGCAACTAATCCCTGAAAATGGGAAAAAAGGCCAGGAAAAAGACAAATAAAACGTCATGTGTGATAAATCGTTCAAGAACACTGCTACACCTTAAACCAGGAACTCTTAGATTATCTGGGAAGCACACAGACAATATTACAAGATTACAGGAAGAAAATAACCAGCGCAAAATTATATTTTAGGTAACAAGGAGTGTTCACTGAGAATTCATGCAGTTTCTAATTCTAACTGCACAACTAATCACTTTTATTTACACCATTTTAATCCTCAGCTGACCTCAGACACACTCTGCCATGATACAACAGCAATTCCAAGTTTGCTTCTAGAGGCTGATATTAAGTATGCTACTATGACCAGAAGCCAGAAGGATGCACTTTTAAGATCAACATACATATTCTAAGCAGTATTACACGTTTTTTAAAGCTATGACGTTCTACTTACCTTAATGACAAATTTGTTGGATGCCATGATAGGTCAGTGTAAGCAGGTCCTATAAAAATACCAATGAAAAGTGATCAGCACTAGAGAAACACAGATCTCTATGCCAAATGAGAAGGATTTTTACATCTGGGGATTATTTTTCCATTACTGCTGTTCTTCAAGCCTACACTCTGACTCATAACTGTTCAGGCACTTCACATCCAACCCATGAAACACAAAGTCAGAACTCTTTCAAGTAAGCAGCTTTAGATAAGCTTTAGATTCATTTAGTATCCATATATATGTATGTATAGACACATGTTGTGTATATTTAAAATTTTAGACTACTACACACATAAAGCAACATGACCCGACTCTTATTGTGGTTGCACAAAAATAGTGTGAATTCTGGACATCCTCTTCTCTTGTTTATCCCAAGCAGGACCTAAATCCCTTAATTTGGGATCCTGAGTGAAGTACATTGAGCTGCACAGACCCTGACCCTGCCTCAGACCATTCCAAGTAGCTCAGGAAGCATTAACTTGTGCTAGAATTTAAACACAGGCTCCCTTGGGCTTAAGAAAAAACCTTCAATTAATTGCTAAGATTTTTTTCCAAACTGACAATTACAGTCACAGCACTGAAGCTACTTTGGATGTTCATCATCCTCCACATAAATAGGAGCCAAATATTAACTTGTCACAAAGGAGAAAATTAGGTTAAACTCCAAATCTTTCCAGCTAACCCCACAATGCTGGGATTCAGGAGAGACATGCAATGGGCCCTATGGCACCAAATTAATAGCTACAAAAAACAGGAATTAAAAAATGAAGATTCTTCCTATCCTGTGTGAAAACAGAATGTGAGCCAACAGACAATGAAGAGACTTGGACTGGGCAGAAAAACACTTGAAACAGTCTCAGTAAACTGGCAGGAGATAGAGTACCCAAACAACACAGTTCAAGCTTCAAAATCATGAAAGAAAATGAGTGTCAGTAGCTGCTGTCTGCAATAAATGAACTGCAACAGAAACCACACTGAAAATAGAGCTGCCTTTTATAATCTAAAATTTCCTAAAGGATTAATCCCTTAAGATGGACAAGCTTGGTCAATTTTGTAGGAGATCATATAGGAAAATACTATACCTATTGAGGAAAAGGTACACATTTGTCACTGCATACTTCAAGTTATTGTAAAGTACTGCAACAAAGCTGTCAAAATTTCAGGGCACAAGTCAGTTTGGGCATGTGTGTCTCTGTCAGGCTCTACACTTACACGTACCAAAGTGCAGTCTTTATCACTACTTAACTTCAAAAAAGTGCCAAACACGATAAACACCCACTTTACAACTGCAGAGCATAGCACAGATGATTTTGATCTTAAGATTCTTAACAGTCCTGCACACAGAGGCTGGGATACCATCAGGCCTTGTGCCATGCCACCATCACTCTCCCTTGCACCAAACAGCCCTGGAAAATTCCGTCTTGTCAGATTAGATCCTGTCAACTTTACTGACAGCAATTTTGAGAAACATAATGCAAAGAACAGTGCTCTGGACCACTTGAGACATCATATTTCAGTTCAGCCATGTAGTAAGTGCTACTCTATAGAAGTAAACACAATAGAGAAACTACATAAAGAGTCTCAGTAGGAGATAAAACTCAAAAGTTGTTGAAACAGCAGCTCATATAAGTAATTCAGAGATGCTGGAGAAACTGCAGCCACTGAGTGAAAACCAATGGAACTTCTCAGTTCCTTGTAACATTGCTGCTGAGGAACAGTATTTGGACAGCTAATGTTTTCTCATCAACCCAGTACATTAATAATTAAGCACAGTAATTAATACAGTAGCAATAATAGGAAAAAGAATTGCAACAAAACATGCCAGAGCATCACCAATACTCCAAACACTCATGTCCTGCTTGAAAGAGAGCAGTGGCTGAGTCAGCTGAATTTACCCTGGCACCACCCATCCCTTTTTGGTAACAATTTACCTTCCAAAATACTACTGTTGCAACAAGTCTGCTACTACTGATGGGAGAACTGCTGGCAGGCAGAAATCCCCTCCAAATACAATTTACAAAATAATAGAAGAAAAACATAAAAAGGAAAAAAAAAACACAAACAAAAAGTTGCCTTTGGTTCAATTTGCTCTTCCTGGGAGTAAGCTGCCTTTGGGAGTTTGTCAACTACCCCATTTTTTGCACTGACCACATAGATAAGACAAAGGAAATACAGCAGACAGAATAAATGTAAGCAAATCCTCAGAAAACAAAAAGAGAAGACACCTCCTGTGTGAACCATCAGGAAAGTCACAGAAGTGACACAGATGAAAAAATAATACCAAGGCATCAGAAAATGAGGAAAATCATCCATCAATTGTCCAAGAAAAAAGCCAATTAGCCCAAATATACTTGGCCATTTTCTGTGTTAAAAAACCCACCAGAAACAGAGACCTATTACAACTGCTACTGTTCGGTAGCAACATTCTGCGTCCTGGAATGGTTTTTCTGTTGCTAACTTCTTAATGAAACTCTACATAAGGAAATGTACAAGAAAACACGACTTTGAATTAAACACATAGGTTGCCTGTAGCTAGAGTGAGACACACTTAAAAAATATTGTGGCAGACTATCTTTCTTTCCTACATTTGAGTCAAATGGAGTGGCAGACACTCAGGAGGAGCCAGAAAACATTGTCTCCCAGACAGCAAGCTGAAATGGCCTTTGCCAGGTGATGAGCAGCATCTTACCTTAGCAAAGTAGCTTCCTGTGCTGAGGAAATTTAGAGCTCAGGAGGAACGAGGAACTGAAAACTCCTGCCACACACTTGAAGATACAGCAGGAAACTATTCACACACTGCCCATCTCTGGGTGCCTTTACCACGCGTGGGGAGAGGGGGCACCTGGAAACCGCAGAAACAACAAACAAGTGCTACTCAAGCAACCCTGTAGGGGAAGTTGATATTAACTGGTTTTGTCGTTCAAAATGAACTATCACAACATAAAAGAGTTTTCTGAACGTCCTAGTCCAGTGCTTGTCAGTTTCTGGGAGCAGTTCCTATGCTTGGGACGAGCAGTGCAACACTCACCTACTCACACATCTCATAAAGCATCTCCAGTTATGAAAAGACACACCAAAATATTCACATTTTTGCCATTTCAGGATTTTTATGCCCACTGTTGCCAATTACTCCACTTAACCCTTGAAAAGCACTCTTCCAACAAGTCAGCATCTTTCCTCCTCATTGTTATTCACACTCCTTCATTCATAAGCTGCCTATTCTCCCTCAAAGTTCAACAATTCGGTTTCGAAAACACGACCCACTCACCAGAGAACTCCATAGAACTAGAGGGAGAAGAAGTTCTGAGGGACGTCAGAGGGCTGTCACAGACAGGTGCTATTATCTTTTTGCACTGATAAATGCCTTTTTTTAACTTTCATGGAACAGCCTAATGCAATGAACAATAAAAAAAAATACTATACAATGAAAAAAAATGCTCCTTTCTAAATGGAGATCAGGCATTTAAACCCTGTCCTTTGGCTACAGTTATAAACTGTGCAAGTTTAAATGAAATTGAAAACAAACCCATCCGTTAACACACGAATATAAAAGGAGAGGTTTTTGATAGCGACTGCAGGAGTGCGGAAAGAGAGAAGAAGAGTGAATACAGGAAAAGTATTACTGTATTCACGGGAGTATTTCTTGTACTTACATCAGTGAATACAGGAAAAGTGAATACAGGGAAGTAGAGGAGCTAAGGAGAAGCGGAGGTCAGAGAACTGAGTTACTTTGAACTTGTTTCGACCAGGGCACTTCTGCCCGCCCACAGGAAACCTCAGACAGCTTGAGCGCAGGTGTAACACGGAGTGACTGCGGTGGCAGGTAAGCAAGGAAGAAAAATCAGGGAAATATATGCATATACATATTTTTAAGCGCGGCCGGTGCCTGGCCGGGCCGGGCCGGGGTGAGGCGCGGGACTGAACGGCTCAAGCATAGCCTGAGGGAGGCTCGGCAGGAACGGACCGGCACCGCTGCCAGAGCATCGGCTCTTCCCAAGCATCCCGTCACAGGTTTAAGTAACGAGAAAGAGGAACTGGAGCCCGAGGCGCGGCCCCGAGAGCCGGGCGGCACAAGGCGGCCGTACCTCTCCCTGCGCCGCACCCGCCTCCCGCCGCTCTGCTGCCCTACCCAAAATGGCCGCCCCTCTCGCCGCCGCCCGCCCCGCGCTGCCCGAACGCAAAATGGCCGCCCGCGGCTGAGGCGGGCCCGGGCCCCGAGTGACGGGGCGCTCGGCTAATGGCGGGCGGGGAGGGGCGGCACGTCCGGGGTCGTGCTGCTTCTACTATTTCTTCTCCTTCCTGCCGGGCCGTGTTTGAACGCGCGGGGGGCGGGTGAGCCTTCGCTTCTCCGGGAGGGCTCTTGGGCAGTGCCTTCCTCGCTTCCTTATAAAGGGGAGGGAACCCTCAGCCTCGCCGTGCCTGCGGTCTGGGCCCTGGGGAGCTGCCGGCCCCTCAGCCGCCTGCCCTTCAAGGTCGCTGGGATGCGGGGAAGGAGGGGGGGTTGTGAGGACTTCCCAAAGTGATGGAGGGGTGGTTGGCAGGGAGATGGAGTTGGGCAGGTGTAGGAGCATTTACTCTCAGGGTCGTGCTTTGTATCCGTTCAAACTAGTGAGGTATTTTGGCATAAAATTTGAGTATACGTGCATTTTCTTTTTGCAGTAGTTACTCCGTAAAGAAATCTCATGGAAAGTAGGGTTTTCCGGTTTCTTATTACACAAAGATTAATTTATTCTTTTTGTAATGGTGCAGCTTCTGAATACTATAAGGTGGTCAGGCAAAGCTGCACAAGGTAAGATGGTGTCAGAAGCATCTCACCTTGCTTTCCTGCAATTTAAAAGTTCTACATTCCCTTAGGAACTTGGCTAGTCACTGAATTTTATTAACTATGTGTGTGGGGGGAAAAAAAGGTGTATTTTGAAACTCCTTTTAGGTTTTAAATATTTATCTGAACAGGAGCACTTGTAATTAGCTAAAGCTTTGTTGCTTTGTTGTGTTTAAGATTTAGTATGCCAAAGCTCGAAGCAAATGCAGCAATTAACATTTCAAAATGTCTAAATTGAGGGGTTTTTTGTATTTTTTTTAAGTTCTCAAACGAAGACTTTCTTTTTTAGTGCTTTAGTCATCTGCTGCACTGCAATTAAAGGTATTAACATTCAGCTTCTTCTGTTCAGTGTTATTATTATAGAGTAAGAAAAAAAAGGATTTTTAGAATATACTTAAAATAATAAATTATCTTTACCTAGGTAGATGCCAGTTTGCAATGGGTCTTAAAACCATCTGGAAGGACTACAAAGTTCTGATTATTATGGGAACTAGCCTTGGGCTGGTACACTGGGGCTGGTTGTACATGAAGTCCAGTCCTATTTTCCAAGTGAAGACAGAGGATTTTGTTCCAGAACCTGGAATTGTGACATACATGATGCAAAGTGATCGCAAAAATAAAGAAAAATAGCATTAGTACCTTGTTTTTTGGTAAGTTGCCTAATTAGTTGTATCTGTGTCTTTGAGGGAGGAGATGACTCAATTAAATGAGAATTTTTGAACAGATACAGCCTTGCTGCTTTAACTTTAGTCTTCCAGAGTTTTATTCTTCTTTGAAACTGAGTTAATTTTGTAGCTACATGGACCCCAAAAGTACATCATAAATCTCAAAAATTACTGCGAAATTCTGTGAAATTGGATCAGTTAAGTGAGACTATTATATCTCTTGAACATATTTTAAACCAAACTGGAGTAACCTCAAGGCAGCAGTTAAACTCTTGTGACTGGGTTTATAACAGTGGCCTTTCAAGCTCAAAATCACCCAGAAACAGTTGTGACTTTAAACAGTAACATATTCTGTGTTAGTAGGGACGGTGATTACAGTAGAAAATGAAACAAAAATAAGTGTAAATACTGTAGAGATTGCATAGCAATGTAAATAAACATCCATTTAAGTTTTAAAATGTTTTAAGAACTGAAAAACTTTCCTGGTAGGCATCTTGAAGTAAGATGAACCCTTGTTTGAGGCAGATTACTTAAAGTTGTTTGAACATCAAAAGTTGTTGTTTCTGAAGTTGCTGCCTGACAAGCAATGCTGACTAGTTCAGTTCTTTTGTTCTTGAGTAAAATCAGGTGAATATCACAGTAGACTGTTACTTACAGACCTGCTGGTAACAGTGTAGACCAGTGGTCGGTATTGAAGTTATTAATGAACAGGTATAATTGGTGTACTCTCTATGCTTATAGTAAAATCATATCCATGAATCTTATCAGTTAAAAAGTGTTACAGAGTATATCGGGAGTTGTATGAGGTTCAACAAGGCCGAGTGCAATGTCCTGCATTTGGGTCATGACCCCATAGACAGCTACAGGGAAGAGTGGCTGGAAAGATTCCTGAGGGTGCTGGAATGAGCCAGTCTGTGCCTGGTGGCCAAGGGAATCCTGACCTGGATCAGCAATGGTGTGGCCAGCAGGACCAGGGCAGTGATTGTCCCCTGTACTCATCACTGGTGAGGGACACCTTGAGTCCTGTGTTCATTTTTGGGCCCCTCCCTTCAAAAAGGACATTGAGGTGCTGAAGTGAATCCAGAGAAGGGCAATGGGGCTGGTGAAGGGTCTGGAGCACAGGTCCTTTGAGGAGTGGCTGAGGGAGCCACAGTCTTCAGCCTGGAGAAGAGAAGGCTCAGGGCAAGCGCGTTGCTCTCTACAACCATCTGGAAGGAGGTTGTAGCCAGGGGAGGGTCAGTCTCTTCTCCCAGGTAACAACCGATAGAGGAACAACTGGTAACAAGAGGAAATGGCCTCAAGTTGCACCAGGGCAGGTTTAGATTGTGTATAAGGAAAACTGTCTTCACAGAAAGGGTTGTCAGGCACAGGCTGCCCGGGGAAGTGGCTGTGTTGCCATCTCTGGGGATTTAATAGATGCATAGATGTGGCACTTGGGGACGTGGGTCAGTGGTGGCTTGGCAGTGCTGGGGTAATGATTGGATTTGATCTTACAGGCCTTTTCCAACCTAAATGGTTTTGTGATGCAGTATTTGTCCTTATGTGACTCTTTTTTGTGAAAACTAAAATAGCAGGTCAAGCTATGCAATATTGTCATAAGATTATCTTAATACCTTTTTGTTTTTTGTTGTAGGTTCAACTAGCCTTGAAGTTTTTCATCTGTGACTGTTGCCAGAAAAGATGAAGAAAACCACCTGGAGTAGAAAGAACTTTCTGCTTGTAGCAGGACTGTCACTTATAGGTGTCCATTTAGGAAGCATGCTTGTAAACTTCGTTGCAAAAAAATCTGCTCAATCGCATTCGGAAGCTAAAAGAGATCGTCATGAATGAAATACTTCTTGCTGTCACTATTTATCAGTTTTGCAACATGATTTAAGCCCTGTTTTGAGAGAGGTGATGAGTAGTTTCAGGAATGTTATTGTACTGTTTCACACTGAAAATAACAATCCTTACCAGCAAAGGATTAAAATGTACTACTTTTGAAATTTAAAAGTGCTATGAATTATAGATCCAAGTAAAAATGAATTATTTTGTTGGCTAGAATTAAAATCTTACCTTGAAAATGTCTCGACTTGAAGCTAAAAAGCCTCCGTTATTTATTAGTGAACCTTTAACTAAAGATGCAGTGAGTCAGTTGCTGTCTCTGCTGTGTGGAATATTAAAATCATCCTATGGTCCTGCAGGTAGACTCAAACAGCTCCACAACGGTGTGGGAGGCTGTGTTTGTACAACATCCCAGTCTTCAGCCCTCCTGGGGCACCTTTCCATCAGCCACCCCGTGCTCCGTGTGCTGGCAGCCTCTGTGCAGAACCATGTCTCGCGCTTCAGTGACTGTGGCTTATTTACTGCCATTCTTTGCTGTGGTTTCATTGAAAACTTTAGAAGCCTGAGTGTTGTGCCTTGCACAGTCATTAAAATAAGCAAGTATCTTTTGAGTTTGTGCATGGACTACATGAAGTCTGAGGCTTGTGGTTGCCGGGTGTCCGTGGATTTTAGCAGAGTTGAGAGTCTTGCTTGTTTGGTACGTAGCATCTTAACAAGCAAACCTGCTTGCATGCTTAATAAAACAGAAGTTGATCATCTCACTACACTGATGTTAAAGGCTTTTATATTTACTGTTCCAAGTCATGTTGAGACTAATACTGTTTTAGGGAAGTGTGTGATAGTACCTGTGAAAGGTAAAAGAGTTGTGGATTCTACTGTTTTTCCTGGACTACTGATAGAAATGCCAGAAATCCAATTGGGAAAACCACTTGCTGTCAAAAAGACTGGTTCAGACATGATCAAGATGGCACTTTTCTGTGTGTCCATGTCAGGAGATGGCTTCACTCCTGAGGAAGGAACTATAGCAGTCCATCACGGAGTTTCTCTAGAAATGTCAGAGCTGAATCAGTTGCTTAACGTGGGGAAGCAGCTGGTTGAGGATGAGGTTGGCCTTGTAGTGTGCCAGAAAGTGATGCATCCCTCCTTGAAGCAGTACCTGAAGGAGAGCGGTGTCATCGCTGTGGACAGAGCTGGGCTGGCCTTGATGGAGCCCCTGGGCCGCATGACAGGTAACGGGGAGTCCTCTGCTTTAAACAAGTGTCCTGCTTTATGAGATGAACATTATTTGAGGTGGTGTCAGTGCAGAGTAAGGAGTCTCTTATTTCACTCTCTATCCTACCTTAGCAGCTGAGCAAAAGTTGATCTTTTCTAGTCTGAAAACTGTTTTACAAGGTGAGGTTGGCCTTCTGCAGGCTCTGATGGTGACGTACCACAGGTGTTATCACAGAGTGCTGCACGAGGGATATCCAATTACAGTAACTGCTTATTTTCAAACTCTGATTCAAGGCAAATGTAACAATCACTTTTTTTATCTCAGACTGTCAGCAAGTCTTGCACTTTGAACATTGTTGCTTTCTGTTTGTGATTTCCTTTGTGAATTGAAATGTCAAGCACTGAACAATATATATAATTTAAAAGCCAAGAGGAATCAAGTTCATGCTTTCTGAAGTGCAACAGCCACCTGTTCTGATGATGGTACCACATACGGTTCTCTGCTTTTTTTAAATTGACAGGTTCAAAACCTATAGCTTCCATACATTCACTGTCTCCGGGCTGTTATGGCAGTTTGAAAGATTTGTGCATTGAGAGTTTTGCTTCAAAGTCTTTTGTGCATCTAATTCCTGAAGACACAGTTATTTGCAGCTTGATGCTCTGTAACAGAAGTGAAACAGCACTGGATGAGTTGAAGGTAAGCACATTTTCTTGAAAGCTTCTGTTGGAAAGTCATGTTTTTAATGGAAACATAAAGTACTGAGAAATATAAAATATGTTGAGTTTAGAAATATGATTTTTTCAGTACATAAATGAAGTTTACTTGTTTCCAGACTTTCAAAATCCTTGAGGTGTTCATGTTCATTTAATGCTTCTGGTTTAATACAGGAAGATGTTTAGGGAAAGAAATGTCTCTCACCTGTTCTTGAGGCCAGTGCTGGACAAATATTTGCATTCTCATTACTTGGTCTCTGAGAACATAAAAATAAAAACTACCTAGTAAAAAGCTAGCAGCAACACATACAATGATAGTCAAGCCTTGTTTTGCATTGAATAGTTGGTCTAGAAATGTCATTGATACTGATTGACTTTTTATATGTAACTTTGCTTTGCAAAAAGAAGGAATAAAATGCAGCTTTTTATTTCTGCTTTTCCACTGTGTGGACAAAGAAAAATTTCTCATTAAAGTGAACATGCTTTTGGAAGTCACTCTGAAGTTTTATAGCCACATGTAATTCAAGTTTATGGAATCTGCTCCAGAGACTACTGAAAATGTTATTTCAGTGTTTTTTTCAGTGGGGGCAAATCCTGTTAATCATGGTATGTCTAACAAGAATTTCATATGATTTTCAGCGTGTCTGTGAAACTGCAGAACATGTGTTACAGTTAACAATGAAGGAACCTTTCGCATTATTAGGAGGGGGCTGTACAGAAACTCACTTGGCTTCATACATAAGACACAAGGTATGTAAGACATAAGGGCTTTTTAAGATGCCTAATATGCTTAAGAAACAGGAATTTATGTGGAATCGCTCCTACAGTTAGAACACGTGTCTCTTTCTAGATTAATGTAGCATTTTTGCTGTCTAACTACTAATATAAAATAAAGGGGTCTATTTGAAGCACTCAGTGTTAATTATATCTTTTAGACTTAATACTGTATTTCTACTTGTTAATCTTTCTTTAGGTATCTATTATAGTAAGTGCATGTTTTTAAGTGTTAAAAATATGTAGAGTTTTTATATTGAAAGATAATAATGCAGAACTCCGCTTGTCCAGAAACCTTTCCTATTGTGGAATAATCATGACATAAACATTTTTTAGTTAGAACTGTCTGTTTTGGGGAAAAAATGCGGGAGTATGGTACATGTTTAAAATAATTTCTGTGAAACAGTGTTCTAACTTTTTGTTTTCCTGGGTTTTGTTTCTTTTTTAGAGTTCTAGTCTGCCTGCCAGCACTTTTAAAGACCTAGAATGTTCTCAGACACATTACCAATTGGTTGCTGATGGCTTTTGCCGTTCCCTGGAATCTGTAGCTCGCTCTCTGAATCATGATGATGGAGAAATTCTTACAGACATGGTTTATGGGCACTGTTGGTTAGTTCCATCAGGTCTTCCCTGTGTCTCCAAGTGGTCAGATTTAGTTTCAAAATGCGGCTGCAGGATGAATGGTAACACAGAGGACCTCAGCTGGAGGTTTTTGCAAGGCCAGTCTGGCTCTCCTATGCTACAGGGCTGTCCTAAGGAGCCCTCAGGAAAGGTTACTGACTTCCTGACACTGGATTGCTTTGCTGCCAAGTGTAGTGGCCTTCAAGTAGCTCTGGAGACAGCCAACCTGATTTTGGATCTTTCATACATAATTGAAGATCACAATTAGCTCTGATATTATGTGATGTGTGTTGCACAGCAAGACACTAAGTTGAAAGCAGGGTAATATATAATGTGTTAAAATATTTGAATAGCTTAGAATGTGGACAGCAGACAAATTTGAAATCCAACAGTTGGCTATTGAATACTCTTCTCATTGCTCTCCAGCATTTTCAAATGCTCAGCCTATTCCCTCTGCAGTAAGGAAAGTTTTGGATGTTTGCTAGCTCTGTGGCATCCTCAGAGGAATGGGAAAAATGGAT
Organism: Climacteris rufus; assembly: GCA_013398175.1. Classification (NCBI taxonomy): domain Eukaryota; kingdom Metazoa; phylum Chordata; class Aves; order Passeriformes; family Climacteridae; genus Climacteris; species Climacteris rufus. The sequence goes on from VZRZ01001217.1 coordinate 637,891, forward strand.
TCACTTGCTGACAAAACATGTTGTATAGTAGAATTTATGTAGTCTCAGCAAAAGCTTTACACATTCAAAGAGACTTTTGTATTGCAGCAGAACTTCATCACTGATATTTTTAATTTTATAGGTAAGAAGGCTTGGCTTAGCAGATACCTTGAGCCACTGGTTTTTAAATTTTGTTCTGAACTTCTTGTCACTGTATACTATATGCACTTTCTGTTTCTAAATGGCTGAAAGGTTGTAATTTGTATATTTAGTTCATTTAGCAAGTTATAAAAACTCAACCTGGAGCTCTTAAGGTAGCAGGTAGGTAATAGAAGATTTGAAAAGAAATGGCAGACTGTGTGGTAAAAACTTTTGTCTAGTGGACCTTGATTGACTTCTATGGAACACAGGACAGTCTGTAATGAAGTTTGTATCATTTAAGCAAAGCTTCAAGAAAGAATGTCCCACTTACCATTCAATTAACTCTTTGACTGTGCATGGCTTCTTTTAATGAACTAAGGCTTTAAGCTGTTCAGGCTTGTTTTGATCTTTAAATAAGACTGTAGACTGAATGATCAAAATGTTTCTCATTCTCAGCTTGCATGGAAGATCAAAAAGGGTGTTACAGTGTCTTAAGCTTATTCTTTTTGCCACTTTTCTCCTTCTTTGTTTTCAGTCACAAGGGACAAATTGTTAATGGTGAGCTTCTAGGAAGCATCCAAGTCAGTTTAGTCTGCTTATTTTTTTTCCTGGTCTCTTAAGTTTTTAATATATTTAGTTACTGCATATAAGCAGTAGAATTGTTTTGTATAATTCAGTTTTGAAATATGTAATTAAAACCAGATCTTTCCAGACCTTTTGTACAAAGTCCTTTTGATTTTAAAAGCATAAATAATCTGGGAAAAAAATGAAAAGTTATTTAAAGTTCTTTATCTTTTTATGACCTGAAATGATTGCTTCAGTGCTGTAAGGCATCCTCTGGGGACTTGTGAAAGAATGTAACCAGGGTTGACAATGGAAGCTGTTCAAAGCTGGTTTCTAAAAAGGCTTGCTTGATCCTCCCATATGCCATGATCCATATGAAAACATCAGGAATAATGAAGCCCAATGATGGTGTGTATCTTAAGACACAGAAGAATCTTGGTAATACTTCATCTAATTATGATTCTCCAGCTCAGAGTGCTGAATTAGGCTATTTTACTTCCTATAATAGCAGCTTGTTATGCAGTGTGAAAATGCTGAGCTTAGTGACTACAGCTGTGAAGTGAAAATTAAAACAATATTCAAGTAGAAGTAGTTGTTAGCATTCTTTTGTCCTGGTATCTGAAGGTCAGTTCACAGCTCTTGAATCAGAGAAGACAATGGTTTTTATTCTCCCCCACAGAAAATCACAGATTAGAACACTAAAAAATTAATTTAATTTTTGGTGAGTAGCTAAAAATCCATTTATACCTGAACTAAAGAGTGCTTCATGTATAGATAATTTTAATAACAATTGATTTTTGTCTCCCACGGTGACTAAAAAGAATAAATAAGCAGCTTGCTCTGCTGTTCATGGACAGTTCAGGGTCAGTGCTCAGTTGCACTACAGTGTTCTTAAACCCTTATTTGTTAGTGTTGCTTCTCTTTAAGGGGTAACAGGAGGAATACAACTTTGGATACAGTTTAAAATCCAAGTAAAATTAATTTTTACTCTTAATCTAACAGCAACATAAAATAACTTTTGTTATAGATGAGTAAAATTGAAGTTGACTTTCATATATTTGAAATATTAATTATTAATTAGAATAAGGTGTTAATTAAGATAATGGTTAGTGTTAATGTGTTGCCGTAATATTATTTGTTATTTTGCTGTACTTACCAGTTGTGGTCGTTATTCCTTGTTAGTTATATATTTCTCTATTGATTTTCAAATAAAATGCATAAATCTAATGAGGCCAAGATGGCAACCAGGAGCTGAGAGCAGCATTCTAGAAAGTTCTTCTCTAGTGTCAGTCAAAACATCAAGCAAAAGTAAAAGCACACCCCATTGCCAAATTGGGCACTCTCCGTGAGGCAGAGCAGGGATAGACCGCCCAGGAGAGGTGGGATAAGGGATGGGTTATAATATGATTGGACAAAAGTATGAAATTATTTGATTGACACTAGAAGAGTATAAAGGAAGCTGCACAGCTCCCAGAGGGTGTGCCTTTGGCAGACCACCACGCACCCGGTACCACTCTTGGTCTTGTGATCTCCCCTATTTTTGATTTTATTTTTATTAATAAACAGTTAAATTTTTTATAAGTGAAGCATTGTTCTTCACAACTTTCTTGAATTTTCATGTTTTCTGGTAAAATTTGAGTGCAAAAATGGGTGGGTTTCCCCCGTGTTTTACGGTTGACAAAATGAAATATCCCCAGCCGTAAGCCCTCTGAGAAGCCACTATGGATCTATTCATGTTCCCCTTGGCATTTGAAGTTTGTTCAGTGGGAAAAATTAGCATTACACAAGTATTGAGAGAGGTGTTTTTTGATCATGACCTCAGTCATGTCTGATTTCAGATTGCTCAGAGGCTATTAACATTTAAACTTCAGTAATTCTACTGACAATGCACAAGAACATCCATTTCCAGCCTTCTCAGCCTGTTCATGCTCCAGGCTTAGGAGAAATAAAGAAGTGCTGATACTGTATTCACTCAGCATATTTAAGGAAGATACTAGTGTAATATAGTTGCTCCTCAGTTCAGTATTCGTTTGGTATTTCAGTTCTCATTTGATATTTTAAACTTCAAAGTGAAGACCTGAAAATGCTGATTAATTTAGGGATCTTATTTCTATTATTGCATCCTATTTCAAGCAGACATACCATTAAATGTCATTATTTTGGCATTGGCTAAGAATGCAGAATACCCGCTCTTCATTGGTTCTGCTTCTGATTTGTGAATTTTAGAGTCACTCTGAGCCATATCTGAGGTCTTTTTCTGTCTATTTTCCTATATATAAAATGGGAGCAAAGATTTGTGGGTGAAGAGTTCTAAGATCCAGATGTAAAGTGAAAAACGACTTACTGTACAGCAACAAAGAAAGGGATATTTTAAATCCTTGCTAAAATATTAGAGTCATTTCTTTAAGGGAGCTTTGACCAGGATTTATGTAGACTCCTTAAATTAGTCTGCTGGGTAAAACACCCCGGTTTTTCATACTGGAGTTGGATGCATTTTCTTGTTCTCTGAAGTTTCAGCAACAGTATATCACTGTTGTTACCAGTAATCTGAATCTTCTCTACACACACACAGAGAAATCTGACTTTAAAGCTCTTTGCAGGAATGGTTGAAATTCAACATAAGCAATATCAGACATGTCAGCAGTCCTTACTGTATCATGTATGTCTTCAGAGTCTGTGCTCTGTATTTCAGAGCAGATGTTCATATAATGCTAATCCTTGAAGACAGGGTAGAAACAGATTGGTGAGATTGGGAAACCTAACCATACTATACTGGTAACGTAACACTTGTTTGATGGTTTATAATTTCTAAATTTTTTTTTTAATTCAAGTATTTGGGCATTTTTAGGCTGACAAGCTGTTACAGCATTAGATCTGTCCCGGTAAGGAAAGAGTATTTACTGCTGTCAAAGCTTGTAAGGAAAACAGTGCCTGGACTATCCCCTCTGCGTTCAGTGCAGATGGCTGCAGCCGGGCTCCCCCGGCATGGCCCAGGTGAGGCGCAGGGGCATCGGCCTTCTGCCTCTCTTCCTCTGTACCTCTCCTTTCTCCCCTCCCACCTAGGCCTCCCTTCCCCCCGCCCGGCCCGGTCACCC
>VZRZ01001217.1:642536-685505 GCA_013398175.1 Climacteris rufus
CCCCTGTTAAGGAGGGCGCCCACACTACTCCCCCCAGCCCCGCCCGCGCCGGGAGTCCCCAATGTGACGTCGGGAGAGGTATCGGGCGGTGCTTGTGAACTGCATGGGGAGGACCCGCCGAGCGGGCCCGGCCCCGTGTTGGGGCGAGGCCAGCCTGTGCCGGGCTCTGGCCCTCTCGACTTTTATTTTNCGAGAAGGAGTAGGAGGGAGGTTGGGATGCGGAGGGGAGCGGCGGGGGGATGGGAGGGGAGGGAGGCCCCCCGGCTGGGGGGAGAGGGTGATTTATTAAATCTCGATATTCATGGACAAATGACCCTCTAACTAATTAAAGTTAGAAAGTGGTGTGTTTATTCAGGCACTGGCGGGTGGCATGGGCGTAGCCTCCTAAAGACATGCCAGCAAAGTACAAGGGTTTTCACTCCTTATTTATTACCCAAAGTTTTACATCCTTTACATATGTATGACCCCAGCACCTCCCATTCCCCGCTCTGTATTAAAATGAGATTATTAGTTCTTCCCACATCTGCAGTTTCTCTTTTGAATTGAGTCAGTGGTCTGGAATTGAGTGAGTGGTCCTGAAAGATGAAGTCAGGAACGTCTTCCTCACAGTGACCTCTATCTTCCCGCTGTTGGCAGGCCTTCGTGACCTGCTGGCACAGCCCAAGATCTGACGGGTGGTCGCGCTCTGCCAAAGGCTGGGGACAAGCCCAAGGGCGCACAGCGTCCCACACTCCCTTCCCTTGGTGGTGCGGGGGGCTGGCTGCTTGGCAGCACTTTCCCCCTGTGCAAAGTTCCAGCAGTGCCTAGCTGGATATGCCAAAGCCTCTGATGAGCAGGTTTGCCCGTAGCCCAGTGTTCCTCGGCGAGCAGCGAGAGCAAAGACCAAGGAAGGGGTCTTTGTGCAGATTTCAGCTCTTTATTCAGCTCTTTATTGGCAGGGCAGCGGAGAGAGTCCGGGAAGGCTGGAGAGGGTCTAGGGAAGGGTCCAGAAGCAGGGTCAGGAGTGGCAAAAGGGTCTAAGCGAGCTGAGGGGTCCGCAGGAAAGACCTTGGCCTGGGAATGGGTTAGGACTTATATAGGGAAAGGAGCAAGGGATACAACCAATAGGGGTACAGAAGTTATAATATAACCAATGAGCAACCGAAGAGATACGAACTTTCCTGAACAACTTCAAATACAGAACATTAAGTAATGGGCAAACTAACCAATAGATGCAAACAGTAACTGAAAGGGATCCTGGGGTGAACACAAAATGTCACCCTAACCGCAGTAAGAGTCTCAGAGGGTGGTGTGCTGAATCTTTTTCCACCAGCCCCAAGGCCTGGATGCTGTGGCCTCTGCCATGCACGCTGCTACAATGTCCTACTTTTGACTAATTCTTACAAAACTCAGGTGATGTTCTTGATTCTATTAGTTTCAATCTGCTTTGATGACAGTTCATTTATTCTGTTTCCTTCTAGAAACAAAACTTAAGAATATGATGGTAAATAATACATCACTTAGCTCTAGCTTAAGTATCTAATAATTGTTAGCTTATCCTTTGTTTTTCTACCTTACATTCTAATCAGTACAAATTGCTTCTAACTCTTAGCTAAAATTTTAACCTTTTAAAACCTTGACTCATTTCCCCACTTCTTTTTTTAAGATTAGTAAAATCTTTTACTAATATATAGATTCCTCTTCATCCATCCAAGTTGTATGTTAGGTGTCTTTTAAAATTGTACTATATGCTCTTGATGCTGAAGTCGAGGTTGCTATTTGTTGTAATATTCTCCAATTCTAAACAAATATTACAATAGACAAAATCAAACTTATGCTAACTAGAGTAAGTAAAACAAGGATTGGGTGAACTAAAGCATTAAGTAAACTGGTTACCGTTGATGACCATCCAAAAAGCATATCCCACCAATGATGAGTCTTTTTCTAATCTTTTAAATACTCCCCATATGGTCTCCGTGTCATGGTGTATTGTAATTAAAGTTTTCTTTCCTGCATTTTGAATTTCCTTAAGAATTTCTCTTAATTCATTGTGCTTCAGTAATTGTGTGACTAAGGTTAAGTTCATTCCTATAGGCATGGACAACATTTCCTGCACAGTAATTAAATTAAATTTGCCTTTATTTGTTGGTGCAATATAAAAGGTGCCTGATAGGAAAAGTCACATCCTTAAGTTTTGATGAAATTACAAACGCACAAGTAAAACTGAGTTTCATTTACAATGATTTCATCCACCATTATGGTAGGGCATGCTGTTCTAAGGCAAAAGCAACCTTGTCCTGTATGTACAAGTAGGGTTGTTTGATTAATGGAATGCATCTCAAAGTGACAAATGCTTTGCTTTGTATCTAAACAAATATATTTGTCATTATTTATATTTCCTTCACATATAAACCCTAATTCTTCTCTTCTGGAGCAGGATTCTAAGTTAATAGCTTTCCATTTTCCTTCAACTTTTTGTGCCCACATTCTGTGTTCGGAAGGATATAATACAGTTCCTTCATGATTTAACCCTAAAGCAACAATTGGATGTATCAAGCTTACTGACGCATTGTGTATAGCTAAAACAAAGGCTGTTACCATGCTTGTCACAGGGTTATAGGTGAAATTAACTAGAACCCACCAGGGTTGAAGTTCTCTCTCCAAATCTGAGGCATTATCCCAAACAATTTTATGAATTTTGGCAGGGAATGTGCCTTCTCCTCCTCAAATCACTGAAGGAGCTATTGATTGCATCCACAACTGTGCCTGTGTACATCTGAGAGCTAAAGAAATGTTTTTACTAGCTGTACCTAGGGCATTAATTATTAATTCATGGTTGCACTCTTCTATATCTTCCCATTCTGGTAATATTTTGGACAATTTCCATTGGCTGGTACTTAATGCCAATAAGGAGGATTGCAAAGGTTGTTGTAATTTAACTATATTGCTCCCGATTGTTGTCAATTTGTTCATTAATACTTCTGAATCTATTGTGTTTAAAACTCCTAGTCCTGTTCCTAATAATCCAGTAAGGTCTTTCTTTTTCTTATACATATGGGGCATATGTTTTTGCAATCAGGTGGTCCAATCCAGAAAAGAGGTTTTAAGAAATGGAGTGCACTTGGGTTGAATAACAAGAGGCATTTATTTGCATTGCCACTTCCACCCGCTTCAACAACCATTCTGGATTAATTAGCAACTTTTGAATTCCTGTTTTTTTAACAGCATAAGGTCCAATCCTGGTAATTATGGGAACTATGGATTCTAAAACAGTTTGAGCCTAAGTAGTTGTGGTTTCTCTTGGTGGTGGAGTTGTTTTATCTTGAGCCCTTCGAGAAGCAGTACAAATTTGGGTTATGTTATAATCAAGTTTAAAATCTTTGACTGCACATCCCTCTATTTTAAGCCTAAACTCCAAACAGTTGGCTAAGCATTTGTCACAGCATTCAGGACCGATTTGGATAAATTCCATGGGTTCTTGGTGAGCTTCATAGAATACATCTTGAATGAAAGCATATTCACATCCCCAGATGTTTCTTCTTTTCCAAAGAGTTGCATTTGTAATTTTTAACATCTGACTTAGGGACCAACGAGAGTAAAAGTCATAAGCTTTCCCTTGACATTTATACACACCAGTCACTTTATATGCATGCAATGTTGCCTTTCCTTCAATAGTATCTATGGCTATAACAATAATCACAAGAATTACAATCCTCCAAATTATACCTTTTTGATTATTCATTTTTAAAGTTATTGAGCTATGCTAACATTTTACTTACACCCTATCTACTTTCCCGAGTAAGTTTTAATTTCAGTTCATTGTTACTCGGTGTAACTTTCCAGAATCCTTCAGGAGCTTTCTTCACTCAGTTATAATGAATCCAGGCAGTTTGATCTTGATTGCAGTAAAGGTGTTCAGGAACACCTGGAATGGTCCTTTCCACTGTGGTTCTAGGGTCTTTTCTGCAAAAGACGTAACATATACATAATCCCCAGGTTGTACATCATGTACTGGTCCGTCTAATTCTCTGTTTCGAGCCCCAGCCACATGTTTTTCAATTTCTCTGAGCTGTTTGTTTAGGGCCACCATGTATTTGTGTAGGGTTTCCTCCCCTACTTGAGTGGGAGTTATGCCTTCTTGGACCCCGTATGGTCTTTCGTACAATATTTCAAATGGACTTAATTTTTCTTTTACTCTTGGCTTGGTTTGAATTCCTAATAATGCTAATGGAAGAACTTGAGGCCAAGGTAATTTCATCTCTTGTCTTAATCTTGTAATTTGCTACTTAATCAAATGGTTCATTTTCTCTACCTGGCCACTTGACTGAAGATGTTATGGAGTATGAAGTTCCCAGTCTATGCCTAGGTGGTGGCTAATTTGCTGTACAATTTTTGAAATGAAGTGTGGCCCTCTCTCTGAAGATATTGTGGCTGGGACCCCAAAACGCAGGATTATTTCTTGCAGCAATACCTTGGTTACTTCTTGTGCTTTAGAAGTTCTGGTGGGGAAAACTTCTGGCCACCCTGAAAAGTTATCTGTTAACACCAACAGGTATCGATATCCCCCTTTCCTGGGCAGCTCTGAAAAATCAATTTGCCATTGCTGCCCAGGCCCATAACCTTTCCCAATTTGTCCAAGTTTTGGTTTAGGAATATTTTTGGGGTTAGTTTGGAGGCAAAGACTACATTGACGAGTTACTTGAATTACTGTACCTTGCAAATTTCTGGCCATAATTCTGTCTTTTAAATAATTATACAAAGCGTCTATCCCCCAATGCATTTTTTCGTGTTCTTTTTTCACTAATGACCATAAAGTGTAAGAGGGAATTGCAAGTCTTCCTTTTCCCTCATCTGTGAAAGCCCACCCTTCCTGATTATAACTTCCATTTTCCTGTTTAATGAGTCTCTTTTCTTTTTTATTATATTTTGGCTTACCTTCAATAGAAATTTGTCCATCTGGAATTAAGGCTGCCTCTACTATCTTTATAGTTACCTCACTTTTGGCTGCTGCTTTTGCCTTTCTGTGCGCTAGCTCATTCTCTTCTTCTAATTCAGAGCTTACTTTTTGGTGTGCTTTGATGTGCATGATGGCTGCTTCTTCAGGCAATTGGACTGCTTCTAATAGTTTTATTATCTCTTGTGCATGTTTAATGTTCTTTCCTTGTGAGTTCAACAGTCCTCTTGCTTTCCAAATGGCTCCATATGCATGAACTACCCCAAATGCATACCTTGAGTCCATATAAATGTTGATTCTCTTTCCCTTTGCTAATTCCAAGGCTCGGGTTAAGGCAATTATTTCGACCTTTTGTGCAGAGGTGTTGGTTGGTAATGGCCCAGATTCTGTAACTTCTTTGCTTGTGGTGACCGCATACCCAGCATATCTTTTTCCACTGATGACACAGCTGCTTCCATCAGTGAACCAGGTTTCAGTGTCCTCGAAAGGCGTGTCCTTTAGATCTGGGCGACTGGAGTAGGTGGCCTTGATGGCCTCCAGGAAATCATGGATTACTGGTTCTCCTGTACTGCTACTGAGGAAGGAAGCTGGGTTTACAATATTAGTTACTACAATTTCTACATCATCTTGTTCTACTGTTATAGCTTGGTATTTCAAGAGCCTCTATGGGGAAAGCCAGTGTCTGCCTTTTACCTCCAGGACAGTTGACACTGTATGGGACACCAGCACAGTCATTTTCTGGCTCAGGGTGAATTTTCGTGCCTCCTGGATGTTCACTGCCACTGCTGCAATGGATCTGAGACACCCTGGCCATCCTTTAGCTGTTGCCTCCAGCTGCTTAGAGAGATATAGGCCCAGGTCTTGTGCTAGTATTCCCAATGCAATTCCCTGCTTTTCCTGAGAAAACAGAAAGAATGGTTTATTTATATCTGGAAGTCCCAGGGCTGGGGCTGACATGAGGGCCTTCTTTAGTTGGTTAAAAGCCTGCGTTGTTTCTTTTGTCCATTGAAGGTCTCTGTTTCCTTCCACAACCAAGGCATATAGGGGTTTAACCAACAGCCCATAATTATAAATCCACAGCCTACACCACCCCATCATGCCCCAAAAGGTTCTTAGTTCTTTTATTGTCTGGAGTTTTGGAGTCTGGCATATTGCTTCTTTGCAATTTTGCCCTAAGGTTCTTTGTCCAGCACTGACCTCGTAGCCCAGGTAAGTGACTGCCTCACCATTTGGGCTTTGTTTTGCGATACTTGATACCCCATAGACCCAAAAAGTTTAGGAGGCTTACCATCTACTTCATGCATGTCTCTTGTGTTTTAGTAGCAATCAGGAGGTCATCTACATATTGTAACAGCTGTCCCTCTTCTGATGGGGCTTCCCAGGATTCCAGATCTTTTGCAAGCTGGTCTCCAAATATCGTAGGGGAGTTCTTAAATCCTTGAGGTGGTACGTACCATGTGAGCTGAGCTTTGCATCCAGTCTTGGAGTTTTCCCATTCAAATGCAAAAATTTTCTGGCTAGCCTCATGGAGAGGAAGGCAAAAGAAAGCATCCTTCAAATCTAAAATGGTAAACCAAGTTAATTCAGGTGTTAAACAGGTTAATAAAGTATAAGGGTTGGCAACCACTGGGTATAAGTCTTCGGTTATTTTATTAACAGCCCTTAAATCCTGTACAATTCGGTATGATCCATCAGGCTTTTTGACAGGTAAAATGGGAGTATTGAATTCAGATTGACACTCTTTTAAAAGTCCTATTTGCAAAAAGTTTTCAATTATGGGGCTAATTCCTGCCCTGTTTTCTTTCCTTAAAGGATATTGTTTAACTGGTTGTTTTCCTTCTTTAAGCTTAACTTGGACAGATTCTTTGCTCTCCCTGATATGTTAGAAGCCCATACCCCAGGGAATACCTGATCTATTATTTTCTTGTTAATCTCTTCATTTTCAACTTTGATTTCATTTGTTATTAACATCAGACTTAACAAGACAGACTTAACAAGACAGACTTAACTGAGTATTGTTGGTCTTTAACCTCCAAAGCAATTTCCCCATTTTTAAATATTATTTTTGCCTCTAGTTGCTCCAGTAAATCTCTTCCCAAAAGTGCTGATGGAGCATTAGGCATATATAAAAACTTATGAATTCCCCATTGTTTTCCCAGTTTGTATTTTAATGATTTGCAAAAGTATGCTCTTTCAGATTGACCAGTTGCTCCCCTTACCATAACATAATCATTTGTTATTGGCACTAAAGCTTTATTTAGCACCAAGTATGTTGCTCCTGTGTCTATTAAAAACTCCATTTCTTTATCTTGGTTCCCTAGTTTAATTATAACCAGAGGATCCCCCTAGGGTGGGAACCTCTGGTTGCCCTCAGTCTTCTTTAATGCAAGCAGCCACCCCCTCCCTTTTTTGGTCTTTCCTTCTTTGATTATCGCCTCTTCCACTGTCCGATTTTCCAGAAAAAAGCACACTGATTTCTTCTTAACTGGAGTGCTCCTTGCTCATATCCCACTCCTTCTTTTTCTTTTACTATTGCTATTAATTTTCTCATTCCTTGCTTACATCCTTCTTCCCAATTGCTAAAAACTCTCCATGCTTCTTCTACCAAAGTCTCTAAATTTCGCACTGTCAGGCCCCATATTTTCTAAAGTTTGCATCTAACGTCCCCTGTAGATTGTCCTAAAAATAAGCTTACCAGCTGTTGCGTCCCTTCCTCAGATTCGGGGTCTAATGTTGTATGGCGAGGCATTGCATCTCACAAATGTTCTAAAAATTCAGAAGGTGTTTCAGAGGGACCTTGCTTAATTGCATATAGAGCTGACCAGTTTATGGTTTTAGGAATTGCCCTCTCCAGTCCTTTTGCTATGAAGTCTTGGTAATCTTCTAATCTCTCTCTATCACTGTCATCATTAGGATCCCACTGCAGATCCTGGAGAGGGAAAACATCTTTAATTCTCATTTGTGTTATTTTGCAGGTGTCCTCTGCTAAACTCCCCGCTGCTTTTAAAACTAGTCATTTTTTTGTCTCCATGAGGGCATCTAACAACAGCTGGAGATCTAACCAGTCAGGTTGATGTTGTTTAGTCATGAATCTAAATTTCTTTGTAGCACCTATTGGGTCGCTTCGATAGCATTTAGCAATCTTTTCCCAAGCCTCTAAATCCACTGTAGAAAAAGGAATTTTAACTAGCGTTGCTTTTCCTTCAGGATTTACTGCTTCTCTCAAAGGTGCTTGTACAATTTCCTTAGTTTGTTTCCGGGTCTGGGACGCTACAGGACCCTCTGGAAGGAGCTGCTGAACACTGTCAGTACTGGGCAATAGTAAAGTCTTTTTCCAAGAAGGTGTGGGTGAAGTGGAAAATGAAGAGGAAGCTGAGTTTGAAATTGGAGTTGATTAAGCTGTATTTATAGCTGGAGTTGAAATAGTAATAGCTTTAATTGGAGTGGGGGATGAAACATGAGCTGGAGTTGGGATCAAAATTGAAGTGGGGGGTGAAATGGGAGTTGGGGTTACTTCTCTCAATTCCCCTCGTCTTTTAGGGGGTGGTTTAAACAGATCCCCCAGCTCCTGCTCTAATGAGTCAGCTGGATACACTTTATCAGGTGTGTGCAGCATTGGTGTATTGAACAGGTACTGCAACATCGTTTAGTCTTTCCCTTATTAACTTTATTGTCTTTTTCAAGGGCCAATACTAAGGGATCAGAAGGGGGCTTAATTCCACAGTCCCTCTGCCACTCAGGGTGGTTTCGGAGGGAGAAAAATAAATCAGCATAGGTCACTTCTTCCCATCTCTGCTCTCATCTTAAAAAAAGCATAAGCTGTAACAGAGTCTCATAATCTAAAGTTCCAGCTGGTGGCCATCTAACACCTTCTCCAAGCCTATAAAGTGGCCACCATTGTGTACAAAATTAATAAGAGTCTTTCTGCTTTCCATACCACATAACCTACTAATTCTTTCCCGTGCGTTAAAGTACATGCTAAAGGACTAGTCTGAGAAATCTCCTTATTCTGGCTGGTTCCCATTCCACAGCTCAGATTAAAATTAGCTTAAGGGGGCTGTCGACACTGAATACACTTTCTGCACTGGATCTGGTACAAAACTCACACTGCAATAATATGTACACACAATGCTGACTTTTAAATATACCAAAAGCTGTAGGAAAATTCCTACAGCTATAAGCTATCCTACTTATTTTTTAAATTTCCAATTTTATTACAGGTTGCTCTTAATCCAGAGCTACCAGGTTACTCCTCGAGGTTTCATATAACCCCTTTAAATAAACTTTTCCATTTTCCTTATTAATCTAGGAGTTTACCGAATTTAGAGATTTTCAGGAATCCAACTCAAACTACTAAAATAAATAAATTATTTCTATTTGTCCGGTCAGTTTAAAATATAATTACACTACTTACAATAATTTTTATACATAACCCACTTTTGTTATAACTTTAACAATTTGCCAACATAACTCTTGTATCTAAAGCTTAGGCTGCAATTATAGCTTTTGACACAAGATGGCGATATTACCTTTAAAATACACCTTCGACAGCAAATGCTGTCTCGCTTCTTAAAACTCGGATCCTTTTAGCATGAACACCGCATGTTACAACCAATGCGGTCCCCTCATAACCAAAAGACACACCACAATTATAATAAAAACACACAACACACAGCGGTCACTTTTAAACATTCACCACACTCGCTTTGTTTTTCCCTGGCTGTCCCAGTCGCCCAAGAACAGACACGCAAGTCCAAACTCCTCACTCACTTCATGCTAAGCACGTCTCAACAAACTCTCACACAGCCACTCACAGTCACGACACAATCACAATATAAACAACCGTGCCTTCTACGGCACAACAACTGCTAGTCCCGCACTGTGCCTTCTATGGCACAACAAACGGTAAAATCCCTCTTTTACTGACAACCAATGCCTGAGCCTTCCCAGTCCGGCCCAGCACTACAACTTCACAGCCTTTTGCTGACAACTAGATACCACTGCAGCTTGCAAGCAGACTACATAGGCACAAGTTGTGCGTGGGATGTCTCCCTACGACTTACCAACAGCCTTTCCTGACCATGCATATGCCTTACAAGTCACTATTTTACTGTTTCAGTATTTTTAAACATACCGTATTGTCCAGAGTTTTAGTAGTCAGGAGACCTTGTCTGGTGCTGGATGAACAATCCAGGCAGCAGAGCCCTCTCTCTCCAGGAATATCCCAGGGGTGCCCCGAGGGGTCCATCAGCCCGGGCTGGTCTCACAGCCAAACAGAACTTCTCCTGGCTGGCTTGCCAAAATGATTTATTAAATCTCGGTATTCACAGACAAAAGACCCTCTAATTAATTAAAGTTAGAAAGTGGTGTGTTTATTCAGGCACCGGCGGGTGGCTTGGGAGTAGCCTCCTAAAGACATGCCAGCAAAGTACAAGGTTTTTCACTCCTTATTTATTACCCAAAGTTTTACATCCTTTCCATATGTATGACCCCAGCACCTCCCATTCCCCGCTCTGTATTAAAATGAGATTATTAGTTCTTCCCACATCTGCAGTTTCTCTTTTGAATTGAGTCAGTGGTCTGGAATTGAGTGAGTGGTCCTGAAAGATGAAGTCAGGAACGTCTTCCTNAGTGAAGCCCCAGCACCTCACCTGGAGAGCCGTGACAGGCAACCCCTTCCCGCACCATGCTCTGAGCAAATAGTGCCAGAGTGCATTTCTGGGGATTAAATCACCTCAGCCCCGCCCGCGCACCTGAGNACTTTCGATTAATTCTTATGAAACCCAGGTGCTATTCTTGATTCTATTAGTTTCAATCTGCTTTGATGACAGTTCATTTATCCTGTTTCCTTCTATAAACAAAACTTAAGACAAGAATATAAAGACAAATAAAACATCACTTAGCTCTAGCTTAAGCATCTAATAATCACTAACTTATCCTTTGTTTTTCTACCTTACATTCTAATCAATACAAATTGCTTTTAACTCTTAGCTAAAATTTTAACCTTTTAAAACCTTGACTCAAGGGAGGGTGGACAGAGGAGTGGTAGAGGGGAAATAGAAGGCGTTTGGGTTAGCTGACAGGGTAGGGACGGGGATGAAAGGAGGAGGAGCAAGGAGGGGAAGGGGGATCGGTTCTGANGTCTAAGCGAGCTGAGGGGTCCGCAGGAAAGACCTTGGCCTGGGAATGGGTTAGGACTTATATAGGGAAAGGAGCAAGGGATACAACCAATAGGCGTACAGAAATTATAATATAACCAATGAGCAACCGAAGAGATACGAACTTTCCTGAACAACTTCAAATACAGAACATTAAGTAATGGGCAAACTAACCAATAGATGCAAACAGTAACTGAAAGGGATNCTGAGAGCTGGGCCGGCCCCCGGGCTGCTGCTGGTGTAGGGTCCGGGTGGTCCTGTCCGGGTGCTGCCGGTGTCCACTGGGTGTCCTGGGTGGTGCAGCCTCTCCCCCGGTGGGCGGAGTGCTGGTCCCGGGGCTGTACGACCCGGGCGGGATTAGGGCTGGGATCGGGACCGCGATGGCCGCGAGCAGGAGGAGTTGGCCCGGGCCGGGCGCTGGGGCCTAGCGCGGCGCTGCCGCTCCTGCTTCGGCTGCGGCCCCACTGGGCCTCCGTGCGCAGATCCCCGAGACTCCCCAAACCCCACCGGTCGCCGCAGCGCTGGGGGAATTTTTCTTTATTTTTTTGTCCAGCGTAGGCAGAGAATTCTTGTGGAGAAACCCCAAAGCTAAAGGATATGGGGACTGGGTGTGGGTTTCTGCTTTAAATTAAAAATGCGTTGGGAAAAATAAATCTGTGGAACAGCTCCTTTCCTCTCCCGAACTGTGGGTTCTGTGTGATCAGCTGTGCTTCCATCTGCTCCCATGGGATTTTCAACCTGTGGGGATCTAATAAGGTGCTGAGCACGACAGAAAATAATTGGAAAATTCTCTGGATTAGGCAGTGTCCCGAAGGTCTGGCACTGCCCAGCATCCCTGGCTGGAATTTGAAGGATCCCAGCACAGCCCCCACCAGCACATCCTGTTGCTCCCTCAAGTCGCCTTTAACCAGGAACATTTTTTGGGGTGGGGGCACCCAAACCCAGCAGAATTGGCTGTAAACACTTTTGGGGGAATCTCCCCTTTCTCTTCCTCAATGAATTCCTGCTGCCAAAACCCAGCCTGAGGCCCAGCTCCCCATGCCCTGCCTCAGTCTGTCCAAGGAACAGGACTTGGATTTCCCAGTCCAGCAGGGCAGAAATGCTGTTGTAAATCTTAATTGCAGTAAATGCTTAAGAAATAATTAAACAAAATTATAAGAATGAAGAGAAAATAAAGAAGAGTTGCCAGCTCCAACCAAGGGATGCTCAAACCCCTTCTCAATTATTTGCTTTAATTAACCAATTCAAATGAACTCATTAAAAACACATTGATATGGCTTTATTCTTTTTAATCGATTTATCGATAAATATTGCAGAATATAAAATAATCTTTTTAACCCCAAAAACGCTTCTAAGAGATATAGAGGGCAGGGCTGCATTGTACCCCCAAACCAAGGAGAATGGAGAGAAAAGACAAAGCCAGACTGAGATTCCTGGGAGATTGGTGCAGCTTCGGCCAGCCAAAACAATCCTTGGTCTGAATACACACCTGTGAATCCCAGGAACCTGTGATATCATCAGTATCCTCATGGTCCTTGTTATTAAAAGCAGATTTCAATGAGGAATTAATGAAATACAGAAAATTAAACGGAAATGTAAATTACCAGTTCCCCCAACCCAGCAGGTTGCAGCATCCAAAAGAAAATGCACAGAAAGATTATGGATTGGGATCACCATCAATCCCAAATCTCCAGTGTGGAATGCCACTGTTCTGTATTTCATAAATCACCACTTCTTTTGGTGGACAAACCCTTCAACTTTACTTCAAATCCACTGAGTTCTGAACTGTGGCCACCAAGATTTTACTGCAGCATGTTCATGGTGGGATCCAGGGAAACACACAGGGTATGGGAATGTTGCTGAGGAACCACGATGACCTAATCCATGACTATAGCCCAGAGGGAGATCTCTTCCCAACACCTCCAGCTGTGCTCACTGTGTCCTGACAGTTCCTGTGCTGACACCCCAAAGCTTCCTCTGCCCGCTGCCTTGGGAAGTATGCCTCAAGTGACACAAAGAAAGGAGCTTCTTACAGACACAGAATCTTGGGATTCAGGGGAAAAAAAGGAATTTTCAGTCTTTACCATCTCCCACTCCATCAGCACTGATACCAAACATGGCTTCGGCCTCGGGAAGACACGGAGAGTCAGAAGTTTTACAGTTTTACAAGTCTCACTTTGCCCTTTCCACAGGTACCGTCTGACAAGGAGAGGGAAGAAAACAGGGCAGGATGGTCACCCTACTTCCAGAAAATCGTCATAATCCATAAAGCATTAAGTAGAGCTGTAAGAACTTCCCAAGACCTTCAGTTCCCTGCGGACTGAGGGCTCAGGAGGGAAGCACAGGCTGGGGTTCTTGCCCTGACTCAGCCGAGGCCCAATCCAGCAGCACGGTCTGGTGGTTGGTGTAAAAGCCCCAGGCATTGGCCACATTGTCCAGGACATCACTGCCAGACAGGCCATTCCTGCAAAATCAGGGAAAATAAAGGGATGAACCTTGGAGTGACAACTTCATCCATAGAAGTTAGCCAGGGGCTTAGCTAAAAGACTGGAATAAAAACTCACATCCCTGAGAGAGATAAAAACAGACGAAAAAAATGCAACACATGGTGATGAAAAGAGAATGGAATTCTCAGAACCATTTTAAATGGACAAGAGGAAACAGCCTCTTGTGATACCAGGGGAGGTTTAGGTTGGCTATTGGAAAGTCTCTTAGTGGAAAGGCTGTCCAGCCCTGGCACAGCTGCTGACGGCAATGCTGGAGGCCCCATCCCTGGAGGGATTTAAAGCCATGTGGATGTGGCACTTGAGGACATGGGACAGTGGTGGCCTCAGCAGTGCTGGGGGAACAGTTGGGCACCATGATCTCAGAGGGCTTCTCCAACCTGAATGATTCCAAGATTCCAAGAACACTCTGTACACGGCCAGCACAGAAATACCTGAGTCTGCTGCAAACATTACTTCAATTCCTCTCCTTTGGTTGCTCACCAAATATTCCCTGGTGACAGAGAATATGGGAGCACTCCTTGCTGCAGGAGAAGTCAGCAGGATTCAACCAAATTGCCTTCAGCAAGAGCTAACAGGATCCAACCAGTACTGTCCCCAGCTGCTTGGGAAGCTCCCATTCCCGTCCAGTAGCAAGAGAGGGAAATCACCTTGTGCCAAGGGACAGTGACACAAGAGCTGTGGGGAGAAAGCAGCAGAGAGGGGAGAGGAACAGCAACACCAGAGTTTTCCTGAGGGAACACCTGCCAAATCAACCTCCAGGACCTGTGGAAAATGTCTTCCAGCTGAGATGTCAGTCAATATATTCCTGTCTTCCACTCTCAGACCTCTCAGCCACAACCAGGAACCACTCCAGATGGAAGGTCCCTTCCATGTCCATGGATATGCCTTTTCCCTCACCGCCCCCATGATCCACAGGGATCAAAAGGAGAAGGAATGATCAGGGAATAAAATATCCATAAAAACAGCAGATATTGCCACATGCCCTCACTGAGTTCATACAACAAATAATACCCCAAGTTATTGTGATTAAAGTCGCATTTAGCTTGGAAAAATGACAGGAAAGATTCCCGGTCTCTATCTCCTATACCCTCCTTTTGCAGTACCTGTCACCCTGGAGTGCCAGGACAAGGGGGGATGGCTTTCCACTGACAGAGTGCAGGGCTAGATGGGATACTGGGATGACATTCTTCCCTGTGAGGGTGGTGAGGCCCTAGCACAGGTTACCCAGAGAAGCTGTGGCTGCCCTATCCCTGGAAGTGTCCAAGTCCAGGTTGAACAGGGCTTGGAGCAACCTGGGATAGTGGAAGGTGTCCCTGCCCATGGAACTGGATGGGCTTTAAGGTCCCTTCCCAGCCAAGCCATTCCAGAATCCCATGATTCTACACAAGAGGACAGGTACTAAATTTTGAGCTGGTAAGTTTAGGGAGTCAACTAAAGGATCAAATTAAGGCCAAAGCCTCTAATATTTTACGGGATAACAACCTCTGGACAGTAATAAGCACGTAGAAAGTCAATGAAAGTGCCCAAACTAGCAAATGTCCCAAGGCTGTGGTATCTGAATATTGGACTGTAATGACGTGCAGCACCCACCTGACAGGTGACTGCCTGGGTGTTACAGAACTGTGTCTTCTCAGTATGGAATTCCCCAAATAACTCTGTTATGGACCCTGTTTCTGTTCTTCCTGAAGGGAAAATAAAAATAATAATTCTTAATAAAAATTAAAAGGTCACATGGTACAAACATCTATCTATCTATCTATCTATCTATCCTACATATAAAATATTGCATTTATAGAGACTTGGTTAAACACTTAATTTGGCTGAAAGTTTCAAAATTGTGAGAGAAAACTGGTTGTCATCCTGAGGCTTGTTCATGGTGTGGATAAGAAGTTCAGGTATGTTTTTGAAGATGCTGAAGAGTTGAAATTAGTTGTTTTCATTTTCCTCCCCAGAGGATTGGGAAGATGGTGATACCTGGTTTTGTTTTTCCTAAATATGTCATGGACTTTAATAAATCAGAGACATCCAAAAATGGACAGCTCTGGGTACTGCATCATGACTAAAAGGGTTAAGAACTATTTCTGCAGCTTTTAAAATAAAAGCAGTTATTCTAGAGCAGTCTAGTGGTCTTTCATCCAACCAGGACTTAAGTGGTTTTGTGCAAGGATCACACTCATCGACAAAACCTACCCGAATAACTGAGGTTAAGCAGGAAAGAGAAATAATAAAATTATGACTCTGGAGCAGTCTATCCAGGTCTTTGGAGCCAGTGGGGATCTGGATGATATCTGACCATTGCTGGCGGAATTCTGTGGCTGTGGTGAAACCCATGGGAACCAGTTTGGCTGCCTCAGCCTGATGGAAAACCCAACCGAGCAGTGCCAAGAGAGTTCATGCCATTAGTTAACCCCCCAGTAAATAATATTTCCTGCTTTGTGGAGAAATGTGTATCATTCCATGCACATTTCATTTCATAGACCTTGCACAACTTGGTGCCTCTCAACAGAACTGAAATTCTGCTCTGAGAAAAAGCCCCAACGGATCTTTTGTGTATTTTATGGAAATACTCTCCCTTTGAACTCATCTCCTCACTTCCCTGAGCTCAGGACTTTCTGGTCCTGAGGTTTAATCAGAAGAAGCACTGAATGGGTGTGATACCCAGCTGAGTTTCTCCTGGAAAGGCACGTCCAAACCTGGAGCAGATGGGCTGGAATGTTGTCTGCACACCAAACTCCACAGCCCCATACACCAGCAGCTTGCAGATGCTCTGGATTGCACTTCACAGGCTCAGTCAATCCCACATGGGAAAGCCAAGCGGTTTTTCCTCCTCTGAGAGAGGAAAACACATGACAGCAAGGGCTATCCCAGCTGACCTATCCCTCATGGGCAGTTGCATCACTGAACAGGATCATCCATTGTTTCTCTCACTGCTTTTGGAAAATACTGCAAGCCCTGTGGCTCTGGGGTTTAAAAGCTACTTTTAGGCCAGCAAAAAGGTCTCTGGCTGGGACAATTCACTGAATTCACTGGTAGATCCCAAAATCTGTTTCCAAGTGCATAAAAACCCAAAGGAAAAGGTGTTACGAACATGGGAGTTAAAGGTGCTTCGGGCACCTTAACTGCAGGTTCCCTTAACTTCAGGGAAATGATCCCAAGCCTGGCTTTGGGCTGCTCCCTCTGCACACAGCACTCTTCAGATCAACCATTCTTCCTGGGAAGGCTAGGGAGGAGGAAAGGGGCACTGGAGATCCTCTGGAAACTCCCAGCCCCACTGCCAGCAAGCAATGACACTGTCAGTGCCTGCAGCCCTCACCCCAATTCCTGTCACTCAGTGTGTGGTTCCTGATGTGGTGGCACTTGGGGTCATGGGTCGGGCGCGACCATGTGCTGGGGCAGCAGTTGGACCCCATGGTTTCAAAGGACATTTCCAACCCCAGGGATTCCCCAGGACACCCAGGGACTGCCCCAGCTACACAGACAGGCACGGGAAGCTGTTACATACAGATTTAATTGCCAGGAGCCAGAGCCTTTCAGGGCATCCTTGAGAGAGTGCAGAGGGCAGGAAAAAGATAGTTACAGCACTTCTCCTGCTCTGTGCTTTTCCAGTGGGGAGCGAACACCATTTCCTCCTGATCCTGAATTCTCCAAGGAAAATATCTGCTCAGGTGGCACCGAAGATAACACGTTTCCAATACTTCTATTGCAGTCCAGCCATGTCTGCCATTTTTAGTGTGGCTCAACCCCTGACATGCCATCTTGTGTGACACGTCACATGAGTTCCGGTCAGAGCCACCATCTTGAGAGTGGCATATCGGCAGCTATGTTTTGACAGTGCTTGCCTGGCGCCCGGCCTGTGTAGCTGTGTGACCATGCCTCTGCTGCCTGGCAAAACCAGCCCTGCTGGGCCATCCACACCACTGTCATTCTTCTCAGTCACCGCCCCCCACGTTGGCCACTCCTTTTATTGGCATGGGCCTGCTCAACCACGGCTGTGTCCGTTTTCACCCCTAGCTGCTCTTCACCCCTCCACTCTATTTGTAGACATCACCCTGCTTGCTCCTGCTTCTTGCCTTTCCCACACTCAGCAGCCACGGAGGCTGCCAGTGTTATCCAGCAGGGGGCAGCAGCAAGCGGATAAAGTCATTGTGAATGCAGCAGAGCCCAGCGGAGGTGCGGGGAGCATCCATGCGCTGTGCTGGGCAGTGGCAGCGCCAGCTCTGGGCATCAGGGGCAGCACCACAGCACAGACCAGGCAGTGCCGGCTCTGGGCACCGGGGGCAGCACCGCGACACAGACCGGGCAGCGCCGGCTCCAGGCACTGGGGGACAGCAGTGCCGGTTTCTGCCACCAGGCGGCAGCACCATAGCACAGACCGGACAGCAGCACTGCCAGTTTCTGCCACCAGGCGGCAGCACCACAGCAGAGCTCAGCCAATGGCTGGGACAGTCTGTGTCAGTGAGAAAACAGAAAGAAAACTTGGGATAAAGGAGTTTTTATTTCCTTCATACCGATCATCTGATGTTTTCAGGTACTTTATTGTTTAAATCGTATATAAAAACATGATGTCGTTATTGTTAAGGCCTACAGATCTAAATTCAGAATTCCTTGTATCCCTGCATATAATATAGTAAATAGACAGGGTTTGTTTTGCAATTAATTTATATATTTATATTTATATATTTATATATTATTTGTATATACAAAAATTATAAACTTTCCAGGTTTCAGTGTTCTACACACACCTGCTATGAATTTTCTGGCATTTTTGGGTCCCTTTGTAGGGGAGGGGCACTCTGCATGACCCACCTGCATGACCCCACTCGCCTGCTCCTCCACCACATCATTTCTCTCCTAGTGACATTAGGGTGCCCCAAACGACATCATAACCCCCGAGACTCCACCTCTCCCCCCTCTCCCACCCTTTTTCTTCACCCCAAAAAAGTACAAAATGAGTCAAACTGCCCTGGACAGTAGCACGTTGCTTTAATAAAGCCACTTACAGATGTACATTCCCCCCAAAAAGGGGCTCTGCTGGAATAATAGAGGAGGGCTGCCCCCAGAGTGGCTGGAGTTCCTCCCTAGCTCTGTTCTGCAGGCTGGTGGCCTTGTGCTCTGGGCAGTGTCAGGAGTTGTCTCATCCCTTCCCTACAATGCTCCTGCCCCTTGTGAGGCTGCAGCACCTTGATCCAAATCTGCGCTCATAGACCCATCGAGGAGTGGGAGGAAGAGGGAAGGGGAACAGAGAGGACAGAGAAAGAAAAGGAAGGACAGGGTGCAGGATGAAGAAAAACCTGGGATGGGCAGCACAACAGAGAGGAATTTAAAAGGAAGAGAGACAGGGAACAGGACAGAAGGACAGGACAGTGAGAAACAATGGCACAGGGAGCAGAACAGAGCAACCAAGAATAAAAAGAAGGAACATAAGAGGGGCATGCAGAAGGACAGAAAAAAAAGACAGAGCAACAGGGAAAGAGGACAGGAAGCAGGACACTGAACCAGAATGAGAGAAAGAGGGGCAGAGAGCAGGAGAAAGTGGTGAACACACAAGAAGGACAGAGGGACACAAAGAGCAAAAGATGGACAGGGAAAGAAAATGACCCGCCTGTACACAGAAGCTGGGATACCATCAGGCCTTGTGCCATGCCGCCATCATTCTCCCTTGCACCAAACAGCCTGGAAACTTCCATCTTAACAAATTAAATCCTGTCAACTTTGCTGATAGCAATTTTGAGAAACAGAATGCAAAGAACAGTGCTCTGGAGCACTTAAGACATTGTATTTCAGTTTAGGCATGTAGTCAAGTGCTACTCCATATAAGCAAACATAGTAGAGAAAGTATAGATATGAAGACTTTCAGAAAAACTTGGAAAAAACAATCAGAAGTTGTTGAAACCACAGCTGCCGGAACTAGTTCAGAAGAGATGCTGAAGAAATATTGCAGCCACCAAATGAAAACCAATGGAGCTTCTCAGTCCCTTATTACATTGCTCCTGAGGAACAATAGTTGGACTGCTAATGTTTTCTCATTAATCCAGTACATTAATAATTAAGTATAGTAATTAATACAGTAGCAATGATATGAAAAAGAATTGAAACAAAACCTCTTCTCCAAACACTCGTGTCCTGCTTGAAAACAAAAAAAAGCAGTGGGTGCATCAGCTGAACTTACCCTGGCAGAACCGGTCTCTTTTTGGTAAGAATTTAGCATCCAGGATACTATTGTTGCAACAAGTCTGCTATTATTGATATGGCAGGCAGAAATCCCCTCCAAATACAATTTACAAAATAATAGAAGAAAAACATAAAAAGGAAATAATGCACACAAAAAGTTACCTTTGGTTAAATTTGCTCTTCCTGGGAGTAAGCTGCCTTTGGGAGTTTGCCAACTACCCCATTCTTTCCACTGACCATATAGATAAGACAAAGGAAATACAGCAGACAGAATAAATGTAAGCAAATCCTCAGAAAACAGAAAAGAAGACAGCTTATGTGTGAACCATCATGAAAATCCCTGAAGTGACACAGATGAAAAAATGCTCCTCACTAAGACATCAAAAAATGAGGAAAAACACCCATCAACTGTCCAAGAAGAAACCCAAGCAGCCTCAAAATACTTTGCAATTTTCTGTGTTAAAAAAACACACCAAAAACACAGATCTATTACAACTGCTTCTGTTTGGCAACAAGATTTGGCTTCATGGGATACTTTTTCTGTTGCAAACCTCTAAAGGAAACTCTACATAAGGAAAAATTCCTCTCACAAGACTATACATTGTCGTTCTAGACGCACAAATAAGCACACGACCAGCTCAGTAAAGGCAGCAGCAGAGAAAGAGTTTATTGTCCTATTCCCTGTATATATGGTAGGAACCCATCAGGTGTTCAACCACCCCCTGAGATGATAGGCTGGAGCCTCACAACACCCAGTTCCAAAACACACTCGGTCTGAATCAAAACAGCTGTGGAAAAGAGCAGGTGCTTATCTTATTGTCTTTCATAGCTTACATGGGAAAGACGCCTTTCTCAAGAGAAGCCCTGGGCAGCCAGGCCCTGGGCAGCTACAATACATTATAAAAAAAAAAGGAAAAAAAAAGGTCCTGATGTGGTATTTGTAGTATTCCAAGACCTACAATTTTGCTGGACATCTGGAGGAGAATAACTTGGACTCCAAGACATTTCTATGAGAATTATAAAATGGAGACCTGAACACGCAGGCCTTATATAGGCAACTTCTTAACAAACACGCTATCAGGCTGCTTCTATGCAGCTTCTGATTGGTAGTGCCGCTCCAGCCACACGCTGCTCACGCACCCCACCCCAACATCTGATTGGCTGTTCCACTCACTTCTTCACCAGTCGCTGTCTTTGCAGTTCCTCTTTGGTTGCTTCATGTGCTTCGCCTTCAAGATGACCTTCTAGGCAGGGATCGGGGCTTATTCATTTTCCTCATGCAAGCCTTGTTCACCACTGATTATGTGTCCATTTTTCCTCAGAATACATCCCCACACAATTTTGATACAACCTGTACAAAAAAAACATTATTTAGAATTAAACACATAGCTTGCCTGTAGCTAGAGGGAGACACATTTAAAAAATAATGTGGTGTTAAAGCGCTAAGGGGAGGCTCTTGAAGTAGTGACAGCACTTTTATGAGTGCTTGATCCCTGCCAGGATGAGCTGTATAACTCTCCCAAAGGACAGAGTCCTAGCTACCGCAGATAACCTGTTTCTGCTGGCTCTTCTAGGACGAGTTTCCCTAGGCGTAGTGTACTAGCGTCGGCGAGAATAAAAGGCTCAGACAGAGGGCTCTTCCTTGGGATATCAGCCGTTTATTGTGAGTCCAGTGTTGCTTTGTGAGAGTCCAGAGTTATCCAGATGGCTGAGTAACCCAGAAGAAAGAGCAGGGAAGAAGCCCTGCAGGGCTCTTTTAAAGGGAGATGGGACCAGGAAACACCCAATGGGGAACGGCATAGTTCAAAGTGACCAGTGGGGAAGAGCTTTCCAGGACATAGCCATATATGGCATCTGAGATATGGGCACAGGTAACACAAGGGCAATATGGGATTTTACCACAGCTCAGGCAGAGAGTTCAGATATTGGAAGAAGAGGGCCGAGGGTTTTGCCTTGGCTTTCTTCCCACCAAAACCTGAAGCTCAAAAGCAGCAGCTTCTGCCAAGTGCGCTGCTACATGGTAGAATATATTTCTTTGCTAAATTTGAGTCAAATGGGGTGGTAGACACTCAGGAGAAGCCAGAAAACACAGTCTCCCAGACAGCAAGCTCAAGTGTCCTCTATCAGCTGATGAACAGCATCTTACCTTAGCAAACTAACTTCCTGTGGTAAGGAAAACTAGAGTTCAGGAGGAACAAGGAACTGGAAACTCCTGCCACACACTTGAAGATACAGCAGCAAACTATTCACACACTGCCTATCTCTGGGTGCCTTTGGCACGGATGGGGAGAGGGGGCACCTCAAAATGGCAGAAACAAACAAAAAAACGTGAATTAAACAACTTTTTAGGGTAAGTTGATATTAACTATTTTTGTAGCTCAAAATGAACTATCATAATATAAAAGAGTTTTCTGAACTTCCCAGTCCAGCACTTGTCAGTTTCTGGGAGAGGATCCTAAGCTTGAGATGAGAAGTGCAATATTGAGCTACTCAAACATCTCATAAAGTATCTCTAGTTCTGAAAAGACACACCAGAATCTTCACATTTTTGCCATACAGGATTTTTATGCCCACTATTGCAAATCAGTCCACTTAACCCTTGAAAAGCACTCTTCCAACAAGTCAGCATCTTTCCTCCTCATTGTTATTCACACTCCTTCATTCATAAACTGCCCATTCACCTTTAAAGTTCAACAATACAGTCAAAAAAACATTACCGACTCATCACAGAAGTGCACAGAACTAGAGGAATGAGAGGTTCTAAGGAACATCAGAGGGCTGTCACAGACAGGTGCTATTATCTTTTTGCAGTGATAAACGTCTTTTTTTAAACTTTTGTGGAAAGCTGGCGTGGAAAAATTCACAAAGCCAGAGGTTTATGTCCAAATAGGAGACAGAGGAGTCCTGTATCCTTATTTTAATAAAGGGAGAGGCCATGGCACATTCCNCAGAGGGCTGTCACAGACAGGTGCTATTATCTTTTTTTGCAGTGATAAACGTCTTTTTTTAAACTTTTGTGGAAAGCTGGCGTGGAAAAATTCACAAAGCCAGAGGAGTTATGTCCAAATAGGAGACAGAGGAGTCCTGTATCCTTATTTGAATAAAGGGAGAGGCCATGGCACATTCCATTGGGGTCTCTGTATTTACTGGAGGATGCAGCCTCCTTTTAATCCTATTTTCCCAGCTGCATTTCCCTCTCTCTTTCCCCATTGGTTTGGGGTACTTGAAAGGTACAGACTTCTTTTCATAATACATATTCCCCTTCTAATATCCACCCCCATTTTTCTTTGTAACTCTGTTCTTATTCTCTAAGTCCAGGAATTTAATACGGTGTTGGATAAGCAACAGTCTGTCAATTAGGAACATTCCTCTGAAATTTATGGTTCCTCCTGTTGCTTCTTTCACCTATCAGTATCTGGCTTTATCTACAGGCAGACTCACGGTTTGTAAAAACACATTCCTTCAATTCCTTTAAAGCTGAATGCAAGGAATGATGAAAAAAATAATGTGCAATGAAAAACATACTCCTTTCTGTATGGAGATAAGGTATTAAATGCCTGCATTTTGGCTGTAGTTATAAACCCTGCAACTATAAATGAAATTGAAAATAAACCCATCCATTAACATATGAATATAAAATGAGATGTTCTTGACAGCAGCTGCAGGAGTATGGAGACAGAGGAGAAAAGTGAATATAGGAAAAGTATTACTGTATTGACAGGAGCATTTCTTGTACTGACAGGACTGGGTACAGGAAAAGTGAATACAGCAAAGTAGGAAAGGAAAAGCAGACATTAGGGAACTGAGTTATTTTGAACTTGTTTAGGCCAGGGCGCTTCTACACTCCCACAGGAAACCTCATACAGCTGTGTGCAGGTGTAACGTGGAGTGACTGCAGCAGCAGGTAAGCAAGGAAGAAAAGTCAGGGATATATATGCATATATGTGCCTGGCCAGGCCAGGCAGGGGTGAGGTGCGGAACAGAGAGGCTGAGGTGGCACCTGCGGGAGCCGACCTGCACGGCGGCCAGAGCACCGGCTCTTCCCAAGCATCCCCTCACAGGTTTAACAAGGGAAGAACTGCAGCCCGAGGCACGGCCCCAAGAGCCAGGCGACATACAGCAGCCAGGCCTTGCCCCTGTGCTGCGCCTGCCTCCTGCCCTCTTCGGCCTTACCCCAAATGGCCGTGCCTGTTGCTGCCCAACCCACGCTTCCCAAATGCAAAATGGCTGCCAGCAGCTGAGGCGGGCTGGGGCCATGAGTGCCACAGCACTCGGCTAATGGCAGGCGGGGAGGCACCACACATCAGGGGTGGTGCTTCTGCTGCTTCCTTGTCCTGCCAAGGAGTGTTTGAATGCGTGGCAGCCGCGTGTATGTGGCAGGACCATCCCTTCTCCCCCGACCCGATGCTAAATCTTATCTGCTGATGCATAGATTAGGGGACCATCTTCCCCTAAGATTCTTAGCGCCAGCAGTAAGCTCTTTGCTGTAAAGGCAGAATATACAAGATAAGTGACTGACAGACACAAGGATTGTACTATATAAAAGACCACTGTGAGCTCCAAAAATCAGACAATTGTTTATATGCTCTTTGGAGTGTACAAACTGTTCTCTCCAATATACTGAGACGTCAGTATGTCGTTTTGTGCTTCTCTTCTGGGGGCTGAGAGAAAGGAAACTGCTGTACACTTTAATTGGTAAGTTACATTGATTCCTAATCTTACTATTTCTTTGCTAGCTGTAATTTTATTATTTTTTTTATTTTTTATTGTGCACAGTATAATCTACAGTAGTATCCTTGTTTATCCTGTGTAGTAAGTAGTTCTGTTTAAATTTTGGTCTTATATGTGTTTTCTTGTGACTATTCAATAAACCAGTCATATCATAATAGTCCTGATCGGTCATTATTAAAGAACTAGAGAAATCACGTGGTTTTGGGGTGCGGGCCACTTCAGTAAAACTAAAAACCCATTTAAACTCTCTCATACTGGTAACAGGGAGTCCTCAGCTCCCCGGGTGGGGTCCTGGGCAGCGCCTTTCTTGCTCTGTCATAAACCTGAGAGAAGCCTCAGGTGTGCTGTGCCCGTGGTGGGCCTTAGGGAGCCACTGCCACCTCAGCCACCTGCGTTTCAAGGTCCCTGGGACACGGGGAAGAAGGAGGAGGGGATTGAGAGGGCTTCACAGCATGATGGAGGGAACAAAGTTGTGCAGGTGGAAAAGCATTTACTCTCTGAGTTGTAGCTTTGTAGCTTCTCAAGCCACTGAGGTATTTTGGTATATAAAACCTGAGTATACATGTGTTTTCTTCTCGAGGTAGGTACTTCATAATGAAATCTCATGGTAAGTGGTGTTTTTCAGTTTCTTATTGATATAAATGAAATAAGAACTGAAACTTCAACAATATAATATTGAGCCTTTATTGGTGGGACTGTCGCTGTAGAGCAAGAAAGAAGACACACAGCCAGTGCAGATAAAAAGCAGCAGCAGTGGCAGCGGCCGCCTTTATTATTATATTCCCTTTTAGATATGGTAAGAACCTGTCAGGTGACCAACCACCTCCCGGGGTGATAGGCTGGACCCTCACAACACCCAATTCCAAAACACACTTCGTCTGAATCAAAACATCTCAGGACAAACAACAGATGTCCAAGCGTTATCTTCTTGTTTTGCATAGTTTGCATGGGAAAGAATTTCTCAAAAGACTCTGTACAACCACAGTGGGACAAAGGCAAAACACAAATCTGCGGGCGCTTAACAAGGAAATCTTGTGAGAAGTGCCACTACATTCATTTTACTGTGCACTTAAGTACTTTTTCAAACCCAGCTCAGAAGGTAATTTACACTTTACTCAACTTCCCCCTTTCCATCCCTGCCTCCTTCCGCCAGCATGATGCTTTCTCGGGGCCTGGATCTTTTCAGAAATGAATGCAGAAAATCTTCCTCCGGTGTCTTTTAACCTTTTATTGAAGTTCCAATGTAATTTGTAGTTAGGGTCAGTCAACGGTTTTCTCAGGGAGTGTGAGCTTTGACGAGATAACAGATTTCCTTGAATACATGCAGCTGTCTTTCTTTGTTTCTTTGAGACGTTTTGGTTCTCAACTCTTGTGTTTTGTCACCTTAAGAGACATTTATTACCATGTATTTCTTACTGCGCTTTCTAACATGCTACAACTATTTCAAGTTATAATTCACTCTGATCTTTTTTCTATTTAATTGTATTTTACCTTAATACTGGCTTTAGAAGGTACATTATTGCTTACTATTTTTACATAATACATTATCATCCATCTTCCTACTATTTCTACATAATAATAATTTCTACATTGTCACTTGCAAATGCCTTATTAATGCATGCCAAAGCCAACATTATGATCTATCCACTTATCACATTTTTATATAAGAATTAATTTGTTCTGTTTGTGATGGTGCAGCTTCAGAATACTATAAGATGGTCAGGCAAAGCTGCCACTGTGCAATATAAAGTGGTGTTAGAAGCATCACATCTTGCTTTGCCTGCCATTTAAAAGTTCTGTATTCCCCTAGGAGCTCGGCTAGTCATCGGATTTTGTTAACTATGTGAGGGAGGAAAAAAGGTGTGTTTTGAAACTGCTTTTAGGCTTCAAATATTTGCCGTCTGAGTGAGTAGCACTTGTAATTAGATAAAGCTGTGTTGCTTTGTTGTGTTTAAGATTTAGCATGCCAAAGCTTGAAGCAAATGTAGGAATTAATATTTCAAAATGTCTGAATCGGGGTTATTTTTATATTTTTAAATTCACAAAGTAAGACTTTCTTGTTTAGTGTTTTAGTCATCCGCTGCACTGCAATTAAAGGTATTAACATTCAGCTTCTTCTGTTCAGTGTTATTATTATAGAGCAAGAAAAAAGGATTTCTAGAATACATATAAAATAATGATTTATCTTTACCCAGGTAGATGTCAGTTTGCAACGGGTCTTAAAACCATCTGGAAGGACTACACAGTTCTGATTGTCATGGGAACCAGCCTTGGGCCAGTGCACTGGTTCTAGTTTTATACAAAGTCCAGGCTTTTTTTTTTCCAAGTGAAGACAGGGGATTTGGTTCCAGAACCTGGAATTGTGACATACATGATGCAAAGTGATCGCAAAAATAAAGAAAAATAGCCTTAGTACTGTGTTGTTTGGGTAAGTTGCTTAATTAGTTGTATCTGTGTCTCTGAGGGAGGAGATGAATTCACTAAATGAGAATTTTTGAATAGATACCACCTACGTGTTCTAACTTTAGTCTTTCAGAGTTTTATTTGTGGGAGGTCCTCCCAGGGATGTTGCCGCCACCTCCTACTCCAGCTCCACCTCGGATGTGGGGGGCTCCTCCCTTGACGAGGACTCTATAGGCAGGAGTGCAATTTGAGACCAGCCCCTTCTTCTAGAAGGGAGGCGTGCTCCGAGCCTTGGACCTACCCACACTTCTAGAAGTCTCGGTTATGTTCGATATTTTATTAGTTATTGTTCATTGTACCCTCCCCTGCGCTGTTTTAAGTGGACCCTGGATCCCTGTACCCTCCCCTCGCGCGGAACCCCATTGGTTATCCCCTCCAGCTCCTCCCGATTTCCCTTCCCTTTTAACCTGTTGCGCCCTGTCAGCCCCTCGGAGTCTCTCTCCGACCCTCTCGTCCCGGATGCCCGCACCCGACCCCACAATAAAGGAGACCACGGGGGAGACCACCTCTCACCACCCTTTGCCTCTTTGCCTGATTCCTTCTGCGCCCTGTCTGCTGTCATCTCGGACCGCCTCGCCTCTGCGTGACACACCCAGGCTTAGCCCTGAAGCAGCCGCACCCAAAGCGAGCCCTCGGGGCTTTTGGAGGTCGGTGCCTCGGCTGAGAGCGACCAGGGAGCCAGGCGATATACTACATTTATTCTTCTTTGCAATTGAGTTAGCTTTGTAGATACATGGACCCAGAAAGTGCATCTTAAATCTCAAAAAGTGCTGCAAAATCCCTAGTGATGGGGTCAATTAAGTGAGGGTGTTATATGTCTTAAAGATATTTTGAAACAAACTCCAGTAACTTCAAAGCAACAGTCAGACTCTTGTGACTGGGTTTATACCAGTCTCCTTTCAGGCTCAGAACTGCCCAAAAATAATTGTGACTTTACATAGTCACGTATCCTGTGTTAGTAGGGATGATGATTACAATAGAAAATGGAAAAAAATTAAGTGTGAGATAAGTGCAAATACTGTAGAGATTGTATAGGAATGTAAATAATCATTCCTTTGAGTTTTAAGAACTGAAATACTTTTCCTGGTAGGCATCTAGAAATAAGAAACCCTTGTTTGAGGCAGAATTCTTAAAGTTGTTTGAACATCAAAAGCTGTTGTTTCTGAAGTGGTTGCCTGGCAAGCACTGCTGTGCAGCAGCAGTTCTTCCGTTCTTGAGTAAAATCAGGTGAATATCACTGTAGTTTTGATACCTCAGTGCCATTCAGTGAAACCTGTTACTTATGGAGCTGCTGGTAACTGTATAGACCAGTGGTCAGAATTGAAGTTATTAACAAACAGCTGTAATTGGTGTACTCTCTGTTGCTGTCGTAAAATCATACTGGTAGATTTTCTCAGTTAAAAAGCATTATAACAGATACAGGCCAATTGTATGAGGTCCAACAAGGCCAAGTGCCATGTCCTGCATTTGGGTCACAACCCCATGCAGAGCTACAGGGAAGAGTGACTGGGAAAGGGAAGGAGGCTCAGGGGAACCTCAATGCTGTCTACAATCACCTGGAAGGAGGTTGTAGCCAGGTGGGGGTCAGTCTCTTCTCCCAAGTACCAAGTGATAGGGTAAGAGGAAATAGCCTCAATTGCACCAGGGGAGGTTTAGATTGTGTATAAGGAAAACTGTCTTCACAGAAAGGGTTGTCAAGCACTGGCACATGATGCCCAGGGAAGTGGCCCAGTTACCATGGCTGGAGGTATTTAATAGATGTGTAGATGTAGCACTTGGGGACATGGTTCAGTGGTGGCTTAGCAGTCCTGGGGTGACAGTTTGACTCGATCCTAAAGGTCTTTTCCAACCTAAATGATTTTGTGATGCAGTATTTGTCCTTATGTGACATTTTTGGTGTAAACTAAAATAACATGTCAAGCTATGCAATATTGTCGTAAGATTATTCTTGTATCTTTCTGATTTTTATTGTAGTTGTAACTAACCTTGAAGCTTTGCATCTATGACTGTTGCAAGAAAATATGAAAAAAACTGGAGTAGAAAGAGCTTCCTACTTGTAGCAGGACTGTCACTTACAGGTATCCATTTAGGAAACAGACTTGTAAGCTTTATTGCAAAAAATGTTGCAATCACATTCAAAAGCTAAAAGAGACAGTCATGACTTAAATAGCTTCCTGCTGTCACTATTTATCAGTTTTGCAACATGATTTAAGCCTTGTTTTAAGAGAGAGGTGATGAGTAGTTAAGGAATGTTATTTTACTGTATGTACTGTTTCACACTGAAGATAATAATCCTTACCTGCAAAGAATTAAAATGCACTACTTTTAAAATTGAAAATTGCTATGAATTATAGATCCAAGTAAAAATGAATTATTTTGTTGGCTAGAATTAAAATCTTACCTTGAAAATGTCTCGACTTGAAGCTAAAAAGCCTCCGTTATTTATTAGTGAACCTTTAACTAAAGATGCAGTGAGTCAGTTGCTGTCTCTGCTGTGTGGAATATTAAAATCATCCTATGGTCCTGCAGGTGTGGAAAGCTGTGTTTGTACAACTTCCCAATCTTCAACCGTCCTGGGGCACCTTTCCACCAGCCATCCTGTGTTAGTGTCCCGACAGCCTCCGTTCAGAACCACATGTCACACTGCAGCGATGATGGCTTATTTACTGCTATTCTTTGCTGTGGTTTCATTGAAAACTTTAGAAGCCTGAGTGTTGTGCCTTGCACGGTCATTAAAATAAGCAAGCATCTTTTTAGTTTGTATCTGGACTACCTGAAGTCTGAGTCTTGTGTTTGCCAGATATCTGTGGATTTTAGCAGTGTTGAGACTCGTTTGTTTGTACGTAGCATTTTAACAAGCAAACCTGCTTGCATGCTTAATTAAACAAATTATCATCTCACCACACTGATTTTAAAGGCTTTTATATTTACTGTTCCATGTTGAGACTTATTCTGTTTTAGTAAAGTGTGTAATAGTACTTGGGAGAGGTAGAAGAGTTGTGGATTCTATAGTTCTTGCTGGACTACTGATGTCCAATGATAGTAACCATTTATTTTCCAACTCTGATTCAAGGCAAATGAAACAATTACTTTTTTTATCTCAAGCTATCAGCAAGTCTTGCACTTTGAACATGTTGGTTTCTGTTTGTGATTTTGCGTGTGAATTGAAATGGCATTGGACAATATATATAATTTAAAAAGCCAAGGGGAATAAAGTTCATGCTTTATGGAATGCAACTTCTAACTGTTCTGATGATGGTACCACATACTGTTTTACTCTTTTTTTTTAAGCTAACAGGTTCAAAGCCTACAGCTTCCATACATTCACTGTCTCCTGGCTGTTATGGCAGTTTGAAAGATTTGTGCATTGAGAGTTTTGCTTCAAAGTCTTTTGTGCATCTAATTCCTGAAGACAGTTATTTGCAGCTTGATGCTCTGTAACAGAAGTGAAACAGCACTGGATGAGTTGAAGGTAGGCACATTTTCTTGAAAGCTTCTGTTGGAAAGTCATATTTTTAATGGAAATATAAAGTACTGAGAAATATTAAATACATTGAGTTTAGAAATATGATTTTTTCAGTACATAAATGAAGTTGACTTGTTTCCAGACTTTCAAAATCCTTGAGGTGCTCATGTTCATTTAATGCTTCTGGATTAATACAGGAAGTTGTTTAGGGACAGAAACATTTTTCTCCTCTTTTTGAGGCCAGTGCTTGGTCTATGAGAACATAAAAATAAAAACTACCTAGTAAAAAGCTAGCAGCAACACATACAATGATAGTCAAGCCTTGTTTTGCATTGAATAGTTGGTCTAGAAATGTCATTGATACTGATTGACTTTTTATATATAACCCTGTTGTACAAAAAGAACAAGTAAATGCAGCTTTTTATTTCTGCTTTTCCATAGTGTGGACAAATAAAGACAATTTCTTATTAAGTGAACATGGTTTTGGAAATCATTCAGCATCTTTATATCCATGTGTAATTCAAGTTTATGGAATCTGTACCAGAGACTACTGAATATTTTATTTCAGTGTTTCTTTCAATGGGGGAAAATCCTGTTAATCATGGTGTGTCTAACAAGAATTTGATATTATTTTTAGCATGTTTGTGAAACTGCAGAGCGTGTGTTACAGTTAACAATGAAGGAACCTTTCGCATTTGTTAGGAGGGGCTGTACAGAAGCTCACCTGGCTTTTTACATACCCTTATGTATGTAAGACATAAGGGTTTTTAAAAATGCTTAATGTATTTAAGAAACAAGAATTTAAGGATAATCACTGCTACAGTTAAAACACTTGTCTCTTTCTAGATTAGTGTGGCATTTTTTCTGTCTAACTACTAATACAAAGTAAAGGGGTCTATTTGAAGCACTCAGTGTTAATTATATATTTTAGACTTAATACTGTATTTGTACTTGTTAGTCTTTATTATAACAAGTGCGTGTTTTTAAGTGTTCGATATAAAAACTACATATGTTTTAAATATGCAGAACTCTGCTTCGACTTGTCCAGAAACCTTTCCTATTGTGGAATAATCATGACATAAACATTTTTTAGTTAGAACTGAACCATCTGTTTAGGGGAAAAAAATGCAGCAGTATGATACATGTTTAAATTAATTTCTGTAAATCAGTGTTCTAACTTTGTTTTTCTGGTTTGGGTTTCTTTTTTAGAGTTCTAATCTACCTGACAGCACTTTTAAAGACCTAGGTTGTTCTCAGACACATTACCAATTGTTTGCTGATGGGTTTTGCCATTCTCTGGAATCTGTAGCTTACTCTCTGGATCACGACGATAGAGAAATTCTTGCAGACATGGTTTATGGGCACTGTTGGTTAGTTCCATCAGGTCTTCCCTGTGTCTCCAAGTGGTCAGATTTAGTTTCAAAATGCGGCTGCAGGATGAATGGTAACACAGAGGACCTCAGCTGGAGGCTTTTGCAAGGCCAGTCTGGCTCCCCTAAAGAGCCCTCAGGAAAGGTTACTGACTTCGTGACACTGGATTGCTTTGCTCACAAGTTCAGTGGCCTGCAAGTCGCTCTGGAGACAGCTGGCCTGATTTTTGGATCTTTCATACTTAATTGAAGATCAAAATTAGCTCTGATTTTTATCTGATTTGTGTTGCATAGCAAGTCAGTTGATTGAAAGCAGAGTAACATAGAATGTGTTGAAATACTTGAATTGGTTAGAATGTGGTCAACAGACAGAAGTTTAAAATTGAATGGTTGGCTGTTGAATACTCTTCTAATTGTTTATCTATTGTGCTCTTAAATATTTTCAAATGCTCAATTTGTTTCCCCAACAAAAGCTTTGGATGTTTGTTAACTCTGTGGCATCTTCAAATGAATAGGAAAAATGGATTAATGTGCTGAGAAAACATGTCAGGTATTAGAATTTATGTAGTCTCAGCAAAAGTTTTACACATTCAAAGAGACTGTTTCATTGCAGCAGAACTTTATCACTGGTATTTTTAATCTTGTAGGTAAAAAGGCTTGCCTTAGCAGATACCTTGAGCTACTTGTTTAAAAATTTTGTTCTGAAGTTCTTATCATTGTATACTATATGCACTTTCTGTTTCTAAATGGCTGAAAGACTTTAATGCATATATGTAATTTATTTAGCAAGTTATAGAAACTCAAACTGGAGCTCTTAAGGTAGCAGGTAGGTAATAGAAGATTTGAAAAGAAATGGCAGACTGTGTGGTAAAAACTTTTGTCTAGTGGACCTTGATTGACTTCTATGGAACACAGGACAGTCTATAATGAAGTTTCTATCTTTTAAGCAAAGCTTCAAGAAAGAATGTCCCACTTACCATTCAATTAACTCTTTGACTGTGCATGGCTTCTTTTAATGAAGTAATGCTTTAAACTGCTTGGGATTGTTCTGATCTTTAAATAAGACTGTAGACTGAATGATCAAAACTTTTTCTCATTCTCAGCTTGCGTGCAAAATCAAGAAGGGTGTTACAGTTTCTTACTTAAGCTCATTTTCTTTGCCACTTTTCATCTCCCTCTTTGTTTTCAGTCACAAGGGACAAATTGTTCATGGTGTGTTTCCAGAAAACATCTGACTCAGTTATAGTCTAGTCTGCTCATTTTTTTCCTGGTTTCTTAAGTTTTTATTATATTTATTTGCTGCATATAAGCAGGTAATTGTTTTGTATAATTCAGTTTTGAAATATGTAACTAAAACCCTTGAGTCTAGTCTCTTTTCCTCTAAGGCTTGTGGTAGTTTGAGGGGGGTCTAGCTTTTTGGGTGTGGTAGGGGCCAAAAGATGGCTCCTGGGAAGAGCTGCCAGAAGCTTCCACAGTTGTCCAGCCAGAGCCTATCTCTGATGGATGGGCTGTTAGCCAATTCTGGGCCAATTAGGAAGGAAGGTAACGCTTCTGTGACAGCATATTTAAGAAGCAAACTCAGTAGTACGCATGCGAGCCATGTAGTCATGTAGTTGTAGGTAGGCAAAGGAGAAGGAGTACAGCATGTAAAAGAAAACAACAGATATGGACACCAGCAAAGTCAGTCAAGAAGAGGAAGAATGAGGGAGGAGGTCCTTAAATCATCAGAGCTGAAGACGTCTCCACGGCCTGTGGTAAGGGACGGTACCAAATGCAGTGGAGCCGAGATCCACCCCACTACGGGGCAGAAGGGAGTGAACTCCTACAGGAGAGACTGTGTCTGGTGAGGAATTAATGCAGTTAATGAGGCCTTTGCTCCTGAAAACTAATTAGGGAGTCGATTAAGTTAAAGGAGGCCTGGCTTTATTCCTACCCTAAGAGAGAGACCAGCTCGACTGTGGGAGAGCCATGGGAGTAGCGGCAGAACAGGCGGGCTGCCTGCCAACCTCTGCAAACCTGTCACAGGGCCAGAAGAGAGTGAAAATGTCTGTGAACAGAGAAAAGAGACGGAGAAAACCCAGCCTCCCCTTCCAGGTATTTTGGCCAAGAAAAGGAAGACATCTGAGGGATGAACTGACTGAGGGATGAACTGACTAATTAGAAACAAAAACAACCCCATTCTCCTTTCTCTCTGAGGAGAGAGAAGGGAGGGCTGTGGGCTGCTGGGGGGGAGGAGGAGAAAAGAGAAAGAGTGTTTAAAAAGATGTTTCTTACTTGCTCCTTTAACTCTGTAATACATTCCCTTTATCACTCATAAGTTTTGGGCCTGTTTAGCCTGTCTGTAATCAAGGAGTTACCTGTCAGTATTCTTATCACAGTTTAGTGACACATTTCTTCCTCCCTGTCCGTCGGTGGAGGGAGGGGGAAGGGGAGAAAGCGGCCTTTCGTGGGTCCTTGGCCTTTTGGCTAGGGAAAAACCATGACAAGGCTTTATGGTATTGGTAGTCTGATATATTATACCTGGTAAAAAAAGAGTGAGGCTTGAGGAAAAACGAGTTCCCTAATCTGTAGTGATGACACGGAAATAGCCTGAGTCACCATTTGCGTGTGGGCTGTGCATGTTCTGCTGATGGATGGTGCACTCAGGCAATGGCTGAGTGGTTTTTTTTAGGAAATTGTAGGGACTGTGGTATTTCTAGTTCTTGGAAGACTTTCTGTGACTTTGAGAGGCAGAAGCAAAACTACCTTCATTTACTACACTTCATAATTAACATTCCACCTGCCCCAGCATCTTGCACATCCCTCACCTCAACAGAGGGAGAAAATGGGATAAAAGACCTCCTGGGTAGAGAGAAACCTCTTCTGCCGTTTTTCCCATGCTTTCCCCCTAAATTCCTTGCTGCCAAGTGGCATTTTGCCCATTTTTAGGTGTGTTAAGCAGAGCTGCCACAGGCCTCGCACTGAGGGCGGGGCTGTGCCCTGCTGGAACAGGCTCGACCCCCTGCTCCCCACAGAGCTCCTGAAGTACCTCACAGGGGGCCATTTTGTGAGCCCTCCTGAGGGCTGCTGAAGGGGGTGGAAAAATCACTGCGTTTCGTGAAACTTGGAACCAGAGAAGAACACTAGAGCTGCCAGCAAAGCCTTGTCCTGAGGGAGGCGCTGGGAAAACGAGATTTTTCCTTGTGCAGTGAATGCTTCAGGAGGGACAGGTGTCACCCCTGGAAATCAGCCAGCTGGAGAGCTGACCTCAGAGAACGGGCACGGACAAGGTAAAACCCAGCGTCTCTGTGACCTGGCTGCTGTAAAGCTGTGGTTGCCGATGGTTGTTATCCAGGGCAGATGTGACAGACAGCCCTGCTCCCCTCAGAGGTCAATCCTAGGGAATTACCTGTGGAGAAACAAGGGTTGAAGGTGTGCTTAAGGACTGGAGAGCTTCTGGAACGTGGCACTTTCTGGGAAGGCTGAAATTGCCTCCCAGTACCTTGGAGAAAGGGAATGGCCCAACAACCCTTCATGAAGGACTTCAGATGGGAAGATCACCTACCCACACCAATAAAGCCTCCTCAGGAGTGGTCTGAGGATGTGAGTGTGTATGTGGTATAGACAGAGGATTGATCCACAGTCCCTCCATCATCATGTGTGTTGCAGTTCATGAGGTGACTCCAAAAAGTGAGTTTTTCTTCATTTACTTAGCACCAGCACTGTGCCTGCTAAGCAGGGAGTTGTGTGACATAGCTGTCTATGGTAGCCTTTTTTTTGCTTTTCATTTTTAAGCAAGTAAGGAAATATTTCTTCCATAACTAGAAAAGTAGAACAAATTCTTCACTTGTATTTCCATGCCTTAACCCTGGTTTGCTGTATTTCTTCTTGGGGTCACTCAGAGGGTTCCTCACTCAGAGGTGAGGAAAGGAAAATCAGATTTTTAGTTTGTACCTGAGTTATTTTTGGGCTTTTAAAATCAACATCCTAGAAAGCATCTTCTGAAACTGCCTGTCCCTGTGTCACTGACATGTTACGTAGCTGTGATCAGCATTGCACTGACTCCCATGCTTTGTGTTTAGCCCAGATATCTTTGCTGAATCCGGTTTTGAACTATTCTGTCATGATACTTTACTTGTAAATATGAATTTGTCCATAAACTATTCTTTTTTGTTCCAGAAATTGTGTTTGGTCTGGCCACTCAAATGTGCCGCAAGCATTTCTAATTAAAAGTTGTTTTCAGCTGAAACATGATTATTCAGGTAGAAGCTAAGACAGCTGAAGATGTCCTTGCTATTTCTTACCTTTAAAATTAACTGGTTTATGTGTTGGTAATTAGAAGACTATAATACCAAATGGTAAGAAAGTGGAACACTTGAACCCTGCATTGAATAATCCAGCTTTATTTTTTACTGATATGGTGTGAGCCTTTCCAGTTAAAGAATTCATCTCCAAAGCAGCACAGAAATTAGTTTAGATTTCTAGAAATAAAAATTGCTGTGCAAAATCCTCCTTTGGGTACTGCAATATTATAGCATCAAATAAAATTTTAAAAAGTTGTATGCACTTGATGTCTTTGTGAATGTAAAATCCCTTCAAGGAGTCCTTTATATCAATGTTCCACAGAAGAGCAGAATTCTGAGGGGAGTGTGAGTGCACATGTCCTGTTTTGAGGTGTTAAGAAGATCTGTTGCATCTGTTTAATCAAAATGACTGCTAAGTGAAAAATCCTGTTCCTGAAACTGCATGTGAAACAGCAGATGTCACTCCAGTTTTTGTGTTGGCCAGAGGAGAATTTGCTTCAATGCAAGAGTAACTCATGCATGCCATTATTGCTTACATTTAATATAGTGTGTTAAGGCATAGATAGATCACAGAATTTCCGAGTTTAACTGTGGATTGCTAGTTTAAATACCAGAGAAACCCTCTGGTTTTGGACTGTCTCCGTTTGGATCTGTGTCTGTTGGCATGGGGTGGAACCAGTTTATGAAGAAGTGTGGACAAGGAGTAGCAACACATACCTTATGCATGGTGTATGTTTTAAGACAATAGGATTATCTGTTAACTGAGAAAAATATACAGTAGCATGGCTGAATTGATCTAAGTGTTTTAAGCTTATATTATAATGAAGTTCATTTTAAGCAAACTACAGCAAATACTGTGAATAAACAGTTGTAAGAGTTGGCCTGAAAATTCCTTATCTGCCTCACGATCATCGACAGAAACTGAAACCCTAAAAGAGGACTTTTGCACTAAAGGAGTCCTGGCCTGGCTAAGGTGGGACGTTTGTTGCCTGCAAGGTGCGCCCGCTGGAACAGGTTCTGCCTGGGCAAGGGGACTGCACTGAAGCGAGAAGAATGATCAGTCCTGAACACTCCCTCCTGAACACAGCCATCAGGCCTCACCAATAACAGTGGCAGATTTCCTCACCTCTTGGCCAGTTGCCCCCCCGCTCACGAAAAGACTATAAAAGACCTTTCTGAATTAACCCTTGGGAGATCTCCCCACGGACGACGGCGAGCCTATGGGCAGGACCACGAGAGCTTCGTCTCATCCATTGGTAGCTATTCCCCTCTCCCCTCTCTCTCTTCCTCTACTTTGTTTCTTTATTTCTCTTTCTCTCCCCCTCTATCGCATAATTGTGTTGTTGGCACTCAATAAAGGTGCATTATTTGATTAAAGTTGATATCCCCTTTGTGCCTTTTGCATTTTGAGATCGTTAAACGAACCATTACGACCCCCGCTTGTGTTAGCGGATCGTGACAACAGTTTGTTTCAGTATTCACCCCTTAGTCATAACAATTGCTCAATTTATATAAATTCATATCTAGAAGAGCCCAGAATGAAAGTTTTACAAGTTTCTTGAAGTAGTGCTGATTTAAGTAGGCCCATCTTGTGTGACTTTAGATGCAGTGCATGCTGCAAAATTTAGGCTAAAAATCTCATGGCAAGGTGTCAAAATGAGTTTCCTGACTACAAAGAGAAATGTAAGCATCCACAAATGCCATAGCAGATTCTGTGTGTACTCAGTGTAATCTTAGGAATGTGGTGTTGCACACTGGTAGGGGATCGAAAGCCTGCCCTGCTGTTGTCTCTAAAGACACTAGAATAGAAAGCAAGATATTTCTTTATTATAGGTTACGTTTAGTTGTTTAAAACTCTGATTTACAGGCATAAAGTTGTTGTAATGCCTCTGCGCCTGGCTTGCGACTGGCCCGTTCCCGCCGGGCCGGGGCCGGGGGGTGCCGGTTCCTTCCCCCCCCCGCGCGGTGTTGGTCCTTTCCCCACCCCTGCGCGGCTGCTGGGATGGCACAGCCTGACTGGCAGGGGCCGTCCCGGCCCAGGGCGGCAGGGGCTGTCCCCGCCCAGGAGAACAGATCATTGGTTCCCATGCCGGCTACGGACGGCTGGCTCACTGGCCGGTGCCCCTGTCAATCATTGTGGTCCTCCACAGTGATTGGCTCTCCCAACTGCCTTCCCCTCACCCTGGTTTTATAACACACCCCGGTCGCCATTTTGGCTTTGTCTTCTCCGCAGTATATTGCAGGAATAAAACCTACTGGCGATAAGCGGAAAGAACCCTTTCTTGTTCTCTTTATTTCCCTGCATGAATTAAACCGCTGTACGTGAGCTAAGCCAAGATTCTGCAGGAGTTCTGATGCTCGGCTCGCCTCTGTTTGGAGACTAGATAACGCCTGAGTTGCGTTATTTAGGCAAACGGGACCGACGTAAAAGACTCCGAGTTACTGGCGCTTTCTACCCGCGGCATAAAGTCACCCAGTACTACATCTGTCTGAATCCACTGCTTGTAGAGAAAGGAAGATAAAGTTGTTTTTACACTGGGGGAAGAAAAGGAAAAATATTTTTATGATATCAAAATGCATTTTCTGGGGAAAAAAAGAGGTTTGTTTTTTTAAAAAATTAAAATAAAGTTATAGTCTCATGTCATTCTGTTTGAACAAAATAAGACTGAACAAAATTAGACTTGACAAGCCTGTGTTGCTACAGAAAACAAAAGCTTAGGAATTGTAGATAATTTTGGCACAGCACAGAAGTGTAAATTTTTTGTTTGCCTGGAAGTTTAATCCTCAATTCTTAGTTTCTGTCCTGAGAGATGGATCTTAGTAATTTTAACAGTTCCACTGTTCTAAAAGCTTTACAAGCACATACAGCCTCTAGTCCAGGAACTGGACCATCAGAATTTTGTTTCTAGGTCTTGGTATTTCAAATAACAGATTTTTCCTTCTGCACCTGCAAACCTTATTTTTTGGAATCTTATGATATTTTGAGAGAGATGAGAAGTAAAGAACTCAGTTGTCTTTTCCCTTTTTTAGTCCCTTTTTAAAATCCTTACCACCATTAAGTGATGGAAAAGACCTGAACTTATAATTTTTAAAGAATAATTGTAAGAAAAATTACTTTGGGGCATTAGATTTGATTTTTTTTTTTTCTTAGGGGCGTGTGGGTGGGAGAGAGCAGAAATTCCAAGAATAGTTCCTGACAGTTCCTGGAAGTGCCTATATCTTAAATTTTTGGGGACATGATTGCTGGCTATGAAGTGTCTGGCTTCCAAGAGGGATGTCTATGTGAACTGAGCAAAAAACCCGAAGACCTAACATTTAATTAAGCTCTGCTAGGAATAGTTCTACCTCTGAAAAAAAGCAGAGGTGAGTTAACATTTTGCTGACAGACATTTAGCTTGAAGCTCTAGATAGTGAAAACTGTTGCAGATGGTTATCTTTGTAACAGGTTAATGTTAAATGTCTCTTCAATATTCCTACCATCCTACAAGGATGACTCACAATATTGGGAAATGGGGATTTATTTGCCATGATGCTTTGGTCATACCTAGCAGTTGTTGCAAGGTGCCAGGCAGGTGGTATTAAAGGATTCAGAGTAAAATACTGATCTATATATTTATAGCTTCAAGTAGAAAATATTTACCAACCTAAGTGACGACTGGGTGTAGTGATTGGCAAAGCCAACAGTAATTGTAAGGCACAAAATCAATTCTATAGCTGTAACAAAGGCAGTTTAAAAACCAGCCATGAAACACAGAGGAGAGTGGATCTGGAGCCATGGGCCATGAGATTTATTTCTGTACAATGTGGAAAAAAAACAATTTTATCACAACTGTGTAGTAAGGCTCCCTGAATGAAGAATTAGATTGATGTTTTCAGGTAGTAAAAACAGAGTAGTTTGGCAAGTGTGCTATGGCCTTAACTGTGTGTTTAGTGGAAAGAATACCTGAACAACAAACAAATACACAACAAAGTGTATTATATATATAAGCTTGGTCTTTGGGTAAAGATGGGCAAACTGTCCCTTATGTCACTTGTGTTCAGTAATGTTTAATCAAGAGTTCATTTAAATTCCTACCTAGATGTGCTGTTGACAGGTGTCACAGGAACAAAAGCTTGGCCCTACCCTGGGATCTGGCTATCAGCAGAAGTCCAGCTGAACACGATGCTTATCTCTGCTAGGGGCAAGTCCCTTTAGGTAAGAACTTGTGCCATAACGAAACATCCAGAAGCAGAAACACTGTGTTTCAGCATCTTCCTGGCAGAATCTTCAGGGACATGTTGGTAATGAATAGAGTTGACAAAATTATCTCAACAGAAGGTTCTTGGTATGATGAATTTGAAGGTCTGCATGGTTCTGGTTATCATCAGAGTAAGGCAGGCTGTGCTCTGCCTGTCGAGCTTGACTGGAGAACCCATAGATTTTTTATTTTGTCTTCCAAGGATCTCCAGCCAGATGGTAGGTGTGGAGTCTGCTGCCTTTCCAGAGACTCCACCAACACTCACTGCTTTCTTTTGGCCCTGAACAGTGTGGCAAGAGGTTGTTGTCATAGTGCTGAGTACTCAGCTTGGAGGATGAAATTCTGTCCTTTTCAAAGAATAGTGTGCCTATTTTTCTGCGTTAAGCTTTTTTTGCCTTTTTTTTTTAAGGGTGGGTTTACAATGATTCATAAGGTAAGAAACCTGAGAATCTGATTTTATTCCAATTTTTAAAAATTGGAATATTCAAAATTAGGGCCATATCCTAGGAATGCCTGTTTCTTTTTGGTTCTGGAATATTGAAAGGTGTCATTTTCCCACCACCATGCTAAAAATTTAGTCTGCTTCTTGATACTTTTTGAATACAGAAATGACAAAATAAGGTACAGACCAAAAAGATTCTCTTTGCACTCAAAAGATAGGAATGATGATGAGACACAAAGTAAGCACACTTTCAGCTGAGATACAATTATCTTCATTCT
This sequence comes from Climacteris rufus, assembly GCA_013398175.1. NCBI lineage: Eukaryota > Metazoa > Chordata > Aves > Passeriformes > Climacteridae > Climacteris > Climacteris rufus. Next base: position 683,577 of record VZRZ01001217.1, read on the forward strand.
CTACAGTGGCCTTTAAGTGCTGAGGGAAGAACACCAAGGACTCTCCTGTACTGCTCTCTTAGCTTCTAACAATCAGCAGTTTAAGGACTTCTGGGTCAGGCTGCATCTGTATTGTCAGTTTTAATGGACAGTCTTAGGACTATTTCTCAGTAATGCGTAAATGTGAGTTTCTTTAGGTTTTTCTTTATTTGGAGCAACTAAAATATGGCTCAAAAGAAAAGGAGGGGACAAAGCAAGTGCTGAATTGAGGTTTCAGATTATGAAGGAGGATATTTAGGGCTGAGCCTTTTTGGGTGAGTTCTAAGAGCAGTATCTAAAAGTCATGGTGAAATACTGATGTGGCAGGATGAGATCCCGAAGTGTTTGTGTGGACTGCCTCTGAGGCCCTGGGCCCTGGGTGAGAGAGTTTTGGTCATAAGAATGTGAGATCATAGAGATCACTTTTATCCATGGTGTGGACAGAGCAGAGGGCTGAACTATAGAGCCAGAGAGATTTATCGAATGGAAGCAGGGAAAGAAATACAAAAGATGTGCATGTCCTGTTCGTGAGTTCTCCAGGTGTCCCTGTTCTGCCCACCCATGCCGAATGCCATCCCTTCTAGAGCTCCCAGAATCAGGTGGTAAGTCATAATACAAGTTATTTATGAAAAAAAAAAGATTCACAGATGAAGTTGGCCAGGGCACTTACTTCATTGTGGATTTACTCCAGACTGGGGTTATTCTGTAACAGCAAATATTTAAGGTGGTTTAGGTTCCTGATGTCTAAATGGTCCCATTGCTCTGAGTAAACCAATGCAATGAGTTGTTATAAGCGCGCAAAACACAGATTAAAAAATACAACTGCAAAACACAGCGTAGGCTGAACAAAACACCCGTGACGGAGTACTGACCTCTGCAGCAGGAGCAGCCTTGAGTTATTCATAGTGGAAGGGCCAGTAGTAAGAGACCACAAGCTGAATTTAACAGATCATTTAACCCACACTGGAGACATAACTTTGGACTTGCTTTCTCTTATGGTAACACAGTAAAATAAGTAAAATAAGCCTTATTTGTTTGGGTTTTTTAACGGGCATGATGGAAGTTAGGAGAGATCCAAATGAGTGTGGTTGATAGTCTTCTGATTAGGGAATAAAATTCTGGGGCTGTGTGGCTGCATCCCAAAGCCCATGGGAGTGCCGTGACTTCCAAGCTGAGTCTTATGAGAAGAAGACAGACACATTTATTTCCTGGTTTTATTTAAAAAGGCAAACAAAAAGTGTTTTCCAGTCAGAACTGTCTACCTATAAAAAAAGGGGCAGAGTGAGGCTCACTTAAATAATCCCTACAACAGAGCAAGTGTAGGGAGATGTGGTTTCCCAATAGGTTAGAAGAGGAGGCCTAATTTAGGATGCTGTAAGTCATGCCTTAGATGGGAAGAGGTGGTATTTGATCTTTTGTCTCATGAGTTCTAAACTCATGTCTTGCCTACAGAGGGCCTGAAATTTTCTCCTTTACATCCACAACCTTATAAATTAAAGAGTAAGTGTTCGTTTGATCTGGGCATTTGGGATTTGGCAGCTTTATATCACAGTTCTCCTATACCTGTTTGTGAAGTTAATACTGAAGTCCATATTGTATTAAAGGTTGAAACCTTTGAGATGCCCTTGATATCAAGGATGAGAGTTTCAATTCTTCTGGACTTCGCTTCTTTTGCAAATTGTCAGACTACGGAAATCATTACAGATAGAAAAAAAGTGCCTTTTGCTGAATTTATGCCTGGAGAAACTATGCAAATCAAAGAAAAGATTTGCTGCACTGCTTTTCTTCCCTCTGCTATTTGTATCCTTTAACACTTTTGTCAGCTCCAGATGGGCAACAAGTGAAGGACAGAGAAACTGGCAGGTGTTCAGTCCTTCCAAACCCTATCTCATTTTAGTAAAAAAAAAAAAA
>VZRZ01001217.1:685545-775361 GCA_013398175.1 Climacteris rufus
AACCAAAAAACAAGAAGAATTTGGTTGCTATGATAAAGCTAAATCATCAATTACTCTGGCTTGCTGCAATGCTGTCATGGAACTGCAGGCAGGCTGCTGTGGGAAGGCAAGCACCTCAGTCCCAGTCCTTTGGTTTAATTTGCACAAAATGCTTGTGAAATTTGGAATGTTGGCAAGGTTGGGTTGCAAATGTACATTTTACTTTTGTCTTGGTGTTGGGCCTACCTATTTCCAGAGCAGCTTAGGCCTCGCTCAATCCCAATACACCAGTGAAACACTTTGGTGTTGCCCTGACTTTTGCAGTTCTGGATGTTATCATTCTTTTGTAGCTAGTTTCTCACATTCTTCTATGTAAACATAGCCATGTTATTGTAACGATATCTTATTGTTTACATTCCTTTCTCCTGGGCACAGAAGTTTGATGGACATTTCCTTTGACCACTGTGATGAGGGAGGACAAGTTCTTTCCTCCAATGGACAGTGATTTCTAAAATGCATATAAAATAAACAGGGCGGGTCTCGCCCGGCACTTTTGCTCCTTACTCTCTTAACAGGTGTTTCTTGTCTCTCCTTCTTCCTTCGTGTCGTTACTGCAACACCTTGGTGTTGCTTGTATTGGTAATATTAAATGTACAGAACATGTTGTTGAACTGGGGTTCTCTAAATATTTTAGTTCTGGCTGGTGGGTAGGAATAGCAAGACCAAAGAGCTCAGAACCCCCTGTGGTCTGGCCTGTCACTGTACTTTCATTGCTGAGCTCCAGCAGTTTAACCCGCAGCCTTTTAATGCACTAAAACAATAATGTGCTATAAACTGAGGATTTCAGGAGCTAATTTACAGATGTTTCGGTCCATTGTGTAGTGGGTCTGGGTCAGCCATTGAACAGATGTCTTTAAGCCATTGTCCATGCCAATGGTCAGTCTGTCCTTCATCTTTCTACGTATTCCCCTTTGGAATAAACAATTGTGTTCTCAGTGTTTTGATTTTTTTGGTTTGTTGTTGTTGTTGTTGATGTTTTATTTTGCTTGGCTGGTTTATTTTGGCCAAGGACTGCTTTTGGAAAAGAGGAGCCAGAGCAGTATAAAGTCAGTGTCAATCAAACCATAATGATACTCTGTAACATTTTGCACTAATAGTCAGCCATTGGCCATCTGTGTGGCACACAGTGCTCCAAAGAAGATCTAGCCTGGATAAACAAAGAAGGTAAGGCTGCAGACATTTTCGCACTGAAAGCTGTTTATTTGGATCTATATTTATAACTGTTTTCTTTAATAAATTCCTCTGTTTAGGAGGTACTGTTATGCCATATGTTTCAACAAATTTCATACCAAGCCAGTCCTAATGGATGAAAAGCATTTTATGAAATGTCTAGTCTGGTTGGGGTTTTTTTTTGCCTGAAAAGGGTAAACATAATATATGAAATCATGCACAGTGTATCCAGATGTTCTTCCAAGATCTACCTAAAAAGCATGAGTTTTTCCATGGTTTTAAAAGCAGAAAAGATAGAAATCCACTTTGTTGGTCTGTCCAGTATGAATGCAAATAGCTCTTTCCTTAATGACAGTGTGGTATGAGTTCCATCTTGGTTTTTTGTAACTCAGGCTATTCTTTTGCTTTTGGATGACAGGCATTATTTCTTTCACTTAAAGTTTTGTATCTAATGATTTTAACTTATTTTAAATGCAGTGTATAAAGCATCTTCCATGAAAAGCTTCCATTTTCCCTCCATTTCTGGTCATGATCATGTCTCAGGTCTTCTATTTTAAGGATAAAATTATAAAGTGACTTTGCTTATACAAGCAAAAGTGTTCTGGACTATGTCTGAAAGTGTTCTCATTCAATATATTATTATTCTGGTGTGTTTGCTTGATTCACCTAGTGATCTATCCTAACTTTGGCAGGGGGTAGAGAGTGTGGGGAATTACTTGCATTTCCATGAAATTAGCAGAAATATCTCCAACAGCAATATCCAGGGATGTGCTTTGTGTACTTGGAGAAACGGACAAACTTAATTCTTTAATGCTTGCTGTTGATATTTATTTGAATTGCACAGTCGAGAGTGCCATGACATTCAGAAGACAGTTACACACCACATTCCTAGGAATGTTCAAGGCCAGGCTGGATGAGGCTCTGAGCAATCTGGTCTAGTGGAAGTTGTCCCTGCCCATGGCAGGGTGTTGGAACTGGATGATCTCTAAGGTCCCTTCCAACATAAACCATTCTGTGGCTCTATGAGCGTTCAATGCTTCTGTCATGTGAAGGATAATCCTTTAGCCTTGGAGCAGTGCTGTATAGCATGCTGCTATACTTACTCCTGGCTCAAGCAATTAATAAAATAGAGTTGTGGAATGGTTTGGGATGGATGGACCTTAAAGCTCATCTAGTTTCAAGTTCCCTGCTGTGGACAGGCATGGATGCCACCCACTAGATCAGGTTGCTCAGGGCCCCTTCTAGTTTGGCCTTGAACATTTCCAGGGTTGGGGCATCCACCGCTTCTCTGGCCAACCTGTTGCAGTGCCTCACCATCTTCACAGTAAAGAATTTCTTCCTAACACCTAATGTAAACTTACTCTCTGTCAGTCTGAAACCATTCCTCCTTGTCCTATCACTCCATGTCCTTGTCAAAAGTCCCTCTCCAGCTCTCTTGTAGGTCCGCTATGGGTCCTGAAGTGCCACTATAAGGTCTACCTGAAACCTTCTCTGGTTGGAACAACAACCCACTTCATGCAACCCGTCATTTGTTCTTTGTTTTAAAATGCACATTTCCATTCTAAAAAAAGTCTGAGGTAATTTCAATAGCTACCTGTTACTGTGGTTCTGCACTTTTATATTTGTGTGTTGATCGTGGACTTTTAAGTCCTGTCACAACTCATCTCACTTTGAGTCATTCTAACCTCCTGTATTTCACAAGTAAAATGACTGTGACTTTACAGCCACCTGCCACAGCTAAAGGGACACGATCTCCAAAAGATGCCAGGCACTATCTTTTCAAAAGAAACAGCAGCATTCAGATATCTACACTAGTCACAAACTGGTTTATAGCAAAAATCACCAGTCATCTCTGACAGTCATCCCATGGTAGGCTTGTGGTTTTCTAACTGCTTCACACCTACTCACAGCTCTCTGGTGCTGTGACTCAGCTGCAGGAATGCTTCTGTGCCTGGCCTAGAGCTACACATGTCACCGTGGTGTTGTCAGTCTACATCAAGGCAGACTTCTTGGTTCTGATATATTTTGGTTACTTGGTGTGAGCAGGGCGAACCAGTGAAGCTCTGCACAGGCTCCTGCTTGTCCTGAGCCTACTGTGAAAGGGAAGGTGTTGGCTGTTTTGTGCTTTCTGAGCTTCTGGTGTACTCCAGCCTCTCTGCTGGCTTAAATACTGTCTCTGCTGATTTTTCTCAGTTCTCAGTTTCTCAGTTATAACTAGCAGGGCCAGAAACAGATGCTTATTTTTTCCAGAGGAAACTTACTTTCCAATTCTTGCATGTTTTCTCTGTGTGCACTTCTCCTTTGCCAGTGGTGCCGCAGTGTCTTATCACTGTAGCTGATCCAGTACTTATGTGTTTTCTGTATCAGTGTATTGTGTCAGCAGCATTTCATTGGAAAAAGAAGAAAAGTGTCTTTATAGTTTCCATGGATCTCTTACTCCACCAGCTTTGTTAATTGAATATGGGAATCTTAAGGGCAGAATTGACAAAAGTCAGCTATTCAACCAGCTTTCAGAATTCAATGCTATAGTCAATAATCTGTTTGCAAAACAAAAACATTCTGGGGAAAAAATGTATTTTTGTTACTGAAGTGTTCTTGTAATGGAAACATGGGAGTTTTGCACAAAGAAGGAAAGAAAAAGTAAAACAAAATACCAAAGTCCTTTTTGTTGCTGTTGTTTTAGTAGCACAGAACAAACAAATGTCTAACATTAAAGGAAATATGGACAAGATTAAAGTAATCATTAACTAAACCAGCTTCACTGCAGGAACTTGATTTAATCCATTTGAGACTATTGCTTTGTGATATCTGTCTTTTCAGAGTTTGTTCTGGGTTAAAATACAATGAAACACTACTTGATCTCCCAAGGATGGGAAGAAAATAAGATTACTGCAGGGGTTTTGAGGAAAAGATCTGGTGCTCTGTAATTTGAGTGTTTAGACACTTCAAACTGGCTCATTAGATTAAAGGTTGCGTAATATGAGGGAGCATTAAGTGGCTGCCTAAAAGTACTATATAGCAATTACAAGGATTTTTTAAAAAAATATATAGTCTGTGTGTATATTTGAAGGTAATGGAAAGTGTTGGTATAATTCTGTTTAAAATTTAAGTAAGAAACTTGTGGAGAACAGAACTGTATGGAACTAGAAGGTATGTAAGAGATTGCAGGACACTGAATTAGTTTCATTTTACCTTTCACAGGGCTCCTTAATGTTCTTGGTCAAGTAGTTGATTAAGACATTTCTAGGCTTAGCCAGCCAAAACAAGGATGGGTTTGTTTACTGGAGACCAAAAATACTGAAGTAATCTCTGCCACGATTTATGCTATTGACTTTTGTTGTGTTATTTCAACTTAAAATATTAAATAAGAAGAGCAAGCACTCTTACAAACATTGGGGGAATTCTCTGTTCAGTCTGTTGTGCACAAAGACAGAAAGTTCCTTGGCTTGCATCCTCAGGATTACAAAAACTCATGGGCAATCACAGAATAAAATACCAGGATTTTTGGCCCAGTGATTTGTTGAAGAAATGGCTGTTGAGCATTCTTCTGTCTTTATTTCTTACAACTAGTTGCCTATGTTGCTTCTGCTTTCTATTTCGATGAATCCAACCTTCTGAAGTAAAATTTTCAAAAATACTCTTTTTGAGGGATTTTGTGAATATAGACATATTTTTAAATACTGCAGTTTCTTCTGTAAAGTAACTAAGGTGTTTTTGTCTGTATTTCAGGGCTTTGGTAGTTCCCATCTTGAATCCAAAGTCAGTGCCCTCCTTTTTTCCGCTCCTTACATTGTTCTGACTTTGTGAAAGACACTCAGAAGTACAGAAAGCCAGAAAAAAATTCTTAGAGCTCTCTGAAGATCTGATTCACTTCGTCCCAGTAGTGGGTAGACTATTATTAGTCCAAGCCCTGTTGTACTGCTCCTTATGTCCCTTGATCTTTTTAGGGTTCAAGTTGAGTCTCTCTGGCTTCTCAGATGCCCATTGTGCACATGTATTGTTGTTCCTAGGAAGGCCTCTGTGTCATTGTGGTGGCAAAACAGCAGAAAGGTGTTGAAAAAGCCCAATAGAAAGGGCAGTAGTGTGCAGGTAGATTTTATTTTATACACAGCAACATCTGAGGCAGTAAATTACCTTCCTTGACTGACTGTAGAGCATGGACCTCCAGAAGAACATTAGATTGCTCTGAGAGGTAGGGTAAAGGATGAACACTGAGTCTCTGAGATCTGTGTCAGGAAAGTGGGAAATTTGTGAGTTTGGGTGAGATATTTCTTTGAGCTTGATTTGGATCTTTACTATTAGTTTCTATCATTTAAGCAATCAGGCTTTTTTAAAATTTTACCTTGGAGTACAGCAGCTATGATTTTTTATTGTTGTTTGATGCCAAAATGGAATTTTCTTAAAGAATATATAAGTAACAAGTGAATTAATTTGGATTCTTCATTCTAAGAGGATTCCTCACATTTCTCCATTTCTGTGCGACTGCTTTACCTCAGTTTTGTCTTGTCCTGTCAGTCTTTACAATATCAGCCAAATGCATTCTGGGAAGTTATCCACTGCAATGGCCTTCCTAATTTTTGTTTTATTGGGCTTTCATTTATGTGCATGTATGAACATTTCCTTTTTTTCTTTTTTCTTTTTTTTTCCTTGTCTTTCTTTTGGTTTGTTTTTTTTTTTTTGTTTTTTTTTTGGTTGGTTGGTTGGTTTTTTTTTGTTTGTTTGGAGCTCTTGTCAAGAGAAGCACTGATCAGGAAACATTAATCTCAAGTCGAGTACAAATCATCTCTACAGACATACAGTGTAATATCAAATGAGTACTCCTTTGTTAATCTGCTCAAAAAATAGGTTTTTTTACATAGACCATAAACAAGGTCTTCCTTTACATGTCTGCTTGTGCAGCTAATAGAATTATAAGGAGGATATTGTATGTGCAAGAGAGGGGAAAATGCAGGTGGGACAGCAAGAGACCTGTCCCAAATTCCTAGTTTTCAGATAATCTGTAACCTTAGTTGCTAAAATAAACATACATTCATGCCTGTTTACTGATCTTGAATGTCCTCTGGGTTATTACAGTGTGAATAAAGAGCCACAAGCAGTTGCACCTTTTTATGTCAGGAGATTTCTTGTGTATCTTGTTAATTCCTTGTAAATCATTGTGCAGAAAGAATTTCCATTCTTTCTGTCTAGGAAGTCTGGAATACTTCACTACTGCAGTGTTAAATAATCAGATACAGTGGTTTAACTTGACAGATACACAGAATTTAAGATTTCTGTTTTGAAGCAGTGGAAATAGGCATACCTGTACTTCCAGCAAAAAATTCCATGAGCTTAGCTTCTTTCTGCAGTTACAAAACTTGGAGTCCCAGTTTTCAGTGTAAGAATAAAAAATTCCAAGTGTTCTGATTGCAGTGCAGAGAAACTTGAAAATAAGAATCTGACAGTTTCCAAGCAGGCAAAAAACTGTAACTATAAAAACAGTCTTTTGGCCTACCTTATTATAAAGGGGGGACGTTGGAAGGGAATTAAAGATTTGGCATGACTAATACTGGTTTTAAAGCTGTGGGTCAGGTTAGTGCATGTGCTAGGGGACTCAAGTGGGGAGTCATGATGTATTTTGTCCTGATAAGGCATAAGGAACACATCTTCTTTCCCTACTGATGTGTGTAGTGAGACATGGCACAGCCGTGTCCATTAGCACTGGAGCTACTCTGGGGTTTTTAATTATTTTTGTTCTTTCCACTTCACACTTTCCAACTTCCATGTCCATCCCAGCTTGAGGAATTGGACAAACAACCTTTCTTCCTCTCCATGGGCAGTGAGTCCAGTTCTTCCTGGAAGTGTGAGCCATAGGAAGCCTGAGGAACAGGCTGTTCTGCACTGTAGTGTTACATAAATCACAGGCTTCTGAGACCTCTGCCATCTCTGCAGTGAGAGGACCAGCTGACTGACATAGAGCCAAAGCAGGAACTGGCTTTTGTATTGGGTGGCCAAGGACCCTGTTGTTTTGGAGGGGATGGCAAATGCCATTGTTATCCTGATGCTGTCAGATGAGATCTGTTTTTGTTAGGGCCTCAACAAATAACAGGCACAAAGTCTTTCGCATTTTCTTCTGGACACGAGGACATTAAAAACAGAAGGAGGAAGAAAACCAGCCAGATCTCAGTAGCTTGCCACTGTCAATCCTTATTGCTTTTCCACATCATCTCTGTGGCAAAAGAGAAAGCAAAATACAGGTACTCAAATCTGCATTGGGTTTTATGTCTCTTTTCTTTTGAGGGAAATGTTGGTAGTTGTTGAAGGCAAAAATGGGTCATGTAGCTGCTGCATCTTAAAAATAAAATCGTTGGCAGTCTTCCCCGCCTGCAATGTAGTGTGCTGAATTTCAATGAAAATCACCCAAATGTACAGAGCTCATAGGCAGCTCAGAATGCTGCAACAGAAAATGCTGCAGCACACATTTCCAGACAACTTCCGTGCCATTTGATTTGCTTGTTCATAAATCTTTTCTCAATCAAAGTACTATTATTTTTTGCAGACAAATATCTAGATTATCAACTAAACAACATTCATAATACTCTCTACTTCCTCTTCCATGCTCATACAGGGGATGTTGGTTTCTTTGAAAATATAAAATACATTTTTCTGAAAGCAGTCAATTTGAAATGCAAAAACCAAATCCAAAATCTATGGTTTAGAAGAAGTAGAAAACTTTATTGTCACAATTTATTTATACAGACAGCTATGAAGCCTTTGTCTTGCTCAGACTCTTAAACATTTCTTTTCCTTTGGATCTTTTTTTTTTCTTCAGTGTTTGTGTCAAAATTGTCAAAGGTGTGTGATAGCAGTATAGGATTATTGCATTATTGCTGTTAACTAGGAGACTGTTAAGCAGCTGCTGTGCTGATGCTGGCATTGTTTTCCATGCTAGTTAGCCATTAGTTTATTACTACCATGTTACACTTCTACCATAGTACGGTGCAAGGAAATAGGTACAAACTTACTGCAAATCACGTGTAATCAAGTCTAAATCATCAGCTGGGCTGGGGTGAAATCTCTAGAGCATCTCTTGGATTCTCCACTGATATCTCTGTTAGCATGAAGTGCAAATGAACAAAGCAAGCATTTGTTTAGATTCTATATTCTTCTCACCAATCTCAGATTTTCTGGCTGTTTTCCATCCACAGACTGATCTTCTCTAAAAGACTAGCATTAGTAGTAAATTGTATAATCCCAGGGAATAGAATGTATGCATATGGCTGCCAGTGGAACCTCAGTCTGTGTAGCTCTTTTAGTGACTGAAGATAATTACTGAAAGAGCAGGTAGAAGTTTGAATCTGGTGTAATCAGTAGCAGAATTTCCTAGTGCAGGGTGCACATATTTTTCACAGGGAGGAGTCTCTCCAGAAAGGCTAAAACCATTTCAGTACCTTCCCTAAAGCCCTGCCACTTTTGTGTGGCAAACATACAGCAAGTTTGTACTTTTCCTGCTGCTGGGTACTGCGGGAGCATCACAGGAGATGAAGATCGGTGTGTGTCTTCTTTCCTGTGACAGTACAGTAATGTATGTTCAGTTCTGTGCCTTAGCCTAAACCTAGGCAGTGGCAGACCTAAAGCAGAAGCTTTACAAGAACTGGTGGCTGTGCTTTGGCAGGATTATTTATGAGGTTGCTCAGGAGTGGAAGTCTTGGTAATGATAGCAACTGGGGAGGTCCCTGTGACCAGTCCATCTACCAAAACTGGCAGTAGAAGGAAAGGGCTCTTCTCTGAATGTTGAAATCACATAATTTTACCTGTCTGTACAGAGTATCTGTTTGCCTTTGCCATTTTACCAAGTCACTGCAGACAAATTATTCATTGTGTGTTTTTACATCAGTTAGCACTTGCTCGTGTAAAGTTTGCCTATTCTAAGAGATGTCTGGTATCACTGGTCTCTGGATCATATTCTACAAAATTAGCACTTTCATGGGTAGTATCTAAAGGTGATGTTGACCACATTTCAATCGAAATTAATCTAATTTATATTTGGTTTGGAAATGTTAGATGTCCTGTCTTTCCTTCTTCCCAGTGGTTAATTTTCCCATATTTATCCTTGTGGCTTGTGACTGTCTCTGTGCTAGTTGTTTAATTGGCAGCTGGGTTCATTTAAGTTGATAGAAAACTGAACTGTGAAGGGAAGCATGTTATCAAAATGCATAGGCTAATCCTATTAGATGAAAGCATTTTTTTAAATGGAATATGATTAGACTGTATCTTCAGTATCTCTTCAGGACTGACAGTAGCTGATTGCTGTTCTTGGAGGCCCATAGGGTATTTCCTGAGTCATGTAACTGAATGGAGGGGCAGAGGAAAATGATTTTCCCTAATTGTAAGTGGTGAACTTGGTCTTGCTTCCCACGCTGGCATCACTGTATTTATTGTGTTATTTTCAAATATCATTGCAAAAGCAGTAGGATACAGTGCATGTTGGGAAGTATATGAAACCCCTCTTTTTTATCCTTTCCTATCTGAATCCACTCTGTTTTATTCCTGGTTGTGCCTGCAGCTGAAGTCATGTGGTAGTACATCTGCTTTACTAACAGGACCATTTTACATAATTCATTATGTGCAACCACAATGTCCACTGCTAATCCAGGCTAATCCAGCACTTTCCTGAAGAACTGCATTAGCAAGTGTTGCTTCAGCTTTTCCAGCTAAGCCTTGGACAGCTCTCAGTGTGCTGGACACTGCCTGGAGCCTGCAGGAGGCTGGGGAGTGAGAGCCACCAGGCCCCATCCCTCCCCGGTGTCCGCAGCCCTCCAGGGCTGGACATGCGCCTCATCCCTCTGTCAGAGCAGGCTCCAGCAGCACAAGGAGATGAGGTGCCTGGGAGAGCCAGCACTGACAGCCAAGAGCTGATGTGCCAAGACAGGCAGAGCCCCCGGTCTTCATCAGTGACTTCTAAAACAAATCCTGACGAGCACGTCTCTGGGGAAGTGCAGGCTGTGGTGCCTGCTGTGTCCTTGCATCCCTGCACAGCCAAATCCAAGGCCTACCCTGAGATCCTGCTTGTTTCTCTGATTACAGTAATTTCTGCAAATTGTAACTGTATAGTTTGGGGTGGGGGGGGTGAAAGTTGAGGGGACTTTTTGTTTTCTTTTCGAAGTTTTTTATACCTGTGCTGTCAGGAGATGCCTCCTGGCATTTGGACAAAGGGCCCTCTCCTGAGTGGCAGTGGACACCTGAACACCTGCTCCTGGATCTGAGGGCTCAGGCAGTGCTCTCACGGTGACTGTTGAATTTCCAGCTGCTGCTTCAGAGATCCTTCTTTCACTATTACAGAAAGGTCTTAGCACCTCTTCCTTGAAAATTACAGACTTGAGAGTGTTTCCTTTCTAAATTTACCTCTTAATCCTTATTCCCAACTGAATTTTTCTTTTCCATCTCTTCCTACTTTCCTGGTATAGACTGTATCTTGGCCCTGCCTGGGGGAAAAAAAAAAAAAAAAGTGGGGGAAATTTATTGTCTTGTCAAGTACAGATGTTATAGGTCTGATTTTTGTCTTGAGACTGCTCTGATGGATATGATGGCACTGTTAGGGTGGTGAGGCTGTCGCCTTAGGCTTTGACCCTTATATTTTCTCAAATTCTGTATTGCCCAAATGTGTAACTCTGAAATGCTTCATAGCCTGTTAGCTGCTGTTCTCTACAGACATAACAGTGCCTCTCTGGGCTTGCTCTTCAAGGACACTTAGACTGCCCAGGCCCAAGCATAGCGGGGGGGNCAAAGTTTGAATTGGTGAATTTATACTGATATGCAAATGGACCAACCCTATAAAGGTGTGAACTCGTGACTCGTCGTCCATTTTGCATGATGCCCGTAGGGGGGCTTTGTCTGCCCTAAATTTACCTTTGAAGGCCTTTTGAATAAATACCCACCTTTTATTCCCTTACTCCTGACTAGTCTCAGTTTCTGGGCTCGCCTTTTCAGGCAACAAGGCACTGGAACAGGTTGCCCAGTGAGGCTGTGGGTGCCCCATCCTTGGAAGTGTTCAAGGCCAGGTTGGATGGGGCCCTGAGCAACCTGGTCTAGTGGAAGGTGTCCCTGCCCACGGCAGGGAAGTTGGAACCAGATGATCTTAAAGGTCCCTTTCAACCCAGACCATTCAGTGATTTTATGCCTCCAGAGTCAAGAGAGCACAGCTTGGCATAAAGCCATGCTATGGATAAGGATGTACAGAAGAAATCCTTGCCCTACACTGTCTGCTGTCAGGAACAATTCCAGGTCAGTTTGGTGCATTTTGAATAGGATTTTGCCCAGAGCCATATGGATCTCCTGAAGGTGTTACCTGTCCAGGCACTGAAGTCCTTTGAAGAAAAACTAGATGGAATATCCCTAAGTATTTTCTCATTGTTGCTGTTAGTTATCCTTACATCCATGTGGTTGTGATATGCTGTAGCATGTGGGGGCCAACTTCAGAAACACATTGACAGCCAGCGAGTCTGTGCAGTGTTTTAACACTTAATACCACTTAAAATACACTGATTTAATTGGGGATGCTTGAGAGAGGGAGGAATGCTCTTTCCTATTCTGAAGTATTTTTTCAAAGGGCAGCAACAACAAACAACCCAAGCCACAAGCTATAGAGGCATGACTTGATTCTCTCAGCTTTCTCCACACTGTGCTGGACAGAGGAGCAGTGAAGGCATTTGCAGATGCAAAAATACATTTTTGAGACTTCTCCCTACAGGAAACATTGCTTCACAGAGGAATGACTTAAACAGCTGTAGTTTGTCTTTACTTGCTGTTACGAACATAAGAGAGTTTAAATGGGTTTTTAGTTTTCTTGGAGTGGCCTGCACCCCAAGACCACATGATTTCTCTAGTTCTTTAATAATGATCGATCAGGACTATTACAATATAGACTGTTTTATTGTAATAGTCACAAGAAAACACATATAAGACCAAAATTTAAACAGAACTACTTACTACACAGGATAAACAAAGATGCTACTAGTAGATTTATACAGTGCACAATAAAAAGGTACCTATATTACAGCTAGCAAAGAAATAGTAAGATTAGGAACCAATGTAACTTACCAATTAAAGTGTACAGTCGTTTCCTTTTCCTCAGCTCCTGGGAGAGAAGCACAAAACGACATACTGATGTCTCAGTATGTCGGAGACAACAGCCTGTACATTCCGAAGAGTATACAAATGATTGTCTGATTTTTGGAACTTACAGTGGTCTTTTATATAGTAAAATCCTTGTGTCTGTCACTTACCTTGTGACAGACACACTTATCTTGTATATTCTGCCCTCCCAGCAAAGAGCTTAGGATGGCACCAAGAATATTAGGGGAAGATGGTCCCCTAATCAGCAGATAAGACTTGACAGCAGAGGGGGGTGGGGGGGTGGAAACCGTCCTGCCACACTTGCATATTTTCTTTACTCTGAGCTGCAAAATAGCCTCTTTGCTAAAGTTACCCCCAACTGTGCAAATCAGATACTGCCAATGCAGACACTTTGCAGGTGTTGGCTGTTTCTTGAAACGGACAAAGATGATTGAAAAATGGAGGGACACTTGGAAAAAAAAAATATTTTCCTGCCCAAAATATAAAAATTTAGATTTTAAAAAGAGTGTAGTTCACCTAGAAACCGAGATAAAATTTACAGGGGGGAAAAACTCCACAACAGTATTTGATCCAGAAGTGCTGCTTTTTTGTTACATAGAAGTAACAGGTCTTTTTCACACATACTACATTTTGGGCTTTGTTGGGCTATTGGTTTTGGAAGGGGTTTGGTTGGTTGGTTTCAGTGATTTTTTGTTAGGTTGATTTGTTGGTTTTATTCCTCATACCCCCACTGTATTCCCACACTGTTTCCCCTCTTCTCTCCCTGTGGATAAGTTTTTTTTAAATTCCACAGTGCTTCCTATTACTTAAAATTGCACCAACATGGTGTTAAGTCCCTTGTCATCACTGAAATTCAGCTCAGACAAAAGAACAAGAACCAAGGGTGGTACTTTTAAGTTTTGAAATCACTAGACTTTGTTTCAGGCTTGTCTAAATAAATGGTTGGTCTTGGGTTTTGTTTGTTTTAGTAGAACAGTGAAAATTCTTCATGTGGAAGTACTTCTTTCAAGAAGAAAATTGGCCCAAAGGACTTAATTTCTTTAGTGTGAAAATAGATTTAATGTGGCTTGTCATTCAGGTAAGTATAAAGAGACTTTATAGAAAATACCACCCATAGCAGGGGGATATAAATATCTACAAGGATATCAAGGATATTCTGTAAGAGATGGGCCAAACCCAAAGACTATACCAGACTCAAGAGATTTGAAGTTTTAGTGTTGTCACTTCATTGTTCAATTCAGGCTGAAGTTCTGCCAGCCACTCCTCATGAAAGGATGGACAGGGCTTGTTTAGAGAGCTGTCCCTTCCTCACCTGGCTTTCTGCCTTTTTTTTTTTTCTTGCCTTGCCTAGGCCATTACCATTTCCAATGTTTGTGTAACTCACTGGCAGCCAGTCACAATCCTTGTGTATCCCACAACCACTTGTACATTTTCATCATATTTAATTCTTGTAACTTGTATGATGTGTTGGCTTTGTGTGCTCTGTGAATCACTGCTTCGTGAAAAGCTGATTGTATCACAGTGTTATACAATACATAATGTGGACTCATAATCCTAGAGAGTTTTCCCAGGACACTGGCAGTTATTCAGAGTATTTTTGTTTGAGGAAATGCTGGTGCAGACGTGCACCTTCTTTGCTTTTACGATTAATTTTACTGTTACCTGTACATTTCATTGACTGAAGTCGTGTCCCAGTTAGTTTCCCTTTAAGTAAAAGAGGATTGAGTAATCCAATTTCAGATTTAATATTGAAACTACCTAGTTTGCTGTGCTGGCTCAGTTTTGAATATTTGCCCAGAGTCCCTGTGAAAGGACTTGGAAAATAAAGGAAAACAAATAGTCTGCTTAGTGCTCTGTCAAAATTTCACAAAAACTAAAATCTCTGGTACTGTCTCCTTCATCTTACATTTTCTCTACATTCAGAAGATTTCCTGTATTTCAAAGGGTTTGTGGAAATAATTATCAAGTGATTCCTACACCTCATGGTATCCACAGCTTTGGGAGTTTGTTTTAGGCAAGACCTATAGAACGGAGCAATTCCAGGCAGTGCTGTACAGGGGCCTGCAAGAGAGAGAGTACATCTCAAATATTTTATGCTGGCTGCAATCCCACTCATCATTTCTCAGGTTTATCTTAGTGTTCTATTGGACTGGAACTCTAAATTACTAATAACATGCTTTGTTGTTTTGTACAGTTAAATTAGGGATGAAAATCACAGCTGGTACAGCAATGATTTATTTTTATGTATGTCACTCCTTTAATAATGAGCTCAATTCTCAACAGCCATTCTCACTTTTAACACTCTGCAGAAACACTGTGTGTGTGTGTTTGACCATAAATAGCAGGTGGATTTTGTTTGGCGTGGGCTGACTTGTATCACTGCAGAATCTCGAGATAGCCATGAAAAAAGAACTGCATTCACTCAGGCTTCTGCGCTGTCAACACATTTGCCAGCCAGACTCAGCTAAGATGAACCTTTATTGTTAAAGAGATGGCTGGAAGAAAATATTCCTGTGCCACTTCAGTTTCTCCCTCTGACGCAGGGATATTGACTTGTGAGCAAACTTGCCTACAAACAGTTCCTTTTCTCTAAGTAGACCTCTGCCTGTGTTGCCTGCTCAGGCTGGAGCTCGCTGGGGCAGTGACAGGCTGTATGTGCCTGTACCAGAGGAGTGCTGACCTCAGGAGGAGCCTGGAGGTGCTGCTGTGACACAGGCATTGCTCCTGCAGAATCTTTGATGGGCAGGGAGAACATCTGGCTGACACTTAATGCGTAACGAGTCAGGCCCTTTCCTGCAATAAACTGCTGCTGACTGAAGTTGAACTAAGGCTTTTTAGTTCTCCTGATTCACTTTAAACAGGAGAATTTTAAAGGGAGTTAGAAGCAAATATTTTGAATAGGTTACCAAGATACTTTGGAAGAGTTTTCTCCCTCCCCCAGATTGATTCTGTTGCTTTATTTTTCACTAGTGAGCATAATTACAAGTAATTAGAGAGTAATGTCATAATAAAGTAATCTGTAATCTATAAGTTTCCAACTTAGTATCAACTGAGCCCCTGATCTTACTCAAACCTTTGCTCACCTAAAGTAAATGTACATGACCTAGTGGAAGGCGTCTCTGTCCATGGCAGGGGGGTTGGAACTAGATGATATTTAAGGCCTCTTCCAACCCAAGCCATTCTGATTCGATGTTTACTGTGGTCTCTGCTATCAAGTCCTTGCTGTCTGAGTGCTCTCTGTGCCTTTAAATGAGGTCACTGCAGAGCAGAAGGATGTCACAGGGCTGTGTCTTGTGCTTGTGCCTCCCACTGCACCCTCACAGCTTCACAGCATGTGCTTTATGTGTTTCACTGTGTCCATTGTCAGCTTGGATTTCTCCTCCTCTGCACCCTCCTCTGGCCTCAGCCCTTTCCTCTTCTCCAGCTGTCTGATTTAGCAGTGCTTTTGGTGGGTGTTTTGGGGTTTAACACCTAGTTATACATTAGTTGGAGGGTAAATAGACTTTCTCCCTTTTTCACCTCAGGGCCCAGCAAGAGTCAATGAATATGGCTTGACTTCTGAGGGTAAGGCTCCAAAAAAAACCAGCAGTCCATTAAATTTTATGTTTCTCGTTAATTTCTCCTCATATTCTAGTTTAACCCAAGGAACAGTAGGCACTGAAAATACCATTTAAGATAAAGGGTTAAGACCAAAAGGCTTAAAGAATTATAGCTGCTGTTTCTTCAAAATTTACTTTTAAGCATGTGTTTTCTTCGTGTTTGTAAACTGACTCTAAAGCCATCCAGACTTTTGAGGTCCTGCAGAGCATCAAGAGCAATGAATAGAAAAGAAGAAATCACTTGGATTTTTTTATTGTTGATGTGGTGAAGTCTGGGAATCCCATACAGTAAAGTCAAAATAGGTAAAGTTTCTTAAAAACATTTTGCTCAAGTTTGCATACTGTTGGTTTTGATACCCAAAGACACCCTTAATGTGGTGGGATTTGTGCATGTTCATGCTTTGGAACTCTAATAAATTCCCCATGAATGTGCAAGTGAACTCTTTTTTCCTTTTAATGAACTTTTCATCAGAATTTAGATAGAAAAACTACTGTGTTGAAAGTGGAACTTAGTTCTTGTATTTAAGTTACCATTCAGCAAATTAACTTAGGACTGCCTATAGCGAAGTTTACAAAATTATTTCTGATATAGTATTTTATTTTTATTTTTTTTATACCAACTTGAGGTGTTCTGGATCTAGATTAAATAAACCCAGCACTGGACAGTTATCCTAGGTGGGAGTGAGGGAAATCTACTTCATCTACCTGCTTTTTAAAAGCACACATTTTAAAAGCTTCAGTAAAACTAAAAAAACAAAACACCACCACCAAACAAAAAAAAAACCAAAAAAACCCACAAAAAACAAAAAGCAAGCAAACAAACAAACAAAACAAAAAAACAAGGAAAGCAAACCAAAATTGGAAGTTTTTGTGGAAGAAGGGAAAGTGAGCTGTTTGTCTCTGTTATGAAAGATTCCTCAGCTGTCTTGTGGAGAAGCACTACTAGTACTGTGGACCAGAGACATGAAATTTAGTAGCTGAAGGGGCTCTTGGTTCTTGCCCTTCTCTGAAATACCTTCCCAGAGCTTGCCTGTCTGTGCTCAGCTATCCAAACATCTTTGTTAGCAGCAGCCTATGGAAACTTTTTAAATCTGTTTGGAAAGATTATCCAAAAAATTCCCCTGGCAACATGCATTTTCTGCCTTCTGGGACTGTCAGGGCTGAGCCGAGACATCCTTGTGGGTGTCCTCCGTAGGTGACACTGCTGTGGTGCTCAGCTGTGGAATGGAGAGCAGGAGACTGTTTGTTTCTTTGGAGCTTCTCCTGCTGAAATTGTGAAGAAGAGGGCCTGACTGAAAGCCCAGGGATAAAATACATGCAGGTGGAGTGATGTAAAGTAAGTGGAATGAGGGACAGCACTGGAGGCAAACAAACTCAGCATCAGAAAAACAGGAATGGAACAAGTAGTTGGATGAGTGCTGGGGGGTGCAGGAGGGAGTGGTGAGAGCCAAGAGAAGCTGGGGAAGAAGAGGACAGAGATGTGGGGTACACTGGAGCAGGAACAATGTGAAGGGAGCCATGGTCTGGGAGGTGGGGATCAAGGCAGTTCAAGGCTGGGGCTTTACCATGAACAACTGCCCACAGCACTGTGTTTTGGCAAGGCAAGGACAGAGCCCTGCTCCTCCAGCCGCCGCTTTTCCCATTCAGGAAGGAGCTGGGAAGCCCACCAGGCAAATGAGCCCCCCTCCATCTGCTACCCACTGCTTGACCATATTGATTACCCATTATGTGCAGAATTTGCGTGGGCAGCAGTGATCTCAGAATAGATCCTAAATGTGTAGGAGTCAGCATGGTCACTCATAATGATTTATTTTGATTTCCCTCACTACCATCTTTGGGGTTTGGTTGGGTTTGGGTTTTTTTTTTTTTTTTTTTTTTTTTTTTGATGTTTCTTTTTTTGAGAGGGGAGAGGGTATTTTTTATTTACAAAATAACATTCAAAGCTGTTTGATATTTTACAGCACAAACATAATCTCTCTTAATACTGTTACAGCGGGATCCAACATGATTTGGCAAAATAAATCATCTAAAACTCAACACTATCCAACAGCCCAACAGCCAAACCCAGGGTTTCTCTCCTGTGTCTGCATTTCTTGTAGCTGTTTGGAGGTTTAAAAATACTCTGTGTTCCACTAACTTCCAAACAAACTGTCCTCTCTCTAGAAAGGCAACTAAATGGCTCAGCAGACAGCAGTCACATCCTACACACCTCCGCCTACAGGCACACACAGCAGCCGTGCATATACTTCAGCTGTCTCTAACACACATAATTTTCCTTAATACCAAGTACTCATCTCTTCCCTTTTCCATGTCTTTAACACAAGAATTATATGGACACACGTACACACAGGAGAAGGAAGAAGGAGGGAAAAAAAGTGTGGATTGATTTGTCTGTGTCTAGATCCCTCAAATAAAAGCCTTTGGTGGTCACTGCACATTCAGGTCCAGATCCCAAGGCTGTGGATGTTAGCAGGTAGTGTGGCACATAGAATATTTTGGAGAATAATTATCTCTATTTCCTGACTTAAAGTTATCTGTGATGTGTGTCACATGGCACAGGCATCTCTCTAAGGGAGTGCTTTACAGTTTGCCGTGCAACTCTGGCATGTTTAGTTTTCTTCAGAAATGAAGGATGCATTGTATTTAGTCTGTGTAAGCTAATAAAATTACATTTCCTTAAAGCAAATTAATAGCAAGCATCATTGGGTTTTTTAGTTACAATTTTCTGTTATATACAGTAATATCACCAAATCTTCAAGACTATTAATCAGTTATTTTTTACTTTATCTTTGCATAAAATCCATTTGCTTTTCACAAGATGTGCTCTGTCAAACCACAAGATGCTGAGTATTATCCATAGTTTCCTTTTGTGTGTTTGGGTCAATCCAGAAAGCTGTAACACATTCTTTTGAATTCAAAAGATGTGTGTTTATGCTAAGGGAACCATTGGGAATCATTAACATCCTAAAAGCTTTTAGGTTTCTTTGAAATAAGCCACTTTGATTTTTACTTACCTTTTCCAATTTTCTTTCTTAGATTCTCACTGCTGATGTCAGGCCAGATATTTGATGAAGGTGATTTTTTCTTTTTTCTTCTGTTATTACACTACTTATGAATTTTGTTCAGTTGAGGAATAACATTCAAATATCCTTCCTTGCGGTTATTTTTATATTGCCGTTTCTAGCCTAACTAGGAAAGGAGGAGAATGCATGAAATGAAAGAAGTTATTAATTGTGGATTTTTAGAGCTCAATGGAAGTTTGGTTTTTTGTTTGACTTACCCAGCTGAGTGGTTTATTCAGCTATGCCACTTGGGAATATTTTAAAACCTTTTCCCTATGATGACTACCTCAAACCAACATCAACACAAGGATCTTGCCATGTTACAAACCATTGGTGAAATTGCATTCAAAGTCTAGAAATAAGTTATATTTTATCAAATTTGGTGTCTTTGAGCACCTTCTTTTCATTTTTTTTTTCTTCCTTCTCAAACCTGAATTCCCAGATGGCACTGGGTACAGGAACAAAAAAAAATTGGAAAATACAAAGTGCTCAAAGGGAATCTTTTTTCCCCAGGAATAGGTGGCTTTGTCTTCAGACAAAAAATCTTTTTCTTTTAATTTTTTTTTTCTTCCATAATCAATATGGCCATTTTATCTTATGGGAGTTATAGTTCCAGCTCCTTGCTGTGTCCCATTCCTTCTAGTGAGCCTTGTCCCTCAAGCAGGTAACTCTGCACTGTGCTTTTTTAGCCTCTGGGAAAGTCTGCGGTGTATCAGGGAGACAACCAGAGCAAGAAAGGGGACAGAAAGGGAAATGCCACATTTGGGGAAATGTTCTGGTTAAAACATCTGAGTTTTCCCCCCTTTTGAGTCAGCTGCTACATCAGGGACTTGGTGTGCACAAAACTTAACAAACAGAAGCAGATTGTTATAATGACAAACTGCATGAGATCGAGCCTTCCCTTGCATTATTGCAAAAATAATTAATACTAGAAAGGTCAATTTCTGAAAATAGCAGAGAAATGCAATAGGTCAAACTTATTTACTGAAGTAATTTTAGCCAGCTCATAGGAGACCCTGCATGCACTGGAGGAGGATACAAAGACAGCTGTAATGAAACATTTCGAAATTTCTATCCTTTAAGATTTCTATTTGGCAGAAAGTTCCAATAGTTTGGGTTTTGATCTTTGTTCAAGACAAAAACAGATGTTAAAACATGTTCCTTCACATCAACAGTTATATTTTTGATCAGCTTTAATGGCTTTTGGAGATATGAGTTTCTCAGACAAGGGTGCATTCTTGTCAAACATGAAAATAATGCCTACATTAATATCTTCATTACTTTCTTATATATTTATTGCCCTTTGCAAATATCCTTGTATTTGTATGTTCCCCTTCTGACGAATTTCCAATATGATTATTGCCCTCCCTCAGTAGGCTTTGACATTGCAGAATGATTGTGCTGTCACAAATACTAGAATGCCCGAACAGATAGGATTGGAAATGGTCAGTAGATTAAAAACATTTGCTTGAAGTTTATTCTTTGGTTTGAAGCAGTGGGAGGAAATATTTGTATAAATGCATTTTTAATAGATACTAAAAATAAAAAACTGCTAAAGAAAGTGTAGCTTGTCTGCATTATCATGCAATTTTAATTATGCAAACATTTATATTCTTTGTGTATTTTGACTTACGGCCATGTGAGACACATGAGTGAACTGTCACTCATGCAGAATTAATTATAATTTGTCCATATAGGGAAAAAAAAAACCCTGGGAAAATATGATAATGCTTTTCATTGGCAGCAAACCCTAGTTGTTGTTAGTAATTTCAGAAAATTATTCTTAGCAGACTATCCAAATTCTGTAGGACAAAGTCTTCCTTAAAAAGAGGTGTATTAGCACATGGTTAGATCCACTACAGGAACAGATTTTATCAACTAAGGTACTGCATCTTTTGTACCATAATATTTATTTCATTTTTTCTTTCCCTTGAACAAGAGGAAAATATTTTGATTCAGTGTTTGGCAATCCAAGCCAGGTTATTTAAAATAATATTCACAAGTATACAAACCCCACAATTTTTAGACTACTTATTTTTCACGGTATTGCAAACCATAATCTTTAGTTTCCCACGTGTAATACAGAAACAGCTTGTCAAGAGTCTTTAGACTTTGCACTTTTCCCAGGTAAGTGGCAAATAAGTAGTTGTCACTGACACGTAGGGCAACAAATTGATAAAGCAAACATGGATTCTGAGATCTATAATTTTTAATAATTTTTAAACTAGCTACAAAATGTCAATCACTTCACAAACTGACAGGAGACATAAGGAATTTTCATATTACATGCTGTAAATGATATTTATCTCACAGTTTATCTAGAGTTCATTCATTTAGGTTTTTAAATTATTTTTTAATTGTCAGCTACTAAACATCTCAGCGATTTGGTGTGCATAGCTCTAGGTAAGCAACAGAGAACTGTACCGATAACAAACCACATGGGGATAGCGACTAGTAAGAGAGAGCATTATAAAAATTACATTTCTTTGCACCATTTCATATGGTAGTTGTTTCCTCCAAAAGATAGTCTTCAAAAGCAGCAGACAAACCCAATATATTACACTTATTTCTTTTTGTCTTTGACATATTTTCAGCCAAGCTTTTATTTTGCTGGCAATGGCTAAATGGTGAGTGCCAAATCCCTCTTTTTTCATAATTAAAAAAATGATCATGATTAATAACTATATATATATCTCAACAAGAAAAAAGTGGCACAACTGCAAACTTGCTGGTATAACATAGTCCCAAAAGAGTCCGAATACTGAGCATGCTTTTGTTGTCATTGTTGGTGTGCTACTGCCATGGGAAATTCTTGTTTAAGTAGGAGTCTAAAAGTCTATTTATTCCTCATGCATAAATGCATAAATCACATCACTTTTAGTGCAATGCTTGTTATAGTAATATAATTCCACATTGTCTAGTCATGAAATCATAACAACAGATAATGGCAATGAAGAACTCAAGACAGCAGGTTTAAGTGCTTAAACATCATGATACCCAAAGACAGGAGCATGGCAGTAGCTCTGTGGAATGTCACAGTTTTACAAGAACAATACTGTATATTTAAAGGTTAACAGCACGTTTAGCATTCCAACAGTGTTGTCATTCAGCAAACATCATTAAAAAAAATGAGGAGAGGAGAAAAAAAGGAAAGGAATTCAAAATGGAAACAAGGAAAGAAAAACCCCCCAAAAACATCATAGTGAGCTATAGCCATCAAATCAGCACTATGTACAACCTTTGGAAAGAAAGATATCTAGAAAAAAATAATTACAAGTATCATTTTTGGAAAGCTGACAAACTACACAGGACAACATTTACAATGGGGCTGATATGTGCATGTGTGCAAACCTAGTAGATAAATACCATGATAAAAGCATGAAGGGGCTGCCCTGTTGGACAGCGTTAAAAGGAAATGCATTTCTCTGCATTTAACCACTGCCCAGCATCTTTGTTGCACGCTGGTTGGCTTCATCAATCCTGGTTTTGTTGGAATCAGCCTAGGGAAACACAAAGGAAAGAAACAGGTGTGTACAGGGAAGAAGGAGAGTATCAACAGTATTTTGTGGGTGCTTCTGTAGTTTTGGGTAGGTCAGGAAAAACAAAGCTTGAAAATACTGGAAAGATGCTTTTTATAGTGGTATTACGGACCCAAAGGAAATTACAGGATTGCTGGTTTTGTGACACTTCATGTAGCCTTTGAGCAGAGCTTTTATGTTTGTATTCAGCTCCACTGAACTCCTGTAAATGCTGTGCCAGATCTGTAGCTGGTGCTATTGATAGCACTGGTGGTATCATTGGTAGTGGATGACCGGTGGTGTGTGTGTGTATTTTGCTGGTGAGAAGCTTCAGTGTCCTCTAAGATTCAGTGAACCTGGGCTCTGTTCTAATTTTGATCATCAGGCACCAGCCAAAACTAAAATTTTGGTCAGTGTAGAGAATCGCTGGAGCAAAGAAGCTACAAAATATATGGTAATATAGGGAATGCTGGCAAAGATAAATTTATTTGATAAGAGCAGCCTGGATATCTTTGCTGTATATGTGAAAGGAAGGGAACAGGTGGGAGTCATGCCAGTACTCCAAAGTTCACCAATGTAGCTGCAGGACAGAGTAACCTCTTATGTTGGACAGCAGTGAAAACAGAAGCTAAGAAAAGACAGGGATTCTACTGTGATTTGTAGCAATCAAACTGGAATTTAGTCCAGCAAAGACTGAACCATTAACTGCACTGTCTTCCCTGGGGCAACACCTGCCATGAATATAAAATGCCATTAATAAAATGGCACCACTTGGGAGGTTTGGGAGTTTTCTCTGAGTGGGAAGATGCTCTGACCATGATTTTCTGTAGCTCTGCAAAAGTTAGTTTTGGAGACTAAAGACACTGTTTTAGCTGAGAAAAATTGGCAAAACTCCACTCAACCCCACGTTGCCATGCCAACTTATTCTAGAAGAGGGACTAGATAGAAAATGGTTTCAATTTTGAAAATCAGACCTGTGGGAAAGGTGAGAATTGTGCTGCTGCTTTAAAAGCATGGTCTCCAATAGCAAACTCTCTGTGGTTTGATGGCTGCATTTTGTTAGCTTTGATTGTTTCCACATCTCTGGGGTATATCCAAATTGTACAGATTTCTTTTAAATCTCCAATTAGCAAAGACAGAAGGGTGAAGCAACTTTCCCACATCCATTAAAAAACCCTTTAGAAATGTTTACACTGATGTGCAATAAATCATTCTGAAATATCTTGGGCTTTTCTCCGTAATTGTTTTGAAAAATGCTATGTAGATGTATATTTTTAGTGCAGTAGCAGATCCTGAACAAGTGTAAATCAGCAGAACTATTCATTACAAGCCACACTCCTTTATTTTAGCCAGAAGTTTGACCTTGTTGGTGTGCTTTTGCCAAAAGGTTACCTAAAAAGTTAATGTTTTTGGAAGCAGTTACCTTTGTTATTAATTGCATGAATATTCATGAATATTGATGAAACATCATGTTCTTAATGACGTTTAGACTTTAATATCTGTTGGATGATGTTGCATGAAGGCAGTGGGCGTCTTTGTGCTGACCTTCCCACCTAAGTCAAGACAGAGTGCTTTGAGCCCGTCCTATCTATGTTATATTTTAGGGCCAGGCTCTTCTGGTGATGACCTCTGTGTCATTTGAGCTACTCATCACATCATCACTTTGTTCTTTGTCCCTTTCTCTCAGATCTGAGGAAAGGATAAATAAACCCTTTTATTCATTGCTATCCTGCTTACTGTGGATAGATTACATCTCTGCCTTATGAGATTGCTCTGGTTTGGGTGCATGCATTGAGTTTAATGTAAATCCTTTAGGGGCATTTGGGTTAGCTTTGTGATGCACCCCAGCTTTTGCAAAGTGGACCAGCCAAGGGTCTTTCTAATGGTCATAACTGACCCAAAGCACAGTGTTCCAGCTGGTCAGGAAAACAACTCGAGCAATGCTGTGAGCCACTGCCAGCTAGGCATGATGGTCTGTTGGCATATATCATTGCAGGCTGGATGTGTGTGCATTTGTGTTTTCACTATTATCCAGCTAACCGTTGTTTCTCTCTTTTATAGAGGGTTTTATTAGTATATTGTGTTTCTTTTTCTAGAATCTCATTACTGTGTGTCCTTACTCTGAGAAATTTGGCATTTTTTTCACTAACACTGAAGACTGTTTTATTTTTGTGCTGTTGTCATGATGACTCCTCTGTGTACAATGCAAATCCATTTTTCACAAACGTGTTACTGTTCCTTGGCCAAGGGCCCTGGGTGAGAGGCCTGCCTGAGAGGCTGGATTTAATGAATCCCATTAGCTGCCTATGTTATTTTGCCATTTCTGTACAAAATACCAAACTCTGTAAAAAGACCACATAGATGTGGAAGGCCGGTCCCTAAGCTGACTGCTCTCAGCATGCTCTGCCTAGAGGTTTGGCCCATGTGCTTTATGTGCACAAAGGGCCTGGTCAATGTTTTCAAAATCCAGATGTTTTGCAAGCCTGAGCTTGCAAACTGAGCTGGGAGAACAGTGAGTTGTCAGGCTTGCTGTAATTTGGGATAGTATCCTGCAGGCAGGGGTGGGATGTCACTGATTTCAATCCATGGGGCACATCTCCTGCCATTGTGACATGAGCAGGGGAGGTGGTAATGCAATAGTGCACATCCTCATTGCTTTGAGAAAAGAATGTCTGTCCTAGGCTTCTTATTTAAAGGCAGTTATGGTGTAGGCTCTATAAGCTCCCAGTCCCTTCTCACAGTATAGATAGATGTGCTGCTGTCTAGTGCTTTTCAAATGAATAGCAGCAGTAAATCCTTCCCCCAGTGCTCCAAGTTTTCCCAGAAATAGGAAATGGTGCAGAATGGCATCCCAGTAATACTGTATATTTTCCAACAGAGTCAAACAAACAGATGCAGCTTTATAAAAAAACTTCTGACCGATGCAAAGCCATGTGCTCTATGGTGTCATGTGACTGTCTCTGTTAGGGACAATCTTCCCACCTTTCAGACAATGTATACTTCACCTAGTTCTCTCTGGACTCTATCTCCAATAACAAAAGTTCTCATAGTGAATCCCTAAGTGCAATATTTTGTTTAATTGTTTTTTCTCTAGGCTCTGATGCAGTTAACTGACATGAAAAACAGCCACGGGCATCCTGCTTGTGTGAGGAGGTTTGCATGTGTAAGAAGGCTCAAGAGCACCAGGTCTAACACTTAAGGTCAGAATTAACTCTAAGCACCACATGTAAGTCCTTGGGTTAGATCCTCAGGTTGTGTAAATCTCAGTGGAAGTCGAGTGTTGTGTTGATTTTACACCAGATGAAGATCTAGCCTCTTATGTCACTTCAGCATGGCTGTGCCTGTGCCTGGAGCTCTGCCAGTACCAATGCAGATGGCTTGCAGATCTTGGGATCTGAGGACGGCAGTGAGCTCCCAGACGGGTTTGGAGGGGGCTGCTCTCTGATTCAGAAATCTGCAGTGCAGGTCTGGCACTAGAATGGTGCTCTCTGCTTTTTTAGGTGGTGATTTTGTAGAAATAATGGGAGCTTTTTTCTTTCACTGGGACCATGTGGGGCCCAATTACAAATATATATATATATGTATATATATGTATATATATACACACACACATACCCACACCAAAGTAGATCTCTCTCCTAGTATTGTTAAAAGCAGTGCAACAAAACTGGCTGCACTGTTATATGGCAAAGCTTTGCTTAATAAATCCCCACCATCTTTTGGGGACTGGTCCTCCAAGCAGGTGATCTAATCCTGAGCTGCTCATGGAGTTTCCAGGGAAGGAAAAGCCCAGGAGGGTTTAAAACTTTCCAGGAAGTGCCAGGGTATTCAGATCCAAGCCCCACAGTTCTGCATAGCTCAGGGCACTTCTTTCTCAGAACTGCTGCACAAGGAGCCTTAATGTGTGCTGAGGGGTGCCCTTGCAGTTGTGTGGCAAACTCAACAGCATGGGTTCAACCCAGCCTGCTCTGGAGGTTACTGAAGATTCACAGTAGTGAGCTTGGCTTTGGCCCAAGGATTTGGAGGGAGAAGAGAGGAGCTATCTGAAGAGAAACTGCAGCATGCACATCCTGTGCTCACAGAAGGGACAGCACAGCCCCTTTTGGGATCCCCTTAGAAAAGGCAGCTCTTACCTTCTCCATGATCCTGTCAATCTGGCGGTTCTGTGTGTCGATCTCGTTGCCCATGTCCAGGGCCATGTGACGTAAGTTGCCAATGATGCCGCTGACCTGCTCAAGGTTCTCATCCATTTCATTTTCCCGGGCATCATTTGTTACCCTGGGAGGAAAAACCAACTCTTTAAACCAGAAACAGGAGATTCCCCCTGAACCTGTGATTCACCCAAAACCTCCACTTCATCCTCTGTTGCTTGGCACCTGAGGAGCAGGCTGCTGTGCTTAGCTTTGAAGAAAAAGGATTAATAAATAGATAACCTAAAGCATGTTACATGCTTATGTTTTGCATGTTGGGCTCAGTTCTCTGGGTTCATCACTGCTACAGTTATACTGTTTGTGTCTGCTGTTACAAAGTGTTGCTGTCTGAGCTTGTTTGTACCTCATACTGCACCTCTCTGCAGTGATCATCCTTCTCAAACAAAGAATGAAAAGGTGGCCCATTTGGATCTGTGTGTGCTTACAGTTCAGGGGAAGTGCTGGAAGGTGGTGGAATTACAGCTATACCAGGAATTACAGCTATACCAGGGTCCCTCCTTGAACTGCACATAGCTGTCCAGTCCTCCTCTGCTTGTGGCTCACAGAAATATTGGGGAAGATGTGCTTCAGCTGTGAAAATCCTGACCTCACATCCTCTTTGATTAACTGTATGTCTAGTGAATGACAGAAGCAGCTTCTCTCAGATTTCCTGGCATTAGTAAAGATCCTTTATCTCTCGGTGCTGCCTTATGCAGCTGCTTGTTTTTTGGAAGAAAAAGCTTCCAAAGCTTCAGTCTCCAGTTACTGAAGAGGCATGTGGTGACTGACACTGGGAAAAGCAGGGTCCACTGGTCCCACTCAGAATATCCCTAGTTTCAGCCTCTTACGAAATTTCTGTTTATGTGGGTACCCAAAGGGTGCTCCAGGCTATTTGCACAACAGTTATGGTGTAGCATGACCTCCTTTACTGCTATTCTATTATCGTGGCCCTGCCTTCATTTTGGTCGGGCTGCCATCCAGAAATAAAAAAAAGTAAATGGCAGACCCATCAAACTTAAATGGCAACTCCATCCCACACTCCAGATTGCATGACAGCATTGTTTCTATCACACTGATTTCCCTTTATCACAGCAGCCAAAAAAAATAAGTGGATAATAGATTTTGGAAAGATAATTACTTATTAATCTAGTGTCCTTAGAGATCAAAGCTTTGCCTACTGGTATGCTGTTATCCATTCAGCTGATAGCATTGTCATCTAAATACATGCTCCATAAGCACTGTAATCAGTAGGTACTTTTTGCTGGATCCCTATGTATTGTGGGAAGTTTGCAGGGTGGTTGCCAATAATATAGTTGTGTGTTTCAAACTGGCTTTCATTTGACAGCCCAGGGATTCCCACTGTGTTTCTCCATAGTTGTGGCTTCCCAGCAGCTGAGGAATGGAGCATCATTCCCAAACAGTGAGGTTTTGAGGATACTCACAAGCAGGGAGAGGGTGTACCTCTACTTTAAAGTGTTCTTCAGGTTCTGTGCTTGGCTCGGTGCTTTGGCAGGAAGCCTGAGGCTTGTTTCTTGTTGAAAAGAAAGGAAGGGCTGTTGGATGCTTTAGTACACCTTCTGGCAAGGATGGATAACAGGCACTACATGCCTTGGGACACAGCAGCAATAAACTAGTATTTATCTGACACTTCATTTCTAAGGTGTTTGACAACTGTCATTAATGAGACACATAATCAGGCCCCCAGGACAAGTGTTCATGCAGGAAGCTGGATTGCAGAGGACAGTGCTGACTGGCCATGGCTGTCTGCACCCTCACAGTGCTGCTGTGAAATAAATATTTCTATTTTATTATTGCCCAAATCTCAAAGAGGAAGGTTTGGGGTTGCATTTTCAAGCATCTTCTGGTTTTCAGGGCCAAGACCATTACTTCCAGGATTTCCACCAGTGTAACCATCCTTTGCACTAGCTCAGGTGACCCATAGGGCCAGGAAAAGTCAGTGGATGCAGTAGGCCTTTGGTACATGTCTTAATCACCGTCACCTGAATCCGAGCACCACTTGGTGGGAAACACTGGTTCTGTCACATTACCCAGCACCTCTGAAGGAGTTAATGAGCACCACAGAACTCATGACCATATGGAAGAAATCTAAATATATCAGTGTCAAGGAGAGCAGAGAGAAAACAGTGGATAAAAAGGCTCACCTGCGGATAAAGCCACCGCTGATGGCCATCTGCTCCCGTTCATCTACGACACGTGCAGGCTGGCTGGCTACAACACCATCCTGATTATTGCCCCAGGCCTTTTTGTAAGCATCACTTGATTTAAGCCTATGCAAAAAAGATGATGAGTAACAAAGCACCAAGTGGACAAGGACAAATGCAAAACTCTTTACCTCTCCAAGCTAAAAGCTGAATCAAGCAGATGAGTTTTCAGATAGAGGGTCATTGGTTGTATACCGATATATCATAACCCTGAATAAAAGGAGGGGGTGTTTTTTAGGTTTTGGTTTTGGTTTTTTTTTTTTTTTTTTTTTTTTTTTAACTTTACTGCCACAACAACAGTGATGGTCAGAGGTTTCATTTCCAATAGGGTGAATTGCAATTTTCAAGTCTACAACACTGCACACAGGTTTTTGGATGTCGACTTAGTTTCCAGAAAGAAGGAAAATTAAAAACAAAAAAAAAAAAAAAAAAAAAAAAAAAAAAAAAAAAGGAAAAAAGAAAAAAGAAGAGAAGAAATACAGATAAGTAGAAAACATTGTTTCATTTCAGTGACACATATGTTTTGACATCAAACACAGAAAACGTACTGGCAGACAGACATAAAAACAGAACTGCTAAGTATAGTGTGTACATCACATCACAGCAACACACCCTCTTAGAGAAAAACAGATTTGTCTAGAATTTAACATTTTACCATGCAGAAGGTTTGGCTTTTGTTGATTTTCTTTCTATGTATGTGGCATTGTAGGCATTTAAAGCCACTGAGCTTTCCCAAGATGATTTGGGGATTATTTTAACATTGGGTTAATTAGATTTTTCAAATAATATATCGGTACTTGGAAATAGTAATCATACATCGACAGTTGATGTACAAACCTTTGTCCACAGAGACAAAAAGTAAAATAGGCAGAAGTGAAATGAGTGCAGGAGAAATAAAAGATACGAGCAATCTAGCATCAGAAAGGGAAATTTTTCTACATTTTTCTTCATGCACCAGCTACAGGCATGAATAAGAAGTAAAGCATTCTCACTAAGCACAGTTGCCCCAATAGTTCATCATACCCTTAATGCATCAGCAGTAACAGCCTTCACAATAAGCAAGACACAGGCAAAAATGGATCATCACTTCCTTCAGGAGTTTTAAACCACAGGACTTCAAAAACAGCCTAGCAACTGGTCATATTTGTATTTTATGGCAGTTACATTAGCTTTCAGAGAGTCATTTTTGACTGAGCTGCCGTGGATAGAAAATTAAAATCCAGGCACACTTAGAGCAGCAGATTAACAAGTGCAATCTATTTAGGCTTGCTGTAAGTGGGGTTATCAGACAAGATTGAACACTTTAGTGAGGGAGTGTGAGGGCTTGGGGTCTACAGGTGTAAGTTCTAGATGTTATTCCAAAAATGGACCAGTTTCCAACAAAACCACCAGGAACTGGAAATCTCTGTGGTTTCCCTGCTTCCAGCTCCAGTTAGTCATATAAACAGCCCTGTGGCTTGGATTTTGGGTGAGGAACTGAATGTGCTTCCAGGGGATTTAGGAAAGGACATGACAAACCCATCTCTGGTGTTACGTTCTCTCCATGCCCCCTGAAGCAGCTCAGTTTTAAATGAGCCTGAAGATGTGTTGTATTCTACAATATAGAATTAAAATGTAAATTAAAAGAGGAGCTTTCCTACTCATCCTACTTTCTGCTGCTTATTTCCTTTTGTGAAGACTTAAAAAGATGATGATTGGACTGTTTAGTTTTAGTTCTCTAAAACTATACATCAGCTTTGGCATTTCTAGAAATGAGTGAAAGTGATTCTCTTGATGCAGATACGTTTACAGGGTTTTGCGTGTTGTTTAGACCTGTGCAACTTTGACAGTAAGACAGTCTCTGTGTTTGAGGTAAATGATTTTTTACACCCAGAATCTGATCTCTGTTTTCTTGTGGATGTCAGGTTAAAGTCAACAGATGGAGTCTGGATCTGCTCATAGTCAATAGCAGTTATCCTTTTGAATGCAGCCTGCTCAAAGTTTCATGCTGTGGGCATTTTGGGTCTCCTAAAAATGTAGGATCAAGCTTTATATATTTTAATGCTCACAGAATTGTACTTTCACTGTATATCAGGGTGTAGTTACATGTGAAATGGTTAACCTGTTTAAATTACATGCCATTAATCTCCCACCAGGCGGAAGAGCATTAAGGGATCACGGTGATTCTGATGCCCAGAACTGTATGGATTTCTCTCTCTCCTGCACTTCACTCCTCAGAACATCATCTTATCTGTGCCAGTTGAGTCCTGCATAGTGACCCAAGGAACAGTCTCTAAAAGCATTGTTCATCCATACTCTGTTTCTGAATGTTGGTTAGCAATGCTGCTTTATGAAACGTGGCTGCAGACTGCTAGGGTCAGAATGCCTTAGAGAAGGGAAGAGACCCCTTTACAAATTAATGCCCCTACATCACATGCAGAAACTTTCTGTTCTTGCAGCATGATGCTGCAGTCGTAGTGAAGTGGCAAATGTTTTAAGGCTACGTGCCAGGTGCTAATTCCATCCCTGTCACATGTCTGGCTGTTAGTTCTGGGCTTTTACAGCTTGTACAGTGTGGGACATGTAAAGTTCCTGCTGCATTTGTACCTGCAGCTCTTTGGTAGCAGGCCCTCTGGTTCAGGGCAGCAGAGCTAAAGCCTGTCAGAGCTCATACCAATTGCAGGCAGGTCCCACTGGCAAAGGGGTGTATGTAGCTCTTCCCATTCCTCCTTCCCTCTCCTCCATTGTGCTCACCAAGGCAATAACACAGGTATTCTGGGCAAAATGTTTACCCCAAAACAGTATTGAGGGCTTGGTACACAGGAGCCAAAGAGAATTTTTTAAAAGCCTGAGGTGGTATCTGCATTGTGTCCCAGGGGAATTAACTTCAAAATAAATATGACTGATAAGGTAAAACCCCAGTCCTGCTGTTCTGATTTTTGGCAAAATGTCCCCTGAGCTCTATGGTAGCTCTCATTCCTTTGGCCTTGATAATCAGAGTAGGATCAAGCTACGGCTGTGAACAAAGTTCACGCAGAAAGGGAATTTAATGTTACAGCAATACTGCTCTCTGCTTTGTTTTCTGCACAATCTCTTGCCAACTATGTATAAACGTTTTCACT
This sequence comes from Climacteris rufus, assembly GCA_013398175.1. Taxonomy (NCBI): domain Eukaryota; kingdom Metazoa; phylum Chordata; class Aves; order Passeriformes; family Climacteridae; genus Climacteris; species Climacteris rufus. Next base: position 717,559 of record VZRZ01001217.1, read on the forward strand.
GCATCCTGTTTTCATGCCTACTCACTGCATGCTGGATTTGCCATTCCTCAAGGACTTCGGGTTGGTCCACTTTGTCCCCGATTTCCTACACCCGCATAACCGCACATCACATTTTCATTTGGCATTTAAAACAAGCTTTGCATTACTTGGAGGACGGTTTCGTTCAAGTGTGATGGCATGCAAGCAAATTTGATGCATTTCAACATTTCTGCTTAGTGTACGTGCTACCCAAATGAGAGAAATTTGGCATGTTGAGATTTTCTCAAATTTGTTGCCTGTGGCAGGATGAAAACCATTTCAAGTTGGGTTCCAATTATGAAACATCATGTCTCTTGCAAGAGCTCATCAAGGACTATTTCTGTTGAACAATGAAAAAAGGTGTGATTTTCATCCATAATTTTGAGCAATGTTTAGAATGACCTCTTCTCCTTTTTTTTCAACTGTTTTGTTTATGAAACTTGTTCGCAAAAATATGTTTCAAAATTTAGGGTGTCCAGGAATAAGGTAGCCCGTGTTTTTGTTCGCTGTAAAATGGAACCACTCAGTACACTTTGTGTAAAATGTTGAAACTTTTACCATTAAAAGGTGTCAACAGTGAAGCTTTCACTGCAGTATGCCTGATTTTAATGCATCTACAGTAATTCCCAATCAGTTGTCTATGCTATGAGATGAATGCATTTGAACCAGAATCGTTCTTTCTGCATGCCACATGCTCATCCTGTCCATGTGCCTAGCAAGGATGAGCTTCACAAGGCCTTTGGGATCAGCCTTAAGTGCTCAAAGAGATGAGGCAGGCAGCACCTACTTGTTACATGGACAGACACAAAGACCACAGAATTTTCCTAGGTCCGTCAAATTCTTTTCTGCTTCTTTCATGTCCTTATTGATTTGGTCCATTCCCTCTTCGATGCGTTCCAGTTGTTCTGATTAAACACAAGTATTTTATCCCCACAGAATGAAGCAGATGGAAAAGGACAAAGAAAAAAAAGACAAAAACTTCAGACATTCACTGTGACAAAAAACTGGACACCACACAGCAGAGCCGGTACCCAGTACCTACTTGTTACAAGGACATATGAAAAGGCCACAGCATTTCCCTAAATCTTTTAAATTTTTCTCGGCCTCCTTCATGTCTTGGTTGATATGGTTCATGCCTTCTTCAACACGATCGAGTTGTTCTGGTCAGGACAAAGGGATGACAGTGTGGAATGAATTGTATTTTTGTTTGTTTGCTTTTGTCTTCAACAGAACATGAAAAATGACCATGTAGAACTGAGTTAATAATGACATTACAATGCATTAATCTGAGCTGATGCATTGCTGAGAGGATGTATGCTGCACTGGATGCCAAAGGGGTTGTTTTCACTTGTATGGGAAGAGTAAAACATAGGAGGAATTTATTTGAACTATATTAATATAAACAAGATGTAATGATGTAGAAAGGAAGGATTATAAAGTTCAAGGTCCATAAACATAATACAATACATCAACTTAATAAGACACAGTGACACCCAGGAGAAAGAAAGATAGTGTTATTATTTTGCATTTATGTATGTTAATATAAAAGAAAATAGGTCCTTCCCTGGAAAATACTTCAGTTACTTACATTTACAAATGCCTTGGAATTAGGTGATTTTGGATAGCACAACATTGCTTTGACTAGTGAGTGAGAGAGCTGGTAGTTATTGGTACCAGAAATGGAGTGAGCTCTTAAGGGCTTGTATCCAGGTACTCTTCTTTCCAGAGGATGAGGAAACTGAAACTTGCCACTTTGAGTGGCATTGGATATTAATCTCTGCTCTGAGTATGGCCTCAGGGCTGGTTTTCCTTCTGGTGTGGATGCCGCAAATCAGGAATAACCTCAGTGAACATGGAACAATTGAAACCACTCTGGGAGCCTGATGCTCACTGGAAGAGGGTCACTGGTTGTCTCTGTCCTTGTCTCTGTCCTCAAGGGACCTCATGGAAACAGGCATTGGATGAAGACTCGTGTTTTCAGTGGGGTCACTTCTGCTTTGCTCCAGGGCAAGTTAAGAAGCACCAGTCCAAGTAACCAGACATATATAGACCCTGTCTCTCTGCTGGTGTCAAACAGAATTTGGTGTATTTCCACCTAAGGCTGATGGTGGTTTAGAGTTTTCTTAGTGACTTCGTGGCTCAGAATAACTTAATATGTTAATATTTTTCATTATTAAAGTGAGGGAAAATGTCCTAGAGGAACAGAATACCAGAGTGTAAAAGTGTAGGAATGGATTCTCTGCTGATGTAAACAGATAGGGATCCAGTGGGATCAAGGGTTTTATGTGGAGTCTGTGGTAGTGACAGCATTTTACACGGGTGGAAAAGCCTCACCATTTGTTCACGAAGGATAAACTCAAATACTACCCAGGATCAGAAAGTTACTTGGAGTGGCATTTCAATCCATTAAAAATTGTAACAGTACCTAAAGAGGAAAAGTAAAGCAATCCCAGTAAAACACAAATACATCCCTATTCCCCATATGGAATAGAAAAGCACAGAATTAGACTGCAGAGGAAGGAAGTAAGAGCACTAGTTATAGGAGGAATTTAATGTCATCCCTGATGTTCACTGAGTCCTATCCAGAAAAAAGAAAGGCATTTTAGGAGAGAAATCATATGCATATTGACATCAGCAAAAAGCTCTGCTTGACTTCTTTGAGAACATGAATAGGCCTAATTTCTTACTTAGGTTTCTAATAACAATTGAGGTTTAGATTTTCAAAGCTTTCTGAGGGGCTTAGATACCCAGTTCCCATTAAAGTTAATATTATTTAATTAATTTTAATAGGAGATAGGCATCTCACCCCTCAAGGGCCTAGGAAATCCTGGGCTAAATTTTTCAAACTGGAATAATTCAAGTATTGAACCTGTGCGCTTTGTTTAATTCTTGCATGAGACTGGGCTTTGAGAAGGAGAGCTGCCATGCCACTGTGGTGAGACTCATCTGCTTTTCAGCTGTCAGTTCTCATTCTCAGCTGGATGGGCCTGTCTCCTGGTACTACAGGAGTTACTCATCCCACGTCCAAGGATGTATTTAGAAGATCAGAGTTCCCTGGCACTGTCTTCTAAAAGGGGCACATATTGTGTAAGCAAATTGGATTGGGAAACTAAGAAGGAAACTTGAGAGAGGGACTGCACAAGTTCCGCCAGATAAAGTTCTGAGCTAAGAACCAGAAATGCAAGGTTGGATTGCTTTAACGCACATTGTCATTTAGGCTTCAGCAGAAGCTTTGGTTCGTGTGTGTAGACACAGATTGTCAGTCTCATCAGAAGTGGGAGTCTGTGGTAGAAGGGGACCCTCCTCCCAGTGCTTCTGCTCCTCGCTAGCTCTGAGTCCTGCCTGCTCCTGTCTAGTTGGGCAACACTTGCTCTTGCTCTGGGAAGCAGCTGTGGGAGTGTGAGCTGGCTTTTATGCTGGGTCATGCAGCATGATGGGAATTGCTACACTTCTGTTGCAGACTCCCAGCTCCTGCTTGTGAGAGCTGTGCTGGCAGAGCCTCTTTTCAGGACTCAGTTAAAAGAAGGCATTTTGACACTGGAGAGGAATGAGAGATTCTCATTCTTTGAATGAGAGATTCTTTGAGAACCTTTCTTCCATTGATTTTCCTGCTAGTACTTCTCTAACCCTGTCTGTCCAGTAGAAAATGCCAGGTAAGACTGCAGGGATCAGCCCTAGATCTGGTACCACTGGTGGCTTTCATTGTAAGCGAGTCTCCTTGCCCAGATGCACATTCTCTGAAGCCATGTATGTAAAAGGGACTTTTGAACTTGCTTTCCCTGTTTCCTATTCTGCCCAAATGAATGAGTGCTAATTGAATAGTACATTTGACACGACTCAAAGATTTTCATTTAAATTCCAGCTTTCTCTAGAATCCTGACTTTATTTATCCTGCTTCAGGGTTTGTGTATAATTCTTATGTTATTTCTGAAAAGAAAAGAGTCCCACAACTAATTTATCTTCCATTAAAGGCAACCTCATCTATGTAAAAAGCCCCATGCCATATTTGTAGCCCAGAAGTCTAGACAGCTGGCTGCTAGTCCTAAAACCACTTGGTAGTTGTTAATGTCATGGGCTGGATTGTTAACTGGTCTAAATCAGCATAGTTATACTGGCTTCGTGGAGTAACATCAGTTTATACCTGTCAAAGATCTGGTCCCACACGCAAGGAAATAGATTTGTGAGTCTAACCACAATTATTGAGGCATAAATATTACAGTGGAATTAACTTAATGGGATCACGCTGCATTTGTTTTGGTATAACTGCTATTAAAATGTGGCCCAGAATGAATCACTGCCAGTAGGAAATCAGATGGCTATCAAGAGGGTAATTTAATGTCTATTTTCATAGAACTTCCCTATTCCAATGTTCTGTGCTGTGTTAAAGGTTTTAGGGAAGACAGTCTATTGGCATATACTGCCATGCGGCCATGCAAATTCACGCCTACAAGAGAAAATGTCTCTTGTCTCCCATTTAGAGAAGGCTCAAGGTCAGAATTTGAACATCTTTTGACAGTTTGTTGAAAGATTTTTTTAATAAACTGCATCTATATGTTTATGTATTGTATATTTTATATATATATATATACAAAAGAGAATTGGTGAAGTCTTGAAGCAGAATACACATCAGAGATATGTTTCACTGTGATTTCCTTAATTTCTCTTTCTCTGGGAAAATCTGCTAATTATTAGCCCTTTTTCTATGTTGATACCCTCTGATGCCTGAGAACATTACTTTCTTTCCAGAGTAGTGACCACAAATCTTTTTTCAGATCTTACAGCAAACTAATGGCCTATCTTAGGATACAAACTAGAATAGTTTTTTATCTGTATCATTATACCTGTGAATTGCTTCTGTAAGGCAACTGAGGGATCATAAGCTAGTCCTGTTAGTTTTACCATAGCATTGTGGCCATTTGCCAGTGGATCTTTGCCAGGATCTTCCATAACATCCTGGCAACTCCCCACATTGTGACTGATCTGGGTAAGTGGCTGGGGCAGGAAAGCTGTAGCAAAGGCATCCCTCAGCTGCTTCTGTGGTCTTAAGCAAAAACAGGTACAAAAGCATCTTACAAGGTATTGGATGAAGGACCAGCACAGGGCAAGTGTGGTGTTGCTCCAGCTTTGCATCCCCATCTTTAATTTATAACAAATATTCCTTGACTGATGTCCAGGATCTGGGGCCTGTGGTTGAATGTCAGTTCAATGTCAGTGCCTGTGGAGGTTGCGCCTTTGCCTGAAGTGAAGTGCAGTGAAGCAATTTCCACCAACGACAATTTTAATTAGAGAAAAAAAGAATAAGAGAGAAAAAGGACATCTTAAGAACACATTGTAATCATAATTGCATACAAGAGGGTTTAATTTGAAATAGAGTCAGCAGATTAACTATTTCCAATGCTACTCCATGATCCCATTTTGCATAAAGGAGAATCATATTGGAGTAGTACATTTCCAGGACAGCCTTTTCAGAAATCCTGAGCCATGATCTAGCTGTGCTCTGAAAGGCACTGCTGGGCACAGGTACCAATGGAAGAAAGCTGGAGGGGGAGCTGTGAGCCCACATGTAGCTGTGCTAAAAATAACAGCAGACAAAGGCACAACCTGCTTTGTGGGGATTTGTTTGTCTTTTATTCTGTGCTACAAGTTCAGTAAAATTAATACCATTCTTTCCCTGTAGAATCTGGAGTAGTTGTTAGCTACCTTTTATTTTGCTCATTAGCCATAACATACAAAACTGCCAAACTCACAACTCCTGCAAGAAGAGTGGAGGTCAGCTCACACGGGCACCATCACCTGGTGCCAGTGCTTTTGTTTGTGGGGTTGCTCAGTTATTTCAAAGTTTTATCTCCTTTATCATCTTGACCTAGAGTAAGATTTGCTAGGTAGATTCATCTGCTTCTCCATGTGTCCTGGCAATGCTGGCTGTACATTCATGGTGCAAGGAGAAAATTCCAATTGCACTGACATTTTCTTTGTTGCTTATCAAAGTTGTGACTGTTCCTCTATCTTGTCTTGTATGAAAAATGAATGTGCTGCCTACTGTTGTTATTGGAAAAGTTTCTTCCCTCCACCTTGTTTGGAAAACAGGAACAAAATTCTTCTGTAATAAACTGCATGAGGACATCACCACACAAGAAAATGTCATTAAAGGTCCAAATCTTTGACCCTGCTGATACGCCCAGGTGATGGGAGTTTCCTTTGGATGAAGAGTGCTACCAGTCTGGGACCTTTTCTATGTTAACACTTCAGGTTTATCTTCATATCATCACTTCGTACTATTAGTTTCATTTCTACAGTCTGCTTTTAGCCAATATGCATCCAAATATTAACATTTTTCTAAGTTAGCATGTTTCAAAGACATATTTAATGAAGCAGAGGAATTACCACTGCACAATAATCTTTTGCAGCATTAATTTTTTAGTACAAAATACAAGTACTTAAATTTAAAATTATATACATATTTATATTTCAATCATAAATTAAGGAAGTTTGATTCAAGGCCAGATTTAAAAAAAAATGTAAGCATTATGGATGCACATGGGAACTGGGAAAGACTTTCTAAGTGATGGAAAAATTCTCAACAAGGAGAATCTAACCTCTTAGCTCCTTCCTGTGGGCTCCCCAGGAGAAGAACTGTATTGAACTGCTTTGGGTGACAATACCTGACTCAAAAAATGATAACTCTTGGTATTTGCAGAGGGGCTACTCAGATTCCCAGTGACTTCAAAGGATGCTGGAGGAGGTCTCTAGTTTTTATGGGAGTGCCATTTTCTGTGAAACAGAAAGCTCTTGTGAAGCTCCACATCTCTGAGGATCATGACAGACTCTGTAATCTGCTGTGAAGTCCACTGTGCTAAACCTTTGGGCAACAAGAACTATCCAGGCTGGCTTTGTTGTACAAATACCTGGTATTGTGAAATTACCTTGACTTATTGCCTTTTTATGATCCCAGAGACTTCTGCTTACTGATACCAGAAAATCAGTTCTGCTTTGCAATATTTAGGTTGAATTGGATCAGAAAGGTTTTTCCTTGTAAGGTCTGTTTAACTTCAAAACAAGCAATTTCGTAAGAAAATCTAGAAATAGAGCTTCAAGCAACTGCAGAGATTAGATTTCTGCCTGCCACCCACTGGAAAGATCAATGTCATGTTTTCTGTATATTTAACACCTAATAATCTCAAGGGACTTGTGCAGTCAGCTGCAAAGAGATCACATGGCAGTGTTAGCAAATTATTTCCTTAATCTGATAATCTGCTGAGACATCCGTGAGCTGCACACATTGCACTAATTACAGAGGGTTCAAAGTCATCATTAGGGTATTTTGCCCAGTAGTGTAAGTCCTTTATTGCTAAAATGAAACCAAAAAAGTAGAAACTATTACACCTACATATGGTTAAAATGGAGAAAATGTAATTAAACATTTAGCATAGTACAGGGTTACAATATTCTCAGGGTCTGTAGCATTATTTGGCTGTTTTCCTTGAGAAACCCACACTGTATAGTCATAAGCTAAATTTACTTAACCACTTAAGGCATGACCATAACCAATTTAAAGAGGCTTTGAAACTGTCTCATTCTTTCCTGTAGGTATTGACTAACTGCATCTCTGACTGAACAAGAAGCATTTCAGGTTTCTGACTGTCAACAGGAGTTTAATACTGGGTTCTCTGCACTCCATAGAGTTGAGTATGTCCAGTCACAGCTCCTTTGCTCACCCACATTGTCCTTCCTGTCATGACTACAGAGCAAATCAGACAGACAACTTTCAAATAGAGGGGTTTAGCAATAGTAGGTTTACAAAATTAAAAAAAAATTAAAAATTCAGTATTAAAATAAAAATAAACCTCCCTAGCAATCTGTGGAAAAATAGCAGTTAAAAAACAGAAACATATTTTCCCAGGAAATATATGCACAAATATTTTCCCAGGAAACACTAAAGTTTCTGCTGCTCTGCCTGTGAATTACGTTACAAGACACACCTGGGTATTTACAGACTTTCTTTGACAATATTTGTGATTTATTACAACTGCACAATTCAATTCTGAAACAAAGCACATTATTTAGACAGGTGCCATATCTGTTTCAACGTAACTAATTTCTGGTTTTCAGTGATAGTTCTTTCACTGCCATTATTTTTTGAAGACAACAAAATATTCTGTGTAATATTTTTCTTGTCAAGACAAATCGATGTGACAAAATTTGGTTTGGTTAAATTCTTTTCCCTAAAGCAGGGGAGTGGGGGGAAAGCAATGAAACATACATAAAAAAGCAAATAGAAGAAAATACTTTCCATTTAGCTCCTGTTATTACTTTTCATTCATTATAGTGTCAGAGAGGCAGGGACATTACAACTGAAAAGGGCGTGCTGGGTTCTGCAGTCCATTTCCCAACCATTCCATGCCCCTGCTTATTATCTTTGTCTGGGCTTGATGAGTAATACAGCATTACCTCTGCAGAAAGCATTTCCTAATAATAGTTTTGTGTCATGCCACATAGTAAATAATAGCAAGGGCCTTTGGGGGGCTGGTTTGATAGAGAGTAGCAGAAATTTATACTCTGTTGATTTATTTGAGACACCATTTTACTGGGGCTGGGCATCTATGAAGACATTCGTTTTAGTGGAGGGGGGGAAGCTACCTTTTTCTTTGTAATATATGGACAGCAAAAATATAATTTCCTGGAATGTATTGAATATGTCAGGCTCTGTCTTTGTCATTGTCATCCACAGACAAGTAGTTGTCTAAGCCTAAAACTCCTACATGGTCATTGTAATGACCTGATCATGTCATAGCTTTTAATGTTAAAATTCTGCCATCTTCATTGCCATTTCAATAGAAGAAGCAACTGAATTTTACACAAACTAAACCTGTTTTACCTTCCTGTGGGATGCATTTATTGCATGTCTTTCACTTGTGACTTAAACAAGTGGGAAAATTACGTAGCACCTGCATAAATAATGCTGGATTTTACACTTATTGAGGCAAATCTCATCGTGTAGCTGGATCTTGACTCAAAGCTTGCTGAAATCAAATGATGATTTGGATGAGTTCAGCCTGCAGCTCTCTTTGACATTAGTGGGAAGCAGATCAAAAGACGTACAGACTCTTAGGCAGCTGTTGCACGTTTCTCTGTTTGGACAATGAAGCTAAAGGCAAAGAGGTTTTGGGGATCTCATGCACAACCACACACATTTTCTGTCCCTCATCTCCAAGGTTGCACACAGTTAGTACAGCACTTTGAGAAGGGTTATACTTCCTTACTGAAGCAATCTGAACTTACCTCCTTGCTCATCCAACATAACCAAAGTCCTGATACCAGCATCTTTACTCTACATCCCAATAGTGGTAGCAAGGTAAGGAGAGAGAGGGGGAGGAGAGAGAGAGAGAGAGAAAGAGATCAGTGAGGGAACACTCAGCCCTTGGTATGGGACATAGGAAGACACAAGAAAAACAGTGAAAGGAATGGCAAGGTCATTAGGGGCTGATGGCACAGTCCAAAGACCTTATGTGCCTGGACACTGTGTAAGGAACAAGGTGCTCTTGATTGTACCATCAATCCTTCTGGATTCACTGGGGTACTGAACTTCTGCAGAAAGTACAAAGCCTTGGGATTAAAATAATCACTTTACACACATTTCTAAAAAAAGAGGGTTCGTCTCCAAGTTCAATGAGGCAGGAGAAGGGAAAATGGGGGTGTGGATATTGTAGGTGTATGTTAATCTCACAGGAGGAATTCCCAGGGGAAACCGATATGACACAAACATGTTTGTTAAGGAGGCACAGTGGTTTGTACACAGCTCTTGCTGCTGACAGAAATCAGAAAACTTTACTCAGCAGATCCAGTTTAAAGCAGGCTAATATTTAATAGGATTAAGCCATATTTTTGCCTCAGTGATTCAATAAATACAGGTTTGAGCCAAGTTTTATACAGTCAACAGACACCTTTAGCCTTAATGGACTTTGAATTGAGCTTGACGGTAGGATTGTTAAAACACCTACACACTAATCTGCCTCTGCTCCCATAGCTTAGTGGGAATCCTATCACTGCCTTTGCTGCATACAGGGTTTGAGCAAAGCTGGGCCATTCAGAGCTCCCACCTGCCTAAACCAGTGGTAGGGCACCTTTCACAAGTACAATTTTTATTGTGCATTATCATCACTCTGGGATGTGATCACGTGTCTCTGGTTTCTGGGTGCTGTGATACTAAGCTATATCATGCATCAGATTATCTCCTTTTAATTATAAAGGGAAACCAGCTCCATTCTGCTTGGAGCAGTGAAAACATCTGTGAATAATTAATGGCCTGGATGATCTCCTGACTGTTGCATGTCAATAACAGATGAAGTAAGTCCTCTGTGGCCTGACAGCTTGACAGCAGAGCTACCTGGACATGTGCAGCAGTAATTTATCTGTTTCCATGAACATAAAGCTATCCATGCTCCTGTGAAACAGATGAAGGGAGTGGTGTTGATTTTGCAGAGGGCAGGGGAGATGCCCACAGTTGCATGCCTACATGAGGAACAAAAACCTAAATTCCTGACTGTCCCTCTTGCTTTTCAAACCACCCTCCCTCTCCTTGAGGCAAATCAAGGACTTCATGTTATCCTTCCTGCCAGCTGCCCTGCCCACGGCCATCATTGGTCTGTTTCTGTGGAAGCAGTGAGATGTCTCTGGCCATCAGCTGCCCCATCCACACTCCTGGGCACTCCCAGGGTCCCCCAGACCACGCTGGCTTGGCCACAAGCCCAGCTCTGACACACTCAGGGCCCTTTGCCTGGCACAGCCGGTGTTGCTCCGCTGTGCTTGGAGAGGGTCCTGCTCGGCCCAAGAGCGGTGTGAGGTGCCTCTTGTGCTCGTCTGCCTCTCTCTGCACTCCCATTCTTGTCTTTAATGTCTACGTTGCTGCAGAAACTGGGAAAAACATCAGATGTGTGCACTCTGGTTTGCTCCCTCCTGTTAAAAGGTGCCTGTGTGAGTTGCCAGATGGAGAGAAAAGGCCTCTGCCTCTCCCCATGGTCTGCTGCACCCTGCTGCCCTCGGGTCAGCCATCTACCAGGCACCCACTGCTGCTCTCTCTCCCTTCAAGTTCACACTGTATTTATTTGAATCCCAGCCAGCTTTTATTTTTGAAGCCCTTAGAAACTTAGGGTCCAAGGGTTATCTTAGTTTTGCCTATTTAGAATAAAGAAACCACCTCTAATTATCTCACATTTTCTGTGGGGCAGATCTGCTAAGCACCACTTGTGCAACAGCTTTTTATTGCACTCTTTCCATGCTCTAGGTACCCAGGGAAGTTCTAGCCCCCAAATTTTGTATGTATTTTAACAAACATGCTCATGCAAGCACAAGAAGGCTTGGATCCTGAGTCACCTTGTGTTTCAGTAAATATGGTGCAGTCTGACATGGGACCCTTCTAAATGCTGAACTCAGAAATCTGTAGTCAGTGCTGTGATAGTTGTTGGCTTTTGTTGAATCAAACATAGTCAGACTGAGAAATATTTACTGCTATTTAATTCTCTGGCCTTATTTTCCTGCTGTGTTTAGCATCTAAGCAAACTACCTTTATACAACTAAGATGTCCAGTGACCTGAGTAAGGTGTGTGCTGAGAGAGGAACTCAGCAATTAGACCCTGTGGTTTGTATTTCATATCAAATCCTTGCACAAGAGTGCCAAATGAAATTTTCTTTTATCTACCTGATCATCAGTGCCATTTAATTTCATCAGGCAATACTGTATCTCTTAAGAACAGCCTGCCACAGCATTAATACAAATGTTCAAATATTAAAGGGTATGCAATGAATATATTTGTCTGCATCTGTGTTCTAATTCAAAGCATATTGAAGCTAATAAAGAGATGGTGACTGAAAAGGATGAGAAGTGATTCAGATGTCAAGTGACAATCTCCTCCTGTTCCAAATTTCTATTAAGCATTAATTTTCAGCTTCTCCATAAAAGAAAATTAAATGTGTAAAGCCAATTTAAAAATAAACCACATTTGTGTATTTAAAATAGGTCGAGACTTCTAGAAAAGTTAAGTATTTGCATTGTGACTGATATTTTAGATAGCTCAAACCCAAACCTGTCTCTAAGACAGAACTATTCCAAAAATGTGTTCATCATCCAGATGTCTGAGCAGGAGAGAAAGACTCAATGACTGACCCACAGTGACAACAGACTGAGGCATCTCTGGAAAATACAAGACCTCAATTAAAGGAATACAGAGGAAGAAATGTGCCCAACAAGTGTGTTTGGGGGGCAAACACACGCACTTTGGTGTTTTCTGCTCTAGAAGTATCACAGAAACTCCCCTGGGTCTCAGTGGAGCAGGTGTCAGCAGACACACTGGAGCTGGTTGCTGGGACAATGTGTTACAGGAGGTGATGAAGGCTCTCCTGTGAAGTGCCAGTCCAGAAGAACATGTTTTACAGTGCTTGATCCTGAAAGCTTGATGACAGACTCCCATCACTATGAGTTCAGTAACTATGCTTGGATTTGTGTGGTCCTGAGGGCTCAGGAAGGATTCCCACCCCTATCCAGTGCTCACCAACATCAGTGATATCCTGTGTGGGAAGCCATGAACGGGTGGAACTAGTGGGGTCCATTTCGTTTTGAAAATGTGTGCTAAAGGTACACTTTGCCCAGGATTAGAGCATTTCTTCCTTCCTGTGCAATGGAGGAATCTCTTAACACCCTCCAGTCCTTGCACAGACAATCCTATTTACTTTGCAGCAAAATCAGGATTCTCAAAAAAACGAAATGCTAAGGGTAGGTCAGGCCAGAGAGAAGAAAAATGCATCTTTCATAGGGCTCTACAGAGTTCATGGAGCACATGCCACTTTTGTTCAGCTCCCAAGTCTGTAAAAGCCATCTCTTTCCAGAACAACTTCTGACTCTCCTTATCTTCTCATTGCACTTGAGAGGAGAATTTGGACTGCTGGATTTTGCCAGAGCACAGCAAACCTCTCAGTTTCTTGCCCTTTAGAAGTAAATGGCACAGCATGAATTGCTTATGTTGAGGCATTAAACTGGCATCTCTGAAGTTCCTCTGTTTATCCACATTGCAGGTATACTGCAGATGGTAAAATATATAATACTTATAATAATTTTGAGATGACCCTTCAGAGCAGGAGGCCATCACTTCCAACTTACAAATGTATCACATTTGGTGAAACAGATCCCATAAATTTTAGGAAAGTTGATGTCCTTCAATCTTTCATCTAGGCTCCAATGTTTAAATAAAAACAAATCAACAGGCAGTACTGGTTTGGGTTCTGAATTATGTATTTGAAACAAGTGCCCAGGTTTTCCATTTGGCCACTGGTAAAGCTATTAATCAAAGAGCCAGAATATGTGATTTTAAACCTCTGGGCTTGATTCAATTCATAGATACTTCAGTCTGTCAATGCTTCAGTGAAACCAGTTCAACAGCATAACTGGGAACCCTTTTGGAGGCCTTAATATACATTACCCTCAGTCTTCTGTAATAGCTTTTTTAAAACTTTCGGGGCGTTTTTTTGTGAGGGTTTCACTCAGAGCAAGTCAGCAACAAAACACTGACTAAAATTTGCCCAGCACTTTGGAGGGAAATTGCATTGCTGTATCATTTCTTGTTATTGCTGTTATGTAACTTAATTTCCCAAGATGGAAATAAAAATAGGAAGAAAATTGGAGTGACTTCTCAAAGGACTCATCTGTTCCTCCAGGAACACAGTGTGTTGGGTCCTGTCTTACCAAAGGCTACTCAAACTTTGGTTTAACCTGAGGGGTGATTTTGCTAAACAGTATAAGGGGATGATATATCAGATAGAGAATCCAAATTCTAGAAATCATTTCCCCTGCATTTCAGGAGATACCCTGAAAAACATATATACACTCTGTTATGTGCAGAACACATAAACTTCCACTTCGATGAAGAATTTTGCTTTAATCAATATGGATTATAGAGTTTGTTTTGAATAAATTAATACAGACAATTATGTACCAGGACAGGCTGACATTGCTAGCAGTTCCTCAGACACTAAAGAGAACTGTCAACATGCTAAAGACAAAAATGTGGTCAAAGAAACATTTTTTAGTCATCCGTAGTAATGAATTTGCTCAGTTCCTGCTCCAGGTTCCCTGTCACCCTGTTAACGCTCCAATGTGTCCCTGTGCCTGATTAAAGGGCCACACACTGCTCTGCCTGTTTATTCAGATCCTCATCCCACAGGAATCTGTGACCTCACCTGGAATCCCATGTGCCTGCTTTTCCCCTAGTGCAGCAACCCTGACTCCAGTGATACCCCACTGGGTAACACACACAAAGGGGTCTAATCCTGCATTGGAAGAAGTGCGACCAGAATTATGGATCAATCATATTTCCTTGTGCCAGATATGTATTTCTGTGGAATTACACTGGTTAAAACACTTTTCTGAGTAGAACTGTTCCAATAGTTCAATAGTTCCAATAGGTGTAATGATGTCAAAGGGGTTTTTCAAATTAGCTTTGAAAAGATTTGGGTCAAACTCTAAATTAACAGAACACTTTTTCTTCTATTTTTCAAACTGAAAAACATTTGACTGTGATGATAATGTCAGGGGAAACTCACAGCTGGTAAAATGGCATATTGTGTGTTCAGTGTCCTGTGTAGGGCAGCACCAGAAGCTTATCATTTATAGCTCAACATTTCAGCTTTGATACTTCACTCTGACCTCACATGAGAGAACATAGTCCTGTCTGGATTTAAATGTACAAACCAGCCCTTTTGTCTGTACATGTTCCTAAGTGCTTTTTGTTTGAGCTTTTAGCACTACTGATCTTGTTGGTTTTTTTGTTGCTGCTTCATAGCTACAAACCATCCTTTTTTCCCCATACTACCACAATTGATTTTCCATAAAGGCCTTGGTGGTTGCACTGGAACATGGTAGCAAACTCACAGCTTTTGCCCCTGCATGTGATATTCTGCAATGCATAATGTTGCCTCAGAAGTAAAAAGCCTGTACATGAAAATAAGGTCAGCTATAAACTCTATTTAGTCTCACTTGTTCTACCTCAGTTCATTTTTATTTTATGTTTTGGCCTAAAGATTGCACAGCGTCATCATAAAATACAGGTGCTTATAGCACTGAGTGGCTCAAATGAGCCTTGGTCAGTGCAGATTAACTGTGTTCCTGGGTACAGTGGGGACCACAGAGCAAACTGGGTTTTGGACTCTGCCATTCCAGTACGGAGCTGCCTTGGGGCAAAGTGGTAGCTGATTTTGTAACAGCTACTCACCACTTTTTGCTTCCCTTCTTGTGCCAGGGCTGGAAAAATCAGCTTCTTACAAAGCTGGGTTGTAAAACCAAGAAGCAGTAACATACTTGATTTTCCTTGCCCATGTTCCCTGGGAACTATTCAGAGTCTCCTAACTCTGAATAGTCTTCTTGGGCAAGAAGGGCATGTCCTCTGGGGACATGTGCCCAGGCTGTGACCTGCAATTCAGCCTTGTATTGCTACAGGGCTTCCCTGGGTGGACAACATTCTTCTGTCTCTGTGATGGAGCCCACTCAGTCTGCTTATTTTGTATTTCCCCAGTATCATGACAGGAATCCATACAAATGTATGCAGTAATAGTGTTTAAACATGGAGACATCCTTTTCCCAAGAAAGGGGCAACGGATTTGCTTATCAAGAGAATACAGTAAAAAGCATTCTGTCACTGAGACTGAATATTTCCTATCTCTATCCACTAGTCAGGGTCTGCTAAGTAAGGGAGTCTAATTGGATTTTTGGGGTCTATTAAATCAGAGCAGTGCAAGTTTGATTTCAAAGACTCTCACCATTTGTCATTTCAGTATAAAATCTCTCACTCCCTAAATGCTTCATTCTTTTAAAAGTACCAAGGAAAGGGGATTGGAATAATCATCCAGCTGTTTAGACCACAGAAGAATTTTAAAGGTCTCTTGCAGTCAGATGAGTGAAAAGAATATTCAGCTCATTTTAGAAGGACTCCCTTGACTACTCAGTGCTAGTTTTAGCAACTTCTCTATTTAAACAGGAAGATATTGTAGCACCTGAATAAACACCAGGTCCAGAGAGATGCTGAGCTCTTCCAAGAAGCTCTAGAGTCCTACATAAACTCATTGGCAAATTCAGCAGTCCCAGTTCTCCTCCCACTTTGCCATTTGCCATGATTTAATACTGAAATTCCAGTGGCATTCACAATATGCTGGTTCAATATATTAGGAAGACTCAAGCAGTGCATAGGTCACACAAATATGGCTCAGGAGAGACAGGGCTGATATTTATTGATGGCTTGGCCCTGAGCACATCACTTCCCTTTCCTGCACCTCTCCTTCTGCCCACTCATCATCTGCCTTGTCTATTTAGATCCCAGGCATTTTGGGGAAGCAGGCTCTACTGCCTTGTGTTGTGGGGGTACCCATATGAGACTCTCTTCCATGTTGTTGAATTGACTTCAGCAAGAGCTCCATCCAGGACAGAGTTGACATAAAGTGATGGTTAGAAATGGTGTGTCCAGGGAACTGAACAGCAAAAAGGGACAGATTGCTCGTGAGACAAGAGCATGTTTCAGCTGCAAGGGGCCCAGATCTGAAGTGTTTGTGGAGGAGAAGCAATGTTGACTATGCTCAATGACCCATCTGTCTGTCTGTACATGGAAATTCAATTTTGTCTCCACTGGACTCCATTGATCTTCACAGTGGTGATTGATTTCAAGGCCATAAAGCCTATGGCTGTGATTGTGCTTGTTCCTGAACATGGGGCCTGATATAATTTTCTTCCCGTTGTCTCTGCTGTAGACTCCTCTGGTTGTCAGGAATACTGGGGCTGTCAGTGCTGATGACCCTGATTAAAAATGTCACCAGCTCCAGCATGAGGGCTCACATGGTGTCTGAAAATAATGCGTCCTGTCAGGCAGCAGCAAAGTTTTCCACCACCTGATGGCTGAACACTCAAAACTAAACTGAGCTGAGATTTTCCAACTTTTAAATCCTGTTATTGTAAAGAGCCTGACTGAATTGATTTTTCCCTCTGGCACTGACCCCTCCAGGCAGTTATTAGCTCTGAGAACCAAGACAGTACCCCCTTCCTTAGTTAGCACTGCGGAAAATCAGAGTACTTCCAAAGCAGTCAATCTAGGACATCTCATGAGCCTTGAAATCCTGATAAATATTTCAGAGATACATAAAGAAATGGCATTTAAATGCTGTGCTGACCAATGTTCTATAAATAGCTGCAAGTGTTTATGGAGAGGGAAGTATTTAGAGATGACTGGGAAAATGGATCAAGGGCCTTTCTCACCTTCCCCTCCTGCAGTGTTATGCCAAGGACATGAGAGTGGCGCTGGCACAAGGCTCCTGGAGCTCTGCAGCAAACTCAATCACTTGTCTCTGACTCCAGGTCACCTTCAGAAGCTGTTTCCTTGGTTTATCTCCAGAATCCTGCCTGAATGGGTCCTCAGGTATGGGCAAACCAGTGCTTTGGCTGCTGGCCTGCAGTGTGACACTTGGCAACCAGGATGTGGTGTCTGCAATGGCCTTAGTGAGGAGTAGGGATAAGGAGGGACAGAGTGGCACATAAAGCCATGGCCATGCCCTGGCAACATGAGTTATAAAAAAAACACTTCCAGTGTCAGCCTCTCCATGACCTTTGCTCACAATGGAAGTGCAAATAAAATGCAAGTCCTTACCTCTTCAACAAGCTGCAGCATTCGACGGGTGCTCTCAAGGGACTGAAAAAAACAGGAAAAAACAGAGATTTGGCAAATTACACTTTCCAACACTAAGGTGCAGGCTCATGCTTATGGGATGTTTTTCCTATGCTCTTTGCCTCCCCTCCAAACCAGACCATCAGCAGCACACTGGTGATCTCTCCACCTCCCACTCTCCCTTACAGATCGCTTGTCCAGCAGTTTCCACCACACCTCGAGGCAGCTGCAGCCTTGAAGGCTGCCCTTGCTCACACACTGTGGTGGTGCTGCTTGGAACAGCAGGTGTTCCGCTTTAAAACTAAAGCCTGTGGTTTTCAGCTAAGACTTTTCAGAGACCTAATTGGTGACTTTTAACTTTTAATAGGTTTGACAAATTGAAGGAATCCTCAGAAAATATTAAGTTGCTGCCTTTTCCTCTGAGGCCAGTCAAATTGATGCACAATCTAATACCTAACCAAACTCAGGATCAATAAATGCCCTAATTTAGACTAAACACAACATTAAATTTTACCCCAGCTCATTTTATTTCCAATCCTGCTTTCAGTGTAAAGCTGATGGAAAAAAGCTCTACAAATCCTTTGCCGGATCAGCTCTATTCCTGGATGTGTGTTTCACACGGACCCCAACCCCAGGTTCCCAGTTTAGCTACTGGTCTCACTTCATCAGCCAGCTGGTCTGCACGTCTCTGCATCTCTTCCAACTCATTGCGCATATCCGCATCTTCCGCCATTTTAGCTGTGGGGGTGGTTGTGCACGCTGCAGATCAAGGATTTGTGCTCAGCTGCTTTGTGAGCCTGGAAGACAGTGAAAAGGAAGAGAAACAGTGTGGTTAGGACCCTGCTTAAATGTCAGTCCCACAAAAGTGCTTTTATTACATCAGTGTCCTCACCCAAACTCTCTCATTCTGGATAGTAATTCCTGTGTAGTAGAAAGCAAATCCTTTTTTCTTAACCTTTCAAATGCAATTCATATTGAATCTGGAGACTCAGGAGATATTATTTGCTGCCAGAAACAGTCTTGAAACCCATTCATTCTTCCCCAGAATTAAAAGGCTTAATGTGAAGGAGGTTGAGGTCAAGCCTATGCCCCTCATGTCCTATGTTTCAGCTGTATTGCTTGGAGGGCTGCATGCTCAGCTAACACATTTGCAATGAAATTAAAGACAATGAAACTTTGCAGATTTTTATCGGCTAATGACTTGTCCACCATGCTGTAGTGCAGACTATGAAAAAATATTTACAGCCAGACTGGGAGAAGTCTACCTGGGAGAATCCTTCATTTTGGGGGAAGTGACGCCAGGACCTAACTGGTATTTTCAACTTCTCCACAAAGTGGGTCAGATTTTGATCTTGGTTATCCCCCTTGATATAGAATGACACCCCTGAGCTAGTGCTAGCCAGAGGTCAGGATGCAGCCCATTGATCCTCATTTGGGTAGTTTCTTTATTGTTACAAATTCGAGCTAGCTCTGATTACTGAGCATGACTTGATTAAGAAAGGCGGGTCCTCCTACCATCTGTCAGGTCTTTATAACAAAAATGCAGGCTTATTTCATTGCTTGATTCCAGCATGGCACATTGCAAATTACTGCTCACTGAATGTTAGATTTGTTCATTGCAGGAAACCTAATCGCAGGTGCAGAGGAGGTGGGGAAGTTGTGGGGGACTGCAAATAAACAGCCATAAAGCAGATGCCATCATGCTCAATTACGGAAAGAGGACAAAAGCAGCCCTTTTCAGCAAAGCTGCTCTAAGAAGGCAAAATCCCGGAGGCTGTTTTCTGTCCTGTCTTTGCGATATGTGCAGCCTTTATGAAACAAGGTAAGTCAGGTCAGAGCTTGGCTCTAAAATTTTAACAACTCTGTTTAAATGGAAGTTACTATAATTGGAGATTAAGCCATTCCTCACTTTGATGGTGCTCTCCATCAGGACATCAGGAGTATGGGCTAAACAGGTGCAGCTGGGTGGCAGCGGTATTTCCTGGATCACACCCTGTTTGCTTAGAAATGTGTAAGCTCCTTGCATTTCCTCTGCAGCATCAGCAACAGATTCGCTGTTTTTCTTATCTAAGAGGGGATTATGTGACCTTCATGCTTTCGCATTAGCTGTGCCCTCACTCATGGTTGCTTTTCCTCTTTGAAGCTGCAGCAGGAAGAAATCCATCGCGAAGAGTCAGCCCTGCAGCTACTGGCACAGCATCCTAGTTTCATCACTGAGCACATCACCACAGCCTTGTCAGAGGGAGGCTGACATTTTGTGATGGGTCACACCATGTGGAGGAGCCCAAATATCTGCTGGAGAAGGAGGCCACCTGGTCCTGCCAGCTGTGTGGTCACAGCAATGCAAAGGACCAAGCTTAGGCAACTCATCTGCAGCCCTGGCTGATGCAAAAGCAGAGCTTAATTTCATGGCTAATACTGAAGCTGATATCAGACATTTCAAGGGTGCTCACAAACAGCAGGAAATGAGCTTTACAAAAAAATGGTGCACTCAGAGGTTTAGGAGGAAAAGATGAACCAGGAACTGGTCTCTTCCTGAAGGCCATGTGTAAGCGGGGGGGTAACTCTCAAGGCCACCCCAACCTTCCCACCCTGCTGCTGTGCTTGTGGTGCCCTTTCTGATACATCATGCAGCTCCAGGAAGACACTGCTCCTGGGCAGCAAATGTAGCGTGCTCAGGTGGGATAAAAGGAAATTATTTCAGTAAGGAACCGTGCTCCAAACTCCTGTTCCACTTGGCACAGGCTGGCTCTAGCACTGGTCACTGCTTCCCTGTGTTTTTTTCCCAGACTGAGGCAAAACCCAGCACTGGAATACTTCTGGCGTAGCCTTTGTGACAGAATACCAGGATTAAGTCTGTGGACCTAGTTTTTGGGCATCTAGTTAAAATATTCTCTTCTGCCTGGATCCTTCGCTACACTTGTGGTGGCAGAATAAGAGCACAGAGCTTTAGTGAAAATCAGGACACTTTGGATAGGACCTTGGGACTGATCTAAATGGTAAATATATAAATGTGAGGGGCAGGAAACTGGTTCTGTGCTATGTCGGTGTAGCATCTCAGTAGCTGTAAAGTGGGAGGTGATGCATCAGTGAGAGGGTGGGATGCTAACAGGGAATTTGGTTCATTCTCTAAGCATACCCAGTGTGAGCTGAATGATTACAGACCTGTAAGTGAGTGAAGGTGAGGGCTTCTACTGACAATAGCAAATTATCTGCAGTGACCATTGGGCAGTCACTGCAGATAATAAAAATTGCACAGAAAATTCTGTTCTCAGGTAGCTTCCAGCCTGACTTTTGACGTTTTTCTTACCAATTTATTTGATCATGAGTGGTGGTGATGGTTGGTGCAGAAAAAAGAAACAGAATGAAGAAACTTTCATAGAATCACAGAAGGGTCTGAATTGAAAGGTTCCTTAAAGCTCATCTAGTCCCAGCTCCCTGCCATGGAGAGGGACACCTTTCATAAAACCAGATTGCTCAGAGCTCGGTCCAACCTGGCCTTGGACACTTCCAGGGATGGGGCAGCCACAGCTTCCCTGGGCAACCTGTGCCAGAGCCTCCCCACCCTCACAGTCAAGAATTTCTACCTCATGTTTAATCTAAACCTCCTCTCTGTCAATTTGAAGCCATTGTCCTTGTCCTGTCACTCCGTGCTCTAGTGGTGTTTATTTTAAAGTTACCCTTCTTGGTTAGTTAGAACCACCAGCTGACATCTTAGTGACAGACACATCTTATTTTGCATCAAGCTAAAAAAAGTGTCAGAGCTTGTAACCAGAGAGATATTATGCAGCAAGTGATCGAACTTGACAGGTTTATTCAGATTGTTTGGTATTTGTAAAGCACTTAGAATGGATTGAGTAGCAAAAAGCATTCTTCCAGATAATTCATTTTACATCAAGTTTTAGTCATAACGGAAGTGCCCCGCAGCTGCGCTGATTCAACTTTATTTAATAGAAAACCATGCACAAGAATCAATAAAGGTTACTGATTGCATACAGTATGATGAATTACATGTATTTTGTAGATGGCAGGGAATGGGTTTATATTTTTTTCAGATTTTGCAATTTATAATGTAGAATAGGACCGATTAGAGATAGGACTTTCCTTGAAAAGTACTATTTAGGCTGAAATGCCATTCCAGTGTCATGAATTTCCATCAACAAACCCTGTTATCAATAAAAATCCTATAGAGAGATGAATTATGTTTAAAGGGAATTATTGCTCTAAAGTACAAATTAACAGTTCTCCCTCTATAGTTTCTTAGGGACACCTATGTATAGTTCTCCTGATGTTTTAAAACATTGAAATTAATGATTTCAGGAATGGTCAAGAAAAGTTAAACCATGATGGATTTCGTCTTACTGATACTGGACAGACTTTCAAAAATATAAAGTATTAGTCTGGCTTGGGCCCACTGAAACCTGCTCTTGTTTTAGTAGAACAGAAACAGGCCTAAGAAACAGGCTCCTAATGGAGCAGTTTGGGTAATAAATTCCTTGCAGAATTTATATTTTTCATGCTAGCTGATATTTTGCATTCTGTTCTCATTCAAATTGATTCAAAACAAGTAGTAAAGTCCCATAATTGCCTCAGGAACCTCTAAAATAACTGGAATAGACTCTCCAAAATGCACTCTGTACTTTTAACTTAAGCTAAATTTTATTTTATTTACAGTCCTTGCAGAGGTGACAGATCAGAAAACCAAAATAGGGATGTAATATGTTAAGTTCTCTAGATTTAAAACTTGAATTAAAAAAAAAAAAAATGTTGCTACATAAGTTACAGCCACTACATTCAGTCCATTTGTGTTTATTCTTGCAGTAATTACCTATACAAATTCAGCCTCAAAATTTCACAAGGACCTTGGTTTGTTCATTTTGGAAAAGGAAATCCTCTGGGTTCACACACAAACATCCACAGTGTTCTCTGAAAATGAGACAAAAGTTCAAACGTTGCCACAAAATACCGTATACAGCATGTTCCAAGCTGTGCTCTGTGTCTCCTACACAATGGTGATTTACATCACATTCCCTGCTTGTACAGAAGCACAACAGACTAAACGTTAGAGAAAAATACAAAGAGAGACTGGCTAATGGAAAGGCATTGCCTATTATATTTTGAATTCTGCATCTGCTATTTGTGCAGTGCTAAGATGCAATGAAGAATCCTATAGCAACAACATTATATAATCTGTATGGAGTTATACTGAAGGCTAAGAGAGACCTACATCTATCCCCAGAGTAAGAGATACAGTGAGTGACCTTTGAAAGCAAATATTTGCTTCACAGTGATATAAACACTTCAATGCAATAAATACTGGAAAATGAAAATGCTGCAATTTACTGTGGTGAAGCAATAAAATGTACTTTTTTAAGCACTCTCCATGTTATTAAAGGACACATCTGTTCTTTCCATGGATATTTGTAGCCAGAAGATGACTTTATTGGTGTATTTTACTAAAAAAGTCAGTCAGTCAATCCCACACTTTGTGCTTCTTTCTTATAGGATTGAAAGAGTGTTACCACAGTGGTGTGGTGTTAGTAGAATGATGGAAACCCCAAGCAGACACTTTGAATCAAGCATCTCAGGATGGATGTTGAGCCATTTAAAGCTGGAAGTTGGATTGCTGCTATTCTGCTTTCATTTTTAGTCTGGCCACCGGTAGAAGGAGAAACAATCTGTCAAAGGAGGAGATGAAGTTCAGCTACAGATGAAGGGGGTCACTCTCCCTCCCCAGTGTTGCCTTTAGTTGGCTTCCCATACACCATCCAAGGAGTGCTTACCCACAAAGGCACCAGGCAGCTCTGGGGCTGCGTAGGATCCTCCTGTCAGAGTGACACGGAGCTGCACCTCCCCAACAGCTACCGCTGCCCAGCTCACCTGCCCAGCACATTGCTCATGTCTGTCACCACCTTCACAAGCCTTCTCTCGAGGGGCTTTGGTGGCTGCATTACAGGAAATGCACTGGCTTTAACCCCAAAGTTCAGTCTAGACCAGGAACTGCCTGCTAACACCAGCAGGGAATGAAATGACATCAAAAGTGTGAACCTCCTGCAAAAGGATACTTAGAAATGGCTACCTGTGCATGTTGCCAACAGCAGCTGGATCCCCCTGCAATTGTGTTGAGGATGGAGTGTTTGAAGGCAGATCCCAGCAGAAAGCCAGGAAAGGCATGTGTGCTGCCCACAGTCAGTGAGTGCCCATAGCTGGTGAGAAATTATTTAAGGGAGTTGGGAGCATAGTTTTTATAGATCGTGGGCTCTCAGCAACAGCCCTCACAAGCTCCAACTCTTCTGACTTCTGTCATCTCCATCTTCTTTCACCCAGAGCTTACCACAATTAATACTGTCTATAACTAAACATGCCCTGCTTTTGCTCTTATTGTGTTTTAATTGATCTGAAAGCACTTTGAGAAGAAATCAGATAATTTTGTAATGAAAAATCCTATTTAAAGATTTTACGCTATGGCATAAAGTGTAGCAATGAAAAATTAGTCAGAACTGTTATTTAGATGTAAATTCTAAATAGATTTGAAATAAAATCTTGAGGAAAGTCTGCTGTTCACCTCAATTCTCCAGCACATCTTATTGCGTGCATATAATTTGTTTACAAGATTTTCAGCAAAGTTCTCATTTCCAAAGAAACACCTTTGTAATGTTTGTGTTAGAGATTAAGCCAAAAAGCTGCAGCTGTGTTTCCATGGGATATGTCAACCTTAGCCCATGCACAGACATGACGTCTCTCTCATGCAGCTGTCCCACAGCATTTTGCTTCAAGCCTTCGGGCTCACTTCCACAACCCAGGTTGACAGAGTACAGGGATAATAACCAATTTAATTCTGAATTTTTTTCTCGATATTCAGTAAAGAATAACAGTGAGGGCTTGTCAGGGAATGATTTTGGAAAAGACAGGCACTGAAATCTTACAAATTTGAATTCAGGAGAAGCGGGTAATTCCTAGCTTGTTCCTGTCTTCCTGCATTGCCTTAGGCAACTTATTTTACTCTCAGGGCTTGCTTGTGTTGCCTGAAGACAGGTCTCTAGAGCTGTGTGAGCTGCTGGAGGTGTTTGGTTTCCTGCTGCTGGCTCTATCTGTCAGCACCGTGCAGATGTCTTGGATACCCTCTGATGGGACTGCTTGTCCATGTTTAACAACTGAATCTGTCTCTGATCTACACAACACAGATAAAATCCTTATTTTCTTTCCTATCTTGCCCTTTTTTTGTCCTACTTAAATTGCGTGTATTTCAGGGCATGGAATAGCGCTTAGTTTGGGGTCCAGGACAACTGGGACTTTTGGATAAACGCTAATGAGCATGATGTCATATTCTCACACTGCATCTCTGCCACCTCATCCCGATACAAGGCCAGTCATGGTGGTCCTGGCAGCTGACACTGCTGCTCCATGAGGCTCCTCCAACACGTGTTGCTTTAGCAGGCTCTCACACCGAAAAAAATAAAAGCACACACCAGCCATTTTGTAACAACTTCACCCCAGAGTAATAAGAACTTGACTTTCTATCCATTTTACTGCGAAAAGAAAATAGACCTCTCAATGTGTTATCTCTTTGCAGTCATTTTTACACCTATGTACCCACACATTTTTCCTTTTCTTTTTTTTTTTTTTATTTTTTACTTTCCCACAGCAACAGAAAAACATTGAAGCCAAAAATGTTTGTTCTGTTCATCTGGGAGAGCAACCAGCCAGAGTGGTGGAGGATGAAGAAAGAAAACTTCTTACAGGGAGTGGGCACTGCATCTTCCAGCAGCACAGAGCAGAGACCTGGACTGAACAGGCTACAGTGAGTCAAATTCCCTGTTATTGCAGCTACCTGCCTCATACAGCTTCATTTATAATTTAGCAAGCTCTGTCCTATGATTCATTAAGTTTGTTGTGTTCCCACCAGTTCTGAGTCCAGACCCTCACTTCCCCAGTACCCAGAAAACCTTTTACTTCTAGCACAAATTAATTGCCAGCTAGAAAGCAACAGCTTGTTCCTCTGCTGGTGTTGTCCTGTGGCCTAAATAGTTTATCTCCTTCCCTGCTCTCTCCTCTCTCTCTGAGGTGCAGGACTTGTAACCTTTCCCAGCATTTATCATGATGTGAAAGATGAGACTCTTTTAGTCCTTTCCTGGTAGATGGACTGTCATCCTAGCAGCTCTTGGTTTTGCCTGTTTCATTTGAATTAATCTTCTCTGGAAAAGGGTAGCAGCCATTTCATGGGGTATTTTAATTGAGTATAGGGGCTTTGCTCAAAGGACTTAGTGCTTCCCCATCCTTCCAGGAGATACCTGCTCCAAAATATCCTACAACCTCATTTGCCATTTGCATAGCAGGAGCTTGGTGGCTCAGGACAAGAAATCCATTATTAGTAGAGAGGATTAAAGAAAACATCTTGACTTGTGACAAAGCTGTTTGCATTCTGAGGCCAGAATCTTGGAGAAAAACTAAAGGCTTACCTGGAGGATGAGATTTCTGACTGTGTCATGATTTTCAGTAAAACTCACACTCTGAATCTGTTCAAGTCTTCAAAATATTCACTTGCCATCACTGCAGCAATGACAAGCAGTCAGCCTCTCTTCTCTTCGATTTGATTCCAACCTGGGTTTCTTTACACAGCTCCTAAGCCATTAAATCTGATTAAGGCCAATTTTAGAAGCTAGTGGTGAAAGTCACGCCCCATTTCAAGTTGGAGGAAGTGTCACCACTGCCATTAGTTGGGTCAGAATTCAGGTGGAGCTATGAGCCAGAGATGTGCTGGGAGAGGCTGGCAATTTGTGGAGAGGGGGTGTGAGTGTGCAAACATCAAACAGGAGTGCCTGGCATCTTAAATGCTTTTTGCCAGATCTTTCTGGGGCTCTACCTTCTGTTTCTCTGAGATGAATAGATGATAGATAGATAGATAGATAGATATAGATACATAGATACATAGATACATAGATACATAGATAGAATAAAAATGTAAAATGGAATTATTGCAAGACATTTATTGAAGGATTCAGGAGACAGCAAGGAATAGGAAAACTGCATGGCTGATTTTCCTGGGGAGCGTAAAGGGCATTCCCCCAGGCTTCATGAGGCCTGTCCCATTTGCTGTTCCTAGGTTTGTAGAAAGAAACTGTTTCCTCTGCATAGTCTTCTGAAGAGATCCCAGAGCTCCTGGTCCAGCCCCCACCTCCATATACACATCCAAGCCTCTTCCAGATCTCCTGGTTTAAGTTAATCATCACCCCTCAGCATTCCAAACCATAACGATCCATAGGTGAAGGGTCTCCTTCTGTACCTTGACAAACCAAGAGGAACAGACCCAGAGGTAACAGAGAAAGAGAGCTAAGCTTCTGCACGAAAACATTAAATGAGTAGTTGTTCAAAAGACCTCACTCCACATTGCCTCAACCTTTTCTACGTCTTCACTACCTTTGCAAAGTCAGCACAAAGTGTCAGAAGAGTTCCACACTCTTGTATTACACACAGATTAAATCAATGCAGAAAATGCAAACCCGTAGAGATCATCCTCAGATTTCTTATAATGATCCAAGAAAGCAGACTGACAGCTGAAGAAAGACATTTTTAGGTTAAAGGCATGATGAAAAGGAAACCCACCAATTGAAGAAAGATTTTTTTAGGCTAAATGGGTGATAGAAAGGAAACTCACAAACTGGAGAAAGATTTTTTTTCTTAGGCTAAATGGATGATGAAAAGGAAACCCACAAACTGCAAAAAGGTATTTTTAGGCTAAATGGATGATAGAAAGGAAACCCACGAGTATTACAGTAAGAAAAGGGAGCACATTTGCATTGGCCTGTCACAAAGTAGAGCTAATTTCTGCTGCCTTTTTTGGAAGTCTGCAAGTCAGGGGCAAATTTTGTGGTAACTTCATTTAATTTGAAAGTTATTTTTTAAAATGAATTGAATGGAACAATGAATCACCATCCAAACAGGTGTGAAGTTGTTCATTTTTGTGTTAAAAATCGGTGCTATCCCATCTTTACTTGTCCTGATGCTTCTAGGACTGGATAAGACAAGCCATGGGTATAGTCAGCACTTTCACAAGCTTAATATGGAATGGCTGATGATTTTGATAGAAGTGAAAAATATGGAAGAGGATTTTGTGGTGAAAGAACAATAACTCCATATTTTAGTGTAAAAGATTGGCAGTGACACAGTTAACCCCACCAGCATCAATGTTGTCAAAGCAATAGACAGGAATAAGGTGTTCCTCTGATTGTTTGTTACGGGCTGTCAGCAGACTCAGCTGACATTTCACTTCTTCCTGCATGGTTTGCATTTGCAAGATTTCTCTGCAGCCCAGGACTCACAGATACGCCTTCCCTGAGCTGTATCACAACAGAAGTGTGATACATGGTTCTTCTTCCTGCATGGTTTGCATTTGCAAGATTTCTCTGCAGCCCAGGACTCACAGATACGCCTTCCCTGAGCTGTATCACAACAGAAGTGAAAGATTCAATTAATGCAGCTCTTGCTAAATGTAAACATTTTAATAGGCGAGTAAAATATACTGTGGTCGTGAAGGCATCAGGAATGTAAATAGACAACTTTTCCCCTCTTGACATGTATTTGTGGTAAACAAAGCTTTTCATTATGTTTATAATACTCATCCTTTCATTTCTGCCTGGTGGTAAAAGCATTTCAAGAAACAGTCTTATATACTTTTAGCAGAAATCTTAACTAAGTCGTCAGAGTCAAATCAGCAGCTGACAAAATATAAGCATTATGAAACTGGGCCGACGATGTTATTTGGAGAATTGGACTTTTGACTGAAGGACAATTTTTTTCAGCTGTGAGGGACAGCTAAAAAAGATACTTGATAAATTTTCTAATTGTGTTTGAAAGTCTTGGTTATCACTGATTATCCATGTTCTGTCTGCACAGCCTTCTGTTCATTCTATCATACAGCATCTGAACCAGGTAGCAAGAAGAAAGGAACTTGCCAACTTGGGTTTTTCCCTTGTGCATGCAGCCATGCATTGTGGTGAGGGCACTGTCACTTCAAAATGCAACACCGTAAGTAAAATAGAAAAGGCACAAGAAGTTGCAGGCCTGAGTCAAGGACCCATCACCTCAAGGAACTGCTATCCAAAATGTGTCTGAAAGGAGTGCAGGAGTCTGTCTGCACCCCCCCACTACAGCCAATGGGTTTTCTCTAGGGCAACGGAGCTTTTAAAAAGAACAAGCAAAACAAAAAGAAAATGGTTGACTTTCTGAGGGTGTTTTGAGTAACGCCCAATGATATCTTGTGTTTTGCCATGCTCTTGGCTCAGGGCTCGCTTTCTGCCACATCCTACCCCTGGCTCCTCTCTCCTCTACTTTGTGCTGTGGTGTCTACTGGGAACTTAAACTGTGGAAGCAGGATTTAAAGCTGAAAAAGAGCTCATGAACTTTGAAAAGTTTACTTCCTTTCAAGAAAAAGAAGAAATAGCTGCAGCCACATTATAAAAAGAAAGGACCCTATTTAGTTTTTAACTATCCTCCTTTTCTGTTTATACATAGGTGACATACAGATAGACTTGTGAGTACATAAAATGCAGGTGGCACAATATAAGGACACAGCAGAGTATCTTTTTTTAAATGCAGTTTATATAATAAAAAAGGGCTGGGAACCCAATTTTAAACCTCTAAACCTTTTACAGGTCTAAATGTTGTTATTTCAAGGCTCTTTTATAGAGTCACAGTAACAAAAAATTCTGCTGCTACTAAGCAGCTCATCTCCCTGAAGGGAATCAGGATGCTTGACCAGTTCAGACCCATTCCCAAAACCCTGCATTGCTGCAAATGCTGTTCAGAGAAGGGAGAGGATCTGGCTGCTCCCTTCACTGGGCACAACTGGAAGATTAAGTGGGAAGATCTGAGTGTCATATCCACTGTTTGCTACTGGTGAATACTTGTAGCAAAACTAATAAATTGGAACAACTGTGTAAGATGTATACTTACAATGCACTTAGCGTTGTACAAGTCAAATATTGAAAGCATCTGACATTTCTAGGCTAAGTAACAAATTATATTAATCACAGGAATGTATAATAGCATCCTATGGATACACAAAACTTATTCACTCCTTTTCAAAGGCCACTGCTGCTTTCTGATTCACACCTATAACTAATTCCTGGGTGCTACTCATTTTCCGGGCATCAGTAGTACAAATCTGAAGAAGGCTCTTTTTCTTATGAAGTCCATTTCAGCTTTCACAGCCCGATGAAAAAAAAAAACCAGCACACTCCTCCAGTGAAGATTACCCAGACTTGCAGGAGAGGATTTAGCTGTACTAATACAAGAGCACAACTTCTAGTCTTTTTTTTTTTCCTCCTTTCTTTTTTTGTTGACCAATCAATTTTACAACAGGCTTGATAGTGCCTCAACGGCATCACTTTCAACCACGTGATCAGCAGATTAACAGAGAGGCTGCAAAATCCTTTCCGCTCAAACTGTTTTAACAGAGGATCAAAATCTTTCTCTCTGCGTGGGGATTTTTATTTAGCTAGTTCTTTTTATTCAGTTTGCACATGTTTGTGAAGGAATTAAGGCCTGCAAGGGCAGGCAAGGTGGTCTGGTTTGGCTTCTAACCTTTTTCTTGCTATTGGTGTTTGGAAGTAGAAAGTTTTCTAGTTCCTTATGGGAATGTTGTCCTTTCCCTGGGTCTTACACTCACATCATTACTGGTTGAATCTCATCAACCCACAGATTACGGCCTTGAAAGGATGGAACATAAAACATTTTGGAAAAGCTCCCCCTTTTTCCTGCTGCCATTCTTGTTCTTGTTAAAGTGGGTGGATATACTGAAATAGGCTGTGATACAACCTGCAGGGGAAAGATTTGAGAAAGACAGGAGCTGGCTGACTCCTGTGAGGTCACACAAGATTTACTGAACAATAAAACAAGAGATTAAATTTGATAATGTAAATAAAATAAACAACAGTTAACTGTTTCTTGGCCACAGCAGTCTGGCTCCCAGGAAGGAACCATGTGCATCCTAGAGGTACATGGGGGCTCCTGCTGAAATCCTTTATATTTTATGCTCAGAACCCTGAGCTGTGCAGGCACAACTACTGATGGTGGCAAGGGGGTGCATTCAGCACTCTAGCATGGGAATGTTATCACTGGAGGAAACAACACTCAAAAACCCCCAAAACAAAGCAGAAAACCAGACTGCCTTATAACCACCTGAGTCAAAAAAGCACACTGGAGCTACAGCGGTTGAGGATCAAATGTGAAGGCCCACACACAGCACAGCTGAGAGGTTTCTTTGGCTCTAGCATGTGTTGAAATGAAACCAGCCCACTCACTCAGCTGCTGGAAGATGAACCACAGCAGTGAGCTGGGATGAGAGCAATTCACATACTAACAACAGAAACAGTAAGAATAAACTCAGCAAAAACAAATTAATAGCTGACATTTGACAGCAATCACAGTCTGGTCACAAACAAGTCACAGAATTTAACAAATAGAGGATTTTCCCAGAACTGTGCCTGGATATTCCCACAGTCCTGCTGTCAATATCCTATAGCTCCAGATTTCAAGCTGGGGAGCAGAGTGTGTGCACACATCTGAGGGCAGAGGGATTTTGCCTCACTGCCTGGCAATAAAAGCTCCAATTCTTTTTTTCTGGTTTTTTTTTTTTCCCATTTAAATCCTTAAACCTTTTTCTACCTTTCCTGGGACCCACATGAAGTGACTTTGGGTATTTAAGGCCAGAGGCTTTACCATGCCAAAATGAAGGAATAAATTATTCCTTGCAGTGGATGAATAGGGACAGCCAATCTGATTCTTCTAAACATTAAAATGGTGCTTGGTTTACATCAGAAAAACAGGATTTGCCTTCCAACCTCTTTTCCAACCTTCGTAAGACTCTCATTTATTTAGGCACATCTGTATTCATTCACTGAGCATAAATCCAGAGAGTTTCTAGGTATCAGATGAGACAGTCTGCTTTTCCAGTCCTCTGTATGAGAGCACAGCTTGTCCCAAGGACAAGCAGCTTTCAGCAGTGCTGCCTCCGGAGCATCGCAGGGATGACTCACCCAGGCTGGGAGCAAGAGGCACCACTGCTTACAGAGCTGCAGCATGACAAGGACCACAGGGCACAGCCCATGCTGCCACCAAGGTGGGGGTGGACACTGAGCACACCTGGTCCTGCACGGCCCGGGACAAAGAAGAAATGTTTGATGAAGAGGGATGTCCTCCCAAAAGGTGTGTTCAGCAGTGGTAGGTGGCTTCTGGAGATGTCCCCAATGGCGAGGTAGGAGCTGGAATGCTGCGAAGCTTGTGAGATCAGACATTATAAAATACTCTACCCCACAAGGTGTTTTTACACTTCTAAGTGGCCAAGCAGTCAGTGTTCAAGGCAAGATGTCTCAAGCAGATGGTGCACCCAAGGGTTTTGCTGCAGCTGTTCAGGGAACAGTAAATGTGCCTCTCCTCTGAGAGCCACCAGTAGAGATCCATCTTTTCAGGTTTGGGTACAAGTGCTCTGGTCTTTCAATATTAGCCAAAATCCCTTTATTTTTTCAGCTGGTTTTAGTTTGAACAGTTTTCCTTTCACCTCTATCCCTCCTGCAAATGTAGGAGGACTTTTAGAAATGAAAACGTTCTGAAGACAAGAACAATATTTGCTAATGAAGTAATTTGTTAGTAAAATAAGTTCAATCAAGAATATTGATGTGCTTTACTATATATTTATAAATACTACTCCTGTAAGCAAAGACAGCAGGATGGGGCATGAACTTCATTTGAATGTAATCCAATTTAAATCTAAAGCAGTCATTGTTTGCTTGTGTATTTTATGTAATTTAAATTCCTGAAGAACCAGTGAATCTTCATTCTTGACCTAAGAATAATGTGGGAACAATTCTGTCTCTGATACAGACTTTGTTTTTTGTAAGCAACATTGTCCAGTTCAGATATTTCAGACTGAACTGCTTTCACCATGCTGACAATATTTTTCAGTAAGTGAATAAAAAGGAGATGACTCCTTCCTTCATGAAACCCCAATGGCACACACAGCAGAAAATCCATGTAGTGTATGAGATCTTGGAATGCAGCTGCTGCCTTCACACTTCACCCAAGGGTAAATTGAAGGCCACAGATTTAAATGAAGTTACCCTTGTAAGCTTTGAAAATTCATCTAGAGAGCAGATCTCGAGGACATACGGCCTGAATCCATCTGGTAGACTAAAAGCCTCTTGCTCAAGCAAATGAAAAAAACACCCATTGTTGAGGGATAAGGGGAATATTTATGTCACTTACATCAGTTAATGGCTTAAGAGAGCTTTGTAGCTGTACTTCAGCCCCTGTAAGCCCAGAGCCCTGTGACTGACAGCCAAACTGTTGTCCAAAATTCCCCAGGCTTAGCCCAGATGCGCCATTCGATGGGCAAAGTCAGGAAGCAGCTCTGTGGCCAGAGCCCTCGGGCTGTCTGCTCTCCTTGCTCATGTGCTGAAATACCGATGCGGTAGTGAAAGAGCTGCACTTCCAGGTGACCTTGAACTGAAGAGAATAGGGGCGAGCGATTTATTTAAGGAGCCCGTGGGGGCGGGCATGGTCTATTTTTAAAGAAAAAGAATCCATTTTGTGTGTTTATTACACTTCGGGCCTGCGTGGCTGCCAGAGAAAAAGGAGCGCTTCCCTCCTCGGGGGGATGCTGTGAGCCCTCATGTTTTCTGCAGCACCTGCCTGTCCTCACTGGGTCCTTCTGCTCCAGCTGCAGTGGGATGCCTTTCCCCCTCTCCCACCACTCATGGCCTGACCCATAAAGCCTCCTCTCCCAGGGTGTCTCCTCCTTGCAACGTGCCCTGGTTCCTGCCAACCAGAGGGCACTGCAGTCTCTGCAGTGAGCAGCTCTGCTGCAAGTGCTCCTTCCAAGGTTGCAGTGCAGATGCTGAGGGGGAGGTTTCCTGGGTGTTAAATTCCAGCAGGAGTGTGCTGCAGTATCCATTCTGATGTTGGATGCACTGAAGCCTGTGCCTCGGGGATTTGCCGTCAGCTGCTGCAGCATGCGCAGGCTGCTGCAGGCTCCGGCGCTGAGCCCTGCGGAACCAGGCCCACAGCTCCCTGGGGTGCTGGGTAAGGACAGGGCTCAGGTTTGGCAGCCACAGGAGAAGGGAGAAGTGCAGTTGTTAGAGAGGCTTTGTGCTCTGCCCTGTGTTGGTTCAAACCCCGGCTGAGGGAGGCACAACAAGCCTTGTTGTTGCTTTTATTGATTTATTTCTGGCTCTTTTCCCGGCATTCCCCATTCCTCCTCGCGAGGCTGCCTTGAATCCAGGTTAAGTAATGCAGGATAGCAGAGTCACAAAAAAAGATTAATTAATTCCTCAGGTTTCATTAGACAATGAGGGTAATCACTGTCTGAAACTTCAGGCAGGCCCTGGATGAACATGAACCATCATCAATGCCCAGTAGACAGCTGCCAGCAGTCTGGGAAGCAAATTTAGCTCTCATTGGAATTTCAGGAACCCCAAAATACAGACCATGATTTAAGACTTTGTCCTGGCATATGGAAATAACTGTAGCTGTAGCTGAAACTGGCAAATGTGGAATATTATTTTTAGCTTAATTCTGTATTTAAGAGAAAAAAAAAAAAACCAGCTCGTGAGGAAGGGCTCTGAATGCCTCTTTTTCTTCACCGCTGAAAAGTAGTGACATGCTTGGGCTGGGTGATCTAAACTAGTGCTGAGTTCCTTGAGGGAAGGATTTAAAATATGTCTTTTCTGAGGACTTGGTCTAAGAGCCTGGAAGGAGGTCACTCTCATTAATAAACTATTAAAATCCTTCTTCCCATCAGGCATTAGTGCGAAAGAAAATGCCTGCACAGTTTTTCTCAGAGGCATTAATCTCTCTTGTATTGAAACAATGAAATCTTCCTTGTGAATCCAGTGGTAGCAAAGTTTAGCTCATAAGGCTAATTTCAAAGTAGCTCATATTGACTGCCTGTCCAACTGCAGATATTTATTCATAATGAAAAATCAATATTTAGTCATATTTAAGAATCATTCTTTGAAAGCAGAGCTTTCCCCTGCTGATCAGTATCAAATAGAAGAAATTTCTCTGCTACTGAAACGTGGCCCTTTCTATGCTGCATCCCAAAATGAGTCCAGTCACCTGTCTTCATAATAACCTGTGCCAACTTCTTCTGAGGAATGTATGAAATTCCCTAAGATGTAAAACAATAGACCAACACATGAATCCTGCTAGAAGATGATGAATGTCAGGAATGATCATCCACTGGGAAATTTCTCCCAGTTGTTTTATGTGTCTGAGCCAGGTTAGTGAAATGTTTTGTGACATAGGGATCCTAGTTCTTTGTGAAGCCTTGCTGTCTCAAACCTCCTCTGACTTAAAAAACAA
Organism: Climacteris rufus; assembly: GCA_013398175.1. NCBI lineage: Eukaryota > Metazoa > Chordata > Aves > Passeriformes > Climacteridae > Climacteris > Climacteris rufus. The sequence goes on from VZRZ01001217.1 coordinate 752,625, forward strand.
GTAAGAAATAAAAGATCTACCCAAAAGCTTAATGAGGCTACTTTATTTCCAGGACATTTCAATAGGCCTTAAGCTAAGCACTAATACAAGCTCACAAATAATACAGGCACCACAAATGCTATGTTTTATGGCATAGATATGGAAAATGGAATAGAACCCACATATCTTCACCTCGTTGTGTCTCAGTGCAACAATAAAATAAATCTGAAAGCTCATTCCTAGAATTAATAAACATGTTGAACTGCAGTGCTGGGAGCGTTAGGTCAGGAGCAGATTAATGTCATGGAGGCAGTGAAGCTTGACTAGGTAAGGCATGTGCCATGGTTGGGCTGCTCAGAAGGCTCTTTCCTTCCACTGCTGGTTAACTCTTGCCCTTGGTTAGCAGAGGCAGCAATGTAAGATGTGAAGATGGCCTGTCAGAACAGTCTGGCTCCTGAAATCATTAACAGAGCCTTTACTGGTCCCTGGCCAAGAAGTTACTAAACTCAAAAAAACAAAACCAGTGTTGTGTTGCTTATTCCCATTTATGAGGAAAAGTGATGAATTGTTAAGTACACTCTTTCCTTCCCCTGGCCCTTGGAGGAGAGGTTTGACCACTGGGATTTACCAGCTCCTCTGGACACGAAAACCATAACCACTGAGGAGCAGAGTGAGTCACACACTAAAGGTCTCTGGGCAAAGCACCTGAAGTTCATGGCATGAACAACTGCTCACAGAAACCCAGGAATGAGAGTGGATACCTGTCCCCTGCCCCTCAGTGATTATCCACTCCCACGGTAAGGGTGATCTCTAAACATGACCAGATCAAAAGTTAAGACAGAAGGAAATCACAGAACATGAGCCTTTCAGATATCCCCAAGATCACCTCCCAGCAGGTGCCTTGGCAATCTTCCCAGGATGACAGGTAGCCTCAGGCCCTCAGTGGCCCCATCCAAGGCTCCTAAGGAACAGCAGTTCCTATGAGCTTGTTTTCTTTTAAGACACTCCAAGGCCCACAGGCAGAAGAGGCATGGAACGTGAGGAAAGGCAGGGAAAGGAGAACTGTGTTCAGCTTTTCCAGCTGTTCTGATGGGCAATTTTTTACAGCCTGAGACTTGAGAAGGTGCACAGAAGGTACCACAAGGGATCCATTGCATGTATATGCTGTGGTACAAGTAAAGAACAGAATTCAGTAGGATACCAGTATTAAAATATTTCTCCTGCCATTTGCTATTTTAAAAGAGATCCTTCTTCCTGATCCATGGCAGAGCACCTGCTATTCCAAACAATATGTATTTCAAGGCCATATGTTTTGTTTAATCCCATTTCCAGAAGAGACAAGGACCTTCATTACAGGCTGCCAGCCACAGCTTCCATATTATCCCAGACATCTGATGCATCATCTCCAGAAATGGCTGGGCCATGAGAAGCCCAAATTGCTCTTCATCTGCTTCATCTCACCTAAAAATGAGATGTAAACATTTCCCACTTACATTACATTTTTGTCGCCAAAGTTCTGAGGCTGGGAAGGCTTTTTTAGCATCTCCAAAGCACAAACAAAAAAACTTTGTCCCCTTCTCTGTCCAATTCTGATTGTATGTCAGTATTTCTTGGCTCTGAAGTCTATAATCAGTCTAAGTGTGTTAGGGGGTTTTGGACTAAACAATAGAACAAATGTCATTCATCAGCAGAGGCTCTGGCAGCATCTGAACACGACTCATGCCAGACACAGAGATTGACACAAGTAAGCAAAGAAACAGTAAAAAGTTTCCCATTTCATTAGAAATGTGCAATATACTGATTTTATAAACTAATCAATAATGATCAAAAGGCTTACTAAGAAGATTAAAATTCTTCATTTCTTATGTAAAGGGAAGCTTTGCAGAAAATAAAAAAAAAAGTGTAAGTATTTATTTCTAAAAATTACAGTCATCTTTTTCAAAACTTTAACAAAAATGATTCCTTTTCTTTCCTCTAGCAAATCAAAGGTCTGTTTTCAGTGCCTGAGGATCTGACTACCTTGTCACACATTCTGCACACACACTTAGTTAGCCGGTTACTAAAACAGGTACAATAGGTTATGTTTCTTCTGGAGGGAAGAACTGTTCTCTCAGGAATTGGAATAGGTAGAATATGCGTAACATTTATAATCTAAAATACTGAATTTCCCCCAATATTTTGCATTTTGAGCTTTCAGATTTCATCATATAATTGAAATGTCCTCAAGTGAGAAGTGCTAAGTAGCTTAAACAGTAATGGAGACATTTATACAGTGAGAGGTGGTTGAATTCTGAAACAAATTAATTTCAACAGCATTGATTAAACAATATTTCTATATTCTTTTCTGATCTGATTTATTAAATTAACAATTAATCTTTCAGTGATCCATATTACACAGCTATACCAAGATATCATTCAACAGGACACTACAACAGCATAAAAGGATAAACTTTACTGATAATTTACTCAGAAATCTAATTAATCACAAACAATTACATTTGTGTCTATCAGAAAAAATATTTACATTTTTACATATGCAAAACTGTCAGTATTGGCTTTCACAGTGACAAAAAATATTTCCAACTCTTTTCATCAATGTATCTTTTTTTATAGAGTACTGAAGAACCTCATCCTTTAGGAACTTACTTCCCTAGTTTATTGTTAACCTCCATAAAGTTAATTGTTCACATGGCTTTACAATGCGCTTCCCATAAAAGTGGCATTTGTCCTTTGCTTTTTTTTTTTGAGTTCTAGGCAGAAAACTTCAAGAAAAGTCAGAGATGTTTGCAGTAATGGCCAACTAAGTTGTCATCTGACCTAGAAACGGAACTTATTGAATCAGAAGCACAAGCAAGCGGCTTAATTTCCTACGGCATCTGCAGTTACATCTGGACATTTCCCTTTGGTCCATCTGTATTTGGCAGTCCTGCAGTGTGCATCATTTGCTCGAGGAATGCCAGATTGCTGCTGGCCCTCACAAGTCCACATGCATTCATCTTCTCTTCCTTTGAAGAGAGACAGGTCCTCACAGTTCAGTTAAACATTTTTGAATAATCACGTCTCTATCTCAACTCAAAATAATCCACACCTGTCTTGAGATGGACAGGTTTTTTTGATTCCCTGCATCTTGTTCGCTATGTCCCATCTCAGAGTGACCATGAGTTTGTAAAAATGAGACTGTCACCCAGTAAACTAAAACGTCTTGCACCTCACTGGTTCACAGCCAGTTTTGTGGCTTTTCCCCATATTCCAACCTGTAGTAGCACAGAAAGAGATTTTCTGCCATTTGGGTCGAACGTTCTTGTTCCAGCTTTGCCAGGAACTTGCTTAGAATTTCTCAGGTATAATACTGTATTAGCCTTCCTGCAATAGCTATTTGTTCTTCTGTGTTACTCATGGCAGGCCTGTCATCTTCCTTTAGGATGACTTTTAACAATGCTGAAGCATCTATGAGGAACACTGTAATCCAGACAAGCTAAATCACTGTCCTAGATATTCTTCTTTGCTCAGTGTGATTCTCTGAGGGCTGCATCTCTTGTGACTGTTGCTGTGACAGTTGCTATTTCTGCAGAGGTGAACATGATAGCTCAGCTGGGGAAATGTGACCAACACATATCCAGCTGCAGTTCTGCATTTTAATGGCCTCAAAACAATATTCTTTCACATGACTCTGTTGAGATTCCTGTCAAAAATCTTGTGGATCAAATTACAGGAACAAATGCTTGCCAAAACATCACTTTTTAAAACACTTAATTAGGAATATTCACAGAGAACAAATTCTGGATTTGAAACATAAGCTTTTCATTCTTCCCACATCTTCCCAAATCTGCAGCCCTTGCACACTCCGTAAGGGAGCAGGAAGCCCTTGGGACAAAATGGAAGGAATGCAATACAGGGTGAGCCTCAAATGTGTGCTATGAGCAGTCTGAAGATCCAGAAATTATTTTTTGAGAAAAAACTCATCAAATCATTTCAGATGAAGAGGAAGTGAAGGAAAATCAGAATTCGTGGTGAGCATTCCCAGAACACAGGAAAATTATGGGGATATCACAAAAAAATGAGTTTGCTGCAAATTGCTCTCTTACTCCTTCAGCTGCATCATACCTTGAGCATATCTCAGTCATGTGGTTACTGAGCTGCTGCTGAGCCACTTTTCTCAACCTTGCCTCTCTTTTGGACTTTAAGAACTGATTCAGTAGAGGTGAGTCAGTTTTACTCTGTGCTGGAGAAAGGACCTGACCATGGTGATTCATAGCAAAATTCCTATTACACTCAACTGATTCAGGGTTTTAGAGGATACAATACATTCCTGCTTTGTATAAACCACAGTAGGTTTGTGTATACGTAACTTTCTGCCAAGTTGCTCAGTCAGAATTAAGTCACTATTAACTCTGAGATTCAGGGAGGGATTGTGCTGTTGGTTCTTTGTGTAGTGTAAAAGAGCACAGTTGCAGCCCTATTTTCTTAGAGCATGTAAAGAACAGCATTCAAGGCTTCCTGAGCCTCTGTTCTGCACTTTGTGCTCCAGTTGCACACTGCACTTCCTTGGAAAGGAGGAGCAGCTCCACCAGCTTGTCCTCTGTGTAATGCAGCTATGCATTATTCAAGTATTTGAACTCCAGACATTTGCTTTGTGAACAGGCTCCTTTGTTACTGTGTCCAGACAGTAAAAAAGAGCTTAATTATGGCCAAACAGACCTTCTTCTTCCACTGAAATGTCTGGAGAAATACCTGCATTAAAGAACTTCTTTCTTAATGTAAGAATTGCTAATTTTTCAGTAATACCACCCTTAAACCTGGAGTTTTCCAGACAAAGCTCCTGCTCTGGAAGCCGACCCAGTTAGTGCTGTCCCAGCTCAACAGCCTGTGATGGGTTGGCCCTGGCTGGTGTGGCCCAGGTGCCCACCAAAGCCACAATTTCAACTGGACAGGGGAGAGAAAATATAAAAAAAGGCTTATGGGTCAAGGTAAGGACAGGGAGGTCTTGCAGCAGTTTCTGTCATGGGCAAAACAGACCTGACTTGGGGAAAGTTGTTGAATTTTTTACTAATCAAATCAGAGTAGGATAATGAGAAATAAACCCAAATCTTAGAACACATCTCCTCCACCCCTCCCTCCTTCCTGAGCTGAACTTTACTCCTCTGCCTCCGTCCATCAGTGGGAAATGGAGACTGCAGTCAGCTCATCACATGTTGACTGTGCTGCTCCTTCCTCCTCAGGGGGAGAATCCTCACACTCCTCCCCTGTTCCAGGGGTCCCTCCCATGGGGTCCCTCCCATAGAAGTCAGTTCTCATTAAATTCTCCCATGGGTCCTTCCCATGGGCTGCAGTTCTTCATGAACTGCTCCAACATGGATCCGTTCCATGGGCTGCAGTCCTTCAGGAACAGGCTGCTCCAGCATGAGTCCCCCACGGGATCACAAGTCCTGCCAGCAAACCTGCTCCAGCATGGGCTCCTCTCTCCATGGGTTCATAGATCCTGTCAGGAGCCTGTTCCAGTGTGAGCTTCCCATGAGGTCCTGGGATCCTTGAGCATGCCCCTGCTCTGGTGTGGATCTCCTGCACGGGCTGCCGGTGGATCTCTGCTCCCTGTGGACCTCCATAGGCTGCAGGGGCACAGCTGCCTCACCATGGGCTGCACCATGGGCTGTGGAGGAATCTGTGTTCCAGCACCTGGAGCACCTCCTTCCACTTCTTCACTGGCCTTGGTGTCCGCAGAGCTGTTCATCCCACATATTCTCACTCCTCTCTCTGGCTGCAATGGCTCTTGTGCAGGTTTCTTCCCTGTTCTTAAATCGGTTATCCCAGAGGTGCTGCTCACAGGCTTGGCCTTGGCCAGTGGCAGGTCCCTCTTGAAGCCAGCTGGCACTGGCTCCATTGAAGCCAGGGGAAGCTTCTGGTAGCTTCTCACACAACTCCCCCTTTTTCCCGCCTGCAAAATCTTGCCACGCAAACCCAGCGCACAGCCACAGTTCTCTGACTGCTCTGGCGAGCTCCCTGTCTCCTGTGTGCCAGCTCAGGACACCAAGCTCCATGATACTTTATTGTTGTTTGTCCTGCTAGACAGCTTGTCCCAAGCAAAGCAGTAAAATTATCACTATGAGATGTGCTCTTCACAATGACCATGACATTATTCCTTTCTCTCCCTCACTCCAGCCCATAAAACCATTCATATGAGCAACTGCTTACAAGCACAGGCATGGCATTCACAAATCCCACCTCGCAGTGGGATCTCATCACTGCTGATGATACCCTTTTTATAGTCTACCACTTTCATTCACTCGCATGTCTTCAGCTGTGAGGCAGCAATTTAACCCCCCATCTGGCACTATTAATTTGTGCTGATAACTTCTTGTCTCTTCTAAAACAGGCTTCTATTTCTAACACACTTGAAAAGAGGGCCTTTTTTAGGCTTTCTAGCAAAAGGAAAAAAGTCTGGGCTCTGCCATGTGATATCACAAACACTGGTTTGCTTTTATTTTCAGTGTAAGTGCTGCAGAGCAAGTGCACATCTCCAGCACCACAGTGAGTGCATAGCAGTTGTTATCCTTTAGTTCATCTGTTTGTCTCTGAGACACTGCCTACAGGGGGACAGTGCTCACAGATCCGGCCATCCTGTCTGCATGTGTCTGTAAAACTGAGATTAGGACTAAGGATGTGCCTCTGCACCCCCTCTGCATTATAAAATGCAATAGAACAGAAAGTTGTGGATGCTGAGTGGATGCAGACTGGACACCAGGAGTGAGAATGTTTTATAACTTAACACTTCAGGACACCTTTAAAAGGACTCTATGAAAAACTTGAGTACTGACATTTACTTTTTAATTCTAGGCAATTCTCACTGGCGTGCTGATAAGAAAAAACAGAAAGAAAGATAATTAACCAAAAATGCCATCCTGTCCTTTCTCTTATTTTAGTCTGCTGGATTTTGGTTTTTTTTTCTGTTTGAGGTTGTGTTTTGGATTTTTTTTTAAATTCCCCTAGTTACTTCATTGTCTTTTTTATCCTCTTGTCCCCTTCTTCAGCTTTATTGGTAGAGTGGATTGTGTTTTGGTTAAGATAGAAATAACTCTTCTAAGCCCAGAAACTGGCTTATCATGTTTGACAATACTAGAAAACCTGGTTAAATTTTGAAAGGTCTTTGACTTCCCTACTCCAAGAAGTTGATTGTTTTGAGAAACAGATTCTGGCTGCAGGCAGGAATGGAAGAACCATTCAGTGGAGAACAGCTGAGTGTACAACATATTTCTTGGAAATGCCACTACAAAAATAGAATAGAACACAAAAAGAAGGTAATGAAATTGAAATCTATAAACAGGTTTGGAGTCACATTCTGTACTTGAACATCTAATTTTCAGCATCATGGAGTGTGTCCTGGCCTTTGATTCAGTGTCTTATCTCTTCACCTGACAGACTGGGGAATCTTTTAAAAGTTTTGTAACTTTTATGTGCAAGTAAAGGCTTTCTGCAGGCAAGGAAAAACAGAAATATGGGATCCTGACTGGGAAAGAATGGAGCTTTTAAGAATATGAACTCTAAGGAGAAAAGTAAGTGTTATTTCATAAAGGAATAGGAGTAACCATGGGAAAATCATGGTATGGCAGCAGCAGAACTGCTTATCAATCTAGATAGCTGTTTAATAACTTTGCAGATAAATGGCTGCATCCACAATGAAGAATTTATTGGATTTCACTCTTCAATTAAAAAACATATATTGTCACATTCTTCACTGTGGGCTATTTTTGGATTCAAAACTGGATAATGGTACTGCTGGAGAAGCAGTTAAGATGGAGAAGCCCTGTAGCCTGTGGGATGTTCTTTTTTAATAGGGGGTTCAGTTTGCTGATGGGTAACCTCTTCTGGCCTCTTACTCAATGAACCAGTCAAAGGAGAGGGAAATATTGGGGTAGCTGAGAGAGAGTGTTAGCTCTTCAACTCCACCTGCATTGTGTTCCTGTCTTCGTACTCTTTCCTGCTTGTCCCTTTGTGATCTGAGTGGCCCATTGCCTGTAATGCTTTGTCTGTTCATACCAGCAAGCAAACCCCCTGTCCTGAACAGGGCTGAAAGGGGCCTTTCTTCTCATCTGCCTCTCTTGAGATTGGGGTTTCTCTCAGAGCACTTGGGGAACATGATGAGAGCAGAGAGCTGAGGCTGGATGAGTTGAGGTAGGACTGGGAGGCAATCCCAGACTCCAGGAAACAAAAAGGCAGCACAATTATTGACGCCTTCAGAGGATGAGAGATGCCGCTAGGCTCTTCTGTCACATGCTACCATCTATCAGCCTGCTTAATTCTGTAACCTTAAGTGCCCCGAGCACTAATCTGGAAATTGGGGACCTGTTTTGTGACGTGGGAAGCTCTCCTGCATTCTTATTTGTCAGCCTGTTAGATGTGCACACCTGTGTTCCTGTTTACCAGGCATAGAAAATTATCCTCAGAGCCTACGAGTTGCTTCAGGAGCAGCTATTTTGTACTATTGAGAACAGTTAATTAAGAGAAAGGGAATGAGAAAACACAACGATTTTAAAATGCCTTGCTAACATTGAAAATCTAAAGCCTGCAGATGGCCCTACTGTTGCGTTACAAAGGCGGTCTAGAGCATTTTCAATTACACTTAGTGCATTCCTGGCGCCTCGAGGGGTTTTTCCACTGTCTTTTGACATGCTCATCTCTAAAATGAACTAAACCGACAGGCCTCTGCCACAGCAAAGAGCCATCCTCTCTTTTCTTCTGTTAAGTAAGAAAACCTTTTAGGAAAATCAGACTTGAAGAGACTTGCTGCCTTATCAAGCCCAGTCTCTTGTGACCGCCAGCAGCCATGCCATATAACCCCCTTCGTGTATAAACCAAGTGCCATCTTAAAACCCTTTGCTGCTATTGGCCTTTCTGCCTCTTACTCCTGTTGTTGGCATAATAAAAACCCTGTATTTTCAGGAATTGCAAATACCATATCCCAAGAACATGTTTATAATGGAAAAAAACCTGCAGGAAATCATTCAATAGGCTCGGCAACCAATACCTGTCTCCATACAGTTGAGCAAATAAAACAAACGCTTCTCTGGGGAGAATGGCTGTTGGAAGTCGCTGTTGAATTCCAGTTTAATTTGGTTCGCATACCTCAGTTTGTTCTTGATGGCTTTTCATATCCTTGAGTGTCACTTAGGTGAATACTCTTCAGAAAAGCAAATGTTTGGCTGAAATACTCAAATATTCACAGATCGTACCTGGCTTGTATATTCAGCTGTCATGTTACTGGTTTGGAATTGGTGTTGTTGAAGGGAGAGGGCTCGGTCCCACTCTCTTCTGCAGCTTAATGCAGCTCTGGAGGAACACACAGCTCTGGCTAACTCCCAGTCTTGTGTTATGCGTGAATGTTTCATCCACCTGCTGGTCTGAGATCGTTCTCCTCTCTTGCTATCAGGAATGTAACATGAATAATCTGAGTTTTTATGCCACCTTCCAGCCAAGCCTTTTATTAACCTGATGGGGACAATCATGTGTCCCATCGAATGCTAAGTAAATGATTACCACCTTTGTTGGAAGGATGTTGCATTTTAGGGGTATCAATTTTATGTCATCAAACCCAGGCAGTGAAAACTGCTATGCCCTACTATTCATAAAAATGTATTTTTAAAGGTAGGGAATACTTGTCCTACATCTGAAGCTTAGGAATTCAAACTAGAAGTTGTTTTAATCTCAGCTTTTTCTTCTGCGGATGGAGACAGTTGAGGCACTTGGCAAAGGTTACATTTATTTAATGTGCAATACTTGAACCTGAATCCAGATATTCTGTGTGCAGCCCCAGTGTTTTAATCCCTAACCCGCAACATCTGAAGGTCAGATGTTACCCAACATTTCCAATCCAATAAATTGCTAGAGCCTTCCTACCATTTTCTGCAGGAACAAATTATTCCTATGAGATGTTTGTGCCTAATAAACAGGGAACAGAAATTTCTCTCCTAGCAATGTCTGTGGCTGGCAGGGTCAGTGCTGCTTGGCACAGGCAGCCCTGAGCTCGGGGAGGTTTGTGCCCACGTGTGTGCGCAGGGTGCAGAGGCTGCCGGCAGCAGCAGCGCTGTGCTGAACCAAACAATTCCCTGCTGCCTGCAGCAGTGCAAGCTTGGCTACATCCCTTTAAGGTGAGTGCCTAAGGATGTGAATGGGACCAGACCGAATAAAAAAAAATACTAGCGCAGGGAGGAGAAAGAAAACTAATTTGCATCTAAAGCATAGTGAAGCTAATTTTAGTACCTTTTATTTAAAAAAAAAAAAGCTTAAATATGCATGGAAGACTTCTGTTCCTGTTAAAAAAAGAATCAGTGAATGGTAACACTATTATGACAGATCAGCTCTTCTGAAAAAGTACACTTTTGTTTCGTGAATTTTTTTTAGAGTAGCTGGGGGAAATATATTTACCTCTGTAAGGCAGATCAAGGAACTGGCATCTGCACAGTTCCACTGGGAGATATAATTTCCAGGAGAGAGAAAAGGAACTAAAGGAAAGGTTGGCACATCTTCCAAATAACCGTTTTATACAAAAGGAAAAATAAAATTACTACTTCCGCCATGACTGTATGGGCAATTCAGAAACAGAATTCATCTCGTTTGGGTGGAGAGTAAGTATAAAAAATAAATACATCATGACAAACACCAGGCTGTGAGATGATGAGAGCCTTTAGTTTTCAATCTAGTCTTCTAGTCTCTTTGACAGACTAGTGACTGTGAAAGCCTTCGGAGATTTGCTGCCTGGGCTTTTTAGTAAGGGAATGCTACCAAGAAAATGTGGGAGATAGAAGTGATCGATGCAAAATTATAAATGTGCCTTACCAAGCACTCTGCAGTGCCCTTGTATGTACACCTCCCTGATAACTGGTAGGTTTTGAGTAAGAAATAACAAATCTTGCATTAGTTTCAAAAAAATCACCTACATGTGGCATCTTATTATAATGTCTAGGATATAAATTTTAGTGCTTAGCACTGACAAAGGCTATGATAACTCTCATTTTGCTCATGGACTCTACCAGTAAACTCTGGCACAATAACTTTGCCATATCAAAAGCACAAGGAAAACTAATTACAGGAACAGTATGAGAACAGTTCCCCTCTTTCAGTTTTAGGCACTTCTACAGTGAGGCCTGGCTTTGCCTTTATTATTTTATACTTCTGTACTACCAATACTATGTCTCAAACATTAAGAATACTGCCTTAAAAACTTGATGGAAAAAGCGTAATATTCATGTGTATTTACTGGAATGCAAGAAAACTTCACACTACTTCCCAGCTTGAAAGAAAAATGAATGGCTACCGCTAGGAATTTCTGACTTTTTCTGCGCACAAATTGCCTTTAGGAAAAACTCAGCTGTGTCCTGGGTTTTACACCATAGGAAAGTTCTGCTGGTGTTATGTACCAGCAGAGTGCAGCAGAACCCAACCTGAAATAGAGGCATAATGTGCAGGATTCCTCCTCTGCTGCTTCATCACTGCTCACTGTCACAATTTCTGAGGCAGCCTGGCTGTGTGAGCTTTGGCCATGAGGGTCTGTGGCAATGGAACCAGGCTGGTAAAAAATGGGGGGGGGGAGGTGTGGTGCATTTTCAGTGACTTCTATTTTTAAAAGAGCTGTTCCTTCAGCAAATACACCCATTTCTGGCTTAAAACATAAATGAGGAGTTCCAGCTCAGGAGATTATCAGCCTGTAGTGTAGCACAGCACTCAGTTATGCCAATTCACACTAACTGACAATGGGGCCAAATAATACATTAAATCCCATTTAAAAAGTGAAATAGAGCATTGTTAGGCCTAAAAAGAAATAATTAAAATCTATTAAATAACCAAACAAAGCACAGATTGGTCAGCATTAACATTCAGCTTTCAAAGGCCAGGAACAGCCATGATTAATTACTTGGTGTTTCTCTCTTCTCCTCCCTGTTCCTGTAGTAGAATTAAGCTTTCTTCTGTGGGTAAGATAGAATACCATGTCTCTCTCACTATAAAAAAAAAAAAAAGAAAAAAAAAGGAAAAGGTTTTAATGCATTGATTGGATTCTCTTTAGAATTACAGTATGCCAGTGTATTTCAGAGGGAACATTTACACAGCGCTTGTTTCCCTTTGAAAAACCTAAACTGCTAAATGTTCTGTTAAAAGTCCCGCAGAATGATGTACAGGGAAGTATTGTCCTTGATTTCCACTGACTTTGGATTAGAGTCCTTGGAATAATCAAAATCAGAAGGCAACACTTATCACCTTTCACATCAGGGTCCTAATGCCCCTAATGCTTTTCTTTCATCCTGATGATCTTTAGCAGGAACTAAGAGGATTGTAGGTGAGCATGAAGTGATGAGGAAAGAGCAAGTGAACAAAATGAAAGATGCAAAAGCAGAGCTAACTTTCCTTCTAAAATAACAGGGCAAGTGGTTCAAACACTTCCTCTAGGCCATTCAGACCCACATTTGGGTGTTGCAATGTGAGCCTTAGGGCCATCACAAAACAGGAAAGAACAATTTTGAGCCTATACAGTTGACTTGTCTTTGTGCTTGCTGGAAAAGAAAGTCCTAGAAAATTTGGTGGGATGTGGGACAGCATATTGAAAATCGTGATTTGATAAGAGGCAGATTCTGCTGCTGGGAGTGTGTGTGTCTAAGCATTTGTGCAGGGAGTAGCAAAGGGGTGACAGACTAGGAATATAACTTGTGTGTTTTGGAGACGTGCTCGTTGCAATATGACGCAGCAAGCTAAATCTGCAAGGTCAGTAGGCAAGAAATCCAGAGTTTATTGAAACTAAGGACAAAGATATCACTGAAGGCTCAAAAACAATGAACTAAAAAAAGAAACTGTTCTTTGACAACTTATAGCCTTGACAAACTATATCTAGCACTCCCAGGGCCCTAGTGCCCCCTCTAATAGTCCAGCTTCCTAGAGGAAATCATGATCTGCCTGAGATGTGCATCCTGCAGCAGCTCTCAAGCCATGCATTCTTTTTCTCTCCATTAGATGATCTAAAATGCTTGAGCAAGTCTGTTGTTACAGATTTTCTGGCACTGGCCCAGCCCAAAGGTGACTGCACTGCTAGCAGGGCATGAAACTCCACAAATAGAAAAATGCGCTCTTGCCCAATGGACGCTGCAAAGTCAGTCTGCATTTGTTGTGGTTTTATTCAGCTTAGAACCTTAGAAATCTCTGAAATGAGTGTGTGTGTACAAATATGTACAGATGAAAGTACAATCCTTATGTTATAAAATGTTATGACAGAGATTTGAGAAAATAAAATACAAGAAAAAGAGTAATTGTGTAAAGCCAAGGAAAAGGCAAAACAGTTTCTGCTCTTTGTTCCTGAGAGAAGAAATCACTAGCAAAGTGAGCCCTGCACCGTGCCTTTATATGTCCCATTTTTCCCTGAGGGTTGCTACAAATGCAGCAGCTGCAGCCTTGTGACACACAGACATAAAAATCGCTGAAGTTGTTCACACTGACAGGGAAGTGTTTTGTTTTGTTTTGTTACCTGGCTCAGTTAAAGCAGTGCAAGCACTAGGTAGAGACCATGCTTTATTTGCCTTAGGACTTTGACCTTGCTATTTGTTGCCATACCTAAAGCATGGGGAGAAAAATGAAAAGCTTTCCCTTGACCTGAAAAGCAGCTCCCGCTTCCAGTGCAATAAATCTGTGAAGTGGAGCTGCATCTCATTAGATGTACTTTGAAGGTTCCATACTGTCTGAATTCTGCTGTTCTTTCTTCCACTGCCCCCATGAGTTCAATGGACACACAGCCTGGTCCCGATTGTTCTTGGAAATGCCACTGTAATTTTCTAGTTAGCTGTGGAAAGCAAGTTAAGCTGCATTTATTTGGAGGCTGCTGTCTAGCTGCATTTGGTTTCATAACATGCTGAGTTTCTGCAACTCCTCTTGACTTCAGGAGCAGCCTCAAGCTTTTGCTTTTGCAAATCAGGCCTGCCTGCATCTTTGGTCACCTCTGTTATCTTTTTGGCACCCATCCTAGGGATCAAGCTCTTCAGTGGTCACCTCCTGGCTAACCCCTCCTGCGCTACGCAGCAGCAATGGAAAACCACTGCTGCTTTTTCCTAGATTGGCATCTTTGCAGAGACATGCAGGGGGATGGGGGCCTAGGAGAGAATCTCTTTCCCAGCCATACCCATTGGAGCACTCATCTCGCAGATGGCTCCATCCCTTCCTTTGCTGCCCACAGGGGTGGCTGCCCCACACCATCCTCGTGCTGATCCATGCCCACAGCTAGGATGACATGGGGGCTGTGGGACAGGCATGTCCTTGCGGATGCTGTGGCCAGAGCTGGAAACAGACAGGTCTGGGTTGTGGGGCTGCTCTGCCACCCCCGGGCTGCACCGCAGATCAACTCCCTTTGCCCCCCCGTTTTCAGCTGGGAACGAAACCAGCAGCAATTATTCAAGCCAAGCACGTAAATCTGGCAGATCCCGCGGCTCCGGTTTGACGCAGCTACGCAGCGCAGTGTCTGGACACGCAGCCCAATCCCCCTTTCTCCCCTTGTTTATTCGCCCCGCAGAAAAAGCACCGAAGTTACCAACTTCGAGCCGCACCGAGGGGGTTGGGGGGGTTGTGGTGCCGGGAAGCGGAAAGGACAGGCGGAGGGAACACCGCCGGCGTCGCGGGAGCCTGGGCCAGGAGGCGTGACGGGGCAGCCCGCGTTACATAAGGCGGCGGCTCCGCACTGCTCCGCAGCGCGGAGAACAGGGAGGGGGGGCCGGCACGGCGCTCAGCCCCGCCGTGTCACGGCACAGCGGCGCCGGAGCCCGCGGCACGCAGTGCCCGAGGGGCAGCGGCGCGAAGGGGTGGGCTCCGCGGGGCCGGAGCGCGGGTGCGGGGAAGCCCCGGGAGCTGCCGGTGTTCTCTTCGGGCAGTGCCCGGCCCCGGCGGGACCCCGCGGGCTGGGCGTTATGTAACCCCCCCGCCTTCCTTACACAAACACCTCTCCAGGGAGAGGGGCTAAAGTGCCAGACGACGATTAATTTCAGGACCTGATGCTATTTGCCTTTTTTATCTTTTTTTTTTTTTTCCGGTAAATTTTATTTCTCCCTCTTTGCACTCTGAGCTGCACAACCACAACTGCTTTTGCCCACGGTCCTGTCCTGAAATGAGAAAGCGCCGGCGCTTGACAGTCGGGAATCGCTTCCCAGTGCCGTGGCCGGGGGCGCAGACCCGGGGCGGGGGGCGCGGAACCGCAGGGCGCTGCAGCACGGCCGCCTCCGCTGCCGCCGGGGGGACACCGCGACGGCTCCCGCGGCCGCGGCGCTGAACGTACACACACAGACACACACACACACACACACACACAACACACACAACACACAGACACACACAGACACGCAGACACAGGCACAGGCAGAGACGCACACAGACACACACACGTCACCGCGCGGTGCGGGCCCTGGCGCTGTCCGCCGTGCTGAACACACAGCCGAACACACGGACACACACACACACACACACACAGACGCACATCCATCCCCTCGTCCCGCTCGGGCCTGGCGCTGTCCGCCGTGCTGAAGCGCCGCCGCAGCCCGGCGCGGTGCGGGCGCTGCAATGCCCCGGGCGGCTCAGCCCGGTCCGGCCCAGAAGCGCAGAGCGCCCGCAGACCCTTCTTCCCGCTCCGAGCTGGGAATGGCGCTGGTTCCCCTTCTTATCCGACCTTCCCTTCTCCGTCGGCCTCCTGCCGCCCGCACAGCCGACAGGCACAGCCCGGCTGCCTCCCCTGGCTCCAGCCGGCGATGAGGCTGGCGGTGGAATTACCCCCTTCTCCCTGCCTTCCTCCGTTCCCGCAGCAGCCCAGAGGCTGGAGACAAAAAGCCGAACGGGTCCCTCTTTAAATATATCCCTTTTTCCATTTCATGTTGGTCAATGCTGCCCCCTCCCCCGGCGCAGCAGGTGCCCGCGGAGGTCTCCCACCTTTACCTGGGCTGGCGGAGCGCGGCGCGGCGGGGTCGGTGGGTCGGTGCCGCAGCTGGATAGGAGGCAAGGACAGGAGGCTGCTGACCTCCGCGGGTCTCCTTCTTCAATGGATCGGGAGCCGTGCCCTCATCAAAGATGGCCGTCCGCTCCTACGTCAGCAGCTTTTAATAGCCCTCCCCGGCGGGGGGAGCGGGAGGGGGCAGAGCGGGCCGGGCGGGTTTGAGTCATCGCCGCCGCACCGCTCCCTCCGCCGGCCCCGCCGCCTCCCGCCGCCGCCCTGCCGCCGCCTCCCCGGGGCCGGGGCCGGGGGCTGAGCGCGGCTGCAGGCGAACCGCCCGGGGAGGGGGGCAGGGGCCCTCCCGCCGCAGCGATTTCCTCTGCCAAAGGGGTGGTCCGAAGAGGGTATCCCTCTGAAGTCCCCGGTACTCCATATATGGCCAATCTACGTGGGCTTCTATTTTTATGTGTGAATTCTTCCTTCTCTTCCCTCTTTTTATTTCTCAGAACATCCTGCCAGGGGTCTGGGTGTGTTATTCTGTTTATTCCCCCTCGCCTCCCTCCCCGCTCCTAAATAGGAGCAGCCAAACACAAGGAACTCCACGGTTAAGGACATGTGTTGTAACTGATCATTTGAGGGACAGGTTCAAAAATGAAAGAGAAAAGTTAAAAACAAAGCCTGGGCATGTACATGAACACACACGCAGCACAGTGAGCACATCCCGCTGCTGCTGAGGAAGGAAACGGTAACCCTGTTTCAGGAAAGTGCCTGGCTTATTTATCATGAATTAATTAAAACATTCATTCAGAGCGTACCTAATTTGGAGCAAATGGAGCTGTCTCCAGTGTGATTTTTAATAGGGAGGAAATCCTTTCATTTCATACAAAAATGGTGTATGTTTGTAAAATTTATCTCCTAATGGGGATTTAAATGAAGGCTGGGGATTGCAGTCGAGTGCAATGCTCTCTTTCATAACCTCAATCATCCTTTCCCTTTCATTCCATAAGCCTTAGTGCTTTCATTTATGGAACCGTTCGGACCTAGAGATGAGCAGTGATGCCTCCCTCTCCCCTGCCTGAGCCTCTCCTGTAGCAGTAACCGAGCACTGACAGTGTTTAACTCTGACACACTTTGTGCAGGCTTTTCCAAACAGTCTGCGGGTGACAGAGTCAAAACATCAGTTCCACATTAGCGAGGATTCCATCCTCATCATATCTTTCTGCCTCCCCCCCCCGCCTTTTGCCAAGGCGAAGCAAACCGGAAGAAAGGGAAGGCGATGCAGCTGTATTTTGGAGCGCACTCATCTTGTGTTATGGTTGTATGGGCGGGAGGGAGGCAAGGTGCGGGGGAGAAGGAGAGAGAATTGCGGGTGATTCCTCCTCCCCTGCTCTGTAGTTCCCCACAGAAAAACGTGACTGTAGATCGTGCTTTGTGAGTCTCACCCTCTCCTACGAAAATATGTCCTTCAGTCTCTTTTGAAAGGAAGCAGTCAAAAGTTTGCTAAATATACGAAAAGGAATTCTCAGTCAAGAGGGGCTTCCTGCTGCATTAGAGTATCGAATGAGCTGTGCACACGGAAACCGCAGGGAAGGAGAGAACCTGTCAGATTTGAGGGCTGTAAACACAGCCTAAGATTAACACTGTGCATACACCCTGCCTCCAGGTGAGGGATCTGGAGCAGCCTGATTGGGAAACGGATTTAGCGTCATAAATGGCAGTTTGGGAAAACAAACCTTTTCTGGCCAGCTCTGCATGGGTTAATGGTGCCCAGCACCTGGGTTAGGTTTGCACTGCAGATGGCAAGAGGAATCCCAGAGTGAGCCTTGCTCTGAAATCCAGGCTGTCCGTGCGCATGCATTTTGCAACTTCCTAGCACACACAGAAAGTTAAAAAGGAATTTTCAGTCAGACAGCTTGTCTGATAGGTGGTTTTGAAATAAGTATGATTTTTGAGAGAGCAATACTAGTACTTATTAATAATTAATATTAACGGTAGATAAGGGAAGAAAAGAGAAATTATAAACCGCTGTTTTGACTAAGCCACCAGCACTGCAAAATGCTGGCTGAGTTTGGATTCAGCCCAATAATGCCTTGGAGAAGAATTTCAGTCCATTTGATACCAGCAGGGATGAATTTGGCTCCTTATATAAAAAGCCGGGGAGGAAAATGCAGTGAAGGCAAAATAAAATGCAGCATAGCTTGGGGAAAGAGATATAAGGAATGGTAAAAGGAAGAGAAAGCAGGGAGGGAGTGGGAGGAGGATAAGAGGTAGGTTTCCAGTGAGAAAACCGGGTTCAATTTAAGATTCATTTTCAAGCTCTGCTGCAGCAACAATCACATAGTTAAATAAAGAAACATAGGACAGAATCATTAAATAGATCATTAACATTGCCCAATAAGCTTAGTAGGAACAACTGCCTTTCCTACAGTTGTTCTGAAAATGAGCAAGGGAGGGGATGTATCCAGTGTTGTTCAGGAATGCAGATGCCTCTATCCTGGGAGATGCAGAGGGGGGGCAGGCTTTTGCACCGCAGCACCAGGATTTCTGTCGCAATAAGTGCTACTAAGCGATTTTAGCTGATTCTTTAGCATCTTTTGAGGATGGTTTAAAAAAGAAAAAAAGGGAAAAGCACATGGAGAGTTTATTGACTCTATCTGATAGTGTTTGAACACCCATTTCACAGTGTGTACAGAGCAGCTGTGAGAAGCGAAGCCTGTAAATGAAGCAGGAGGAGAGAGAAAACCGGAATTTAGTCTAAGAATGATTCAGCTCCTTCTTAAATATTCAGGCAAATATTCAGCAGGCTTAACAACCAGTACCTGTGGGCACGGCCCATGAACAATGAGCCAGGGAACATGCTTTCCTGTATGAGAGCAGCATGATGTGTGTTCCCACATTACCATGCAGGAACTTATGAAGAGCAGAACAGGCAGAGCCTGCAGCAGGTTAGAGGGGGAAAGAACAGCCCTTGTTTTGTCCATGACTTGAGGTCTGCGGGCAGTGGAAGTTTCCTGGCTGCTCACAGCATCACCTTCAGCCTCCAACACGCAGCCCTGCATGCTGCAAAGCTGGGCTGGGAGGCAGCTAGGTGAGGAAAACACCAAAATGCTGACATTGCCACCAGGTCCTGGATGTTAATTCCTGGGCTGTCCTAGGGTCAGTTGTAACACAAAGACTGTCTTGATTCTCTCCATCTTCCTCAGACATTTGCTTTTATTTTTTTTTCCCACCAGCAGGAAGGGAAATACCTTGTTTATCCAAGTGCTGCTCATCTATGCCTCAAATATGTGGCTGGGAAATAAATTGAACAAAGCATAAACAAATAAGAGAGGGAAAATGTTCCTGCTTTGGCACTGAACATTTTCCAGTCTCTCTGATTTCTGCCTTTTCCTAGGCTGAGATGCCAAGGCATGCCCCAGTCTGTTACAGGCTGTGCGATAAGAACAGTTTGAGGATGGAGCCCTTTATGCTGAACTCCTAATTATCTTCTGTCATTCTTGGCTCTTTATGTAACTACTGAATTTTGACCATCAACAGTACTTGCATTTATGTGCCCCAGGCTGCTTCTGATTAAATTTGAGGGAATGGCTGGGCCTAATTTTTCTCTGCATTTTCAGGATCTCTAGATATACAGTTAAGCTGTAGGCTTTTTTAAGGACCTGTCTATGATCAGGTGCTCCAGTTTAGGCCAAGCCAAGATTCCTCTGAGGCTTATGTTCAAAAATAGAGAGATTTAAAATATGATTGTAACATGAACCCTTAGAGACGAGTCCCCACCAATTCCCTGATTACTCTCTTAGATGTGCAAAGCCAGATCCCCAAAGGTGTTTTCGTACCTGATTCCCAATTAGTTGCTTAAAGAGCAACCAGGACTTAAATATTTGGTGAGTCTGGGTCTCCACTGCTGACCCCACCTCCCCCCTGCCTTGGCTTGGTCCTTCTCACATGACTGTGTAATTTCCTGCAATGCCAGACTTTAACATCTATTATCCAACATGCAAAGGAGAAGTAGTCACAACATAATTCCATCTTTAAGGTTTATTATCTGGCATGGATATAGGACTGATCTGAGGTCTCCAGAAACCTTGCCATTAAGAGTTTTAGGCCCAGCTCAGCTTTCATGAGAAGAAGGCTCTGCCCAAGAGAGAGTCACAAAGGTATTGGACACAGAGGAAGGAAGAGTAGGGCCATTTGATCTATATTTTGTAGAGGAAAGGCCTTATAGGAATAGCTTTCTCTATGTGCCTGTGACAGAGACAGCAGGTAAGGGCTAAACTCCATTTTAAATTTAGAACAATCCTGCTTTAATAAAATAAACCATCATCAGATTTGAATTCTGCTCCTGTGCATGTGACCTTAGTGTGGGAACCATTTCAAAAATCTGCCTAAAAGCTGAATTAAGAAAGGGCAGAGGTCCCACAAAGAAAGGTGCAGGTTTAACTGAGAGATGTGAACACCAAATCACGGGTAAAACTCCTTCTGGCTGCTGGGCAAACTTAAGGGCACCTGAAGGGACCAGGCATTTCTGTTTGGTCACAAAACACCCAGTGCTCCTTCAGCTGCATTTCTGAGCATTGCCGGCATTGGCTGGGTAAGGCCTGTTTGGGCGAAGCTGTTGCCAACCAGGAGTTAGGTTCAAGCCTGGGGAGAGGAGGAGATGCCAGGCCCTTGGAGGCCAGCTCAGAGCGCCTCAGGCCGTGGGCTGCAGGGCCAGGCCGGAGCAGGGCCAGGCCGGAGCAGGGCCAGGCCGGAGCAGGGCCTGCAAGCTCCTGGCAGCCACAGCACATCAGGGCCTCGCGCACACAGGCAGGAGCCACGCAGGCATTTTCCACCCGGAGGAACAGCAACAACAAAGATGTAGGACGATAGTTTGAAAAATACATCTTCTCATCTGGCCTTACAGGGCTTCCTCAATGTCACACCACTGTTAGGTTTTACAGCTGCTGAGTAAATTTGACTGCTGTTTGGTGCTGCAGTCTCCAGTGTCTTTTGCCAAACTTTTCTGTGAGCACAAAAGCACAGTGGCACACACCAATGTATTAGCACGCAATGTCATTTATTTGCAGTGCCCCAGTGCCCCATATGATTTTGGCCATATACTCTGACCAATAATCTTTAAGTGAGTGCAAATTAAAGTGCTGATTTAATCCATGCTCTTACAGAGGTTATCCTTTTGGGGGATATTGCTTGCTTACAGGAAACACATGCTATTTAAAAATGTGACTAGACTTGTGAAACAGAGAAGTGCAATCCTCTTTGTTTGCAGGCTTTGAAATAAGTGGAGCTGTGATCAGTTCAACAAGCTGGTCTGTGATTTTTTTAATAATCTACCTGGAGATGAGGATATGGCTAATGCTTCCTTTATGGTTATAATTGCCCACTGCACAATACATATTTGTTACAGTATTTATTTAATCATTTTTGAATGCTGTGAAGTGGTGCATGAGTACTAACTTCATTCCACTTGTGCCTGATTATACTGAGTGAGGTAAATGGGATTTAAGAAGGGAAAGAGAAAGAAGCAAAAGAAAAAAAAAATAGAGCAAACCAAAACACCCCTTCTCCTCTCAGATACTGGTTGCTGTCTAGATGATACATAGCCCTTAGGGCCCCCTACAGAGTTATCAGTTCAGGGCCATCACTTGTCACAGCAAATGGTGAGAGGCCCAGCAGATGAGGATCTCTAAAGATGCTGGCCCACACCAGAATGAAGGCCAGAGCTGCCATGTCAGACCACACCATCAGGCCCAGTGACTTCCTCTGGCTTTAGCACAGTGATAGCACTTCTTGGGTCTTTTACAAGGAAAAAGATTGGCTATTCCCCTGGCATCTTGATGTGTCTCCTGTGAGGGAACCTCAGCTGCTGCAAACTGACTGAGCTCTTTTGACCTTAATTTTTTGCACCGGGCCCAATTTTTCTCCATCCCAACCAGGATGTATCTGTGACTCCACCTCCCCCTTACACAGATAAAAGGGCTGGTGAGAGGCTCTTGTTTGTGAAGCTTCCCAAGTGCAAACTTTGTTCTGGGAGAATGAGTTTGTAGCTCAAAGAAGAGCTGTGAGCACTGAATTTTTTTCTCTCCTCAGACTGTGTGGGAAGGTGTTGAGTGTTAGTAGGTCTAGTTCCTGCTCTTCCTTTAAACTGGATCATCACAATTTACCCTCCTACCTGCTGTAAGGATTGGGGTTTTTTTCCTTCCCTACCCTTTGATATTATCCTTCTCTTTCCCTCTCCTCCTTTTATTCCCCTTCCCCCTGTTTTCTCCTTACACTAAACAGGAGAAAAGTGGGTCACTTCATAATTGCTCTTCTCTATTTCAGAGAAACCCAGAGGCATAAAATGGAGCAGGTAAGTGTCACTAATTCAGGGGAGCTTTAAAGAGGTTTTCCTTTTGGATGTCTCCCGTGCTTGCTTCACCTTCTCCTTTCCCTTTGCTTCCAAGCCGCTGATGTAACAACTAGTGCTGCTGTCTGGCTGTGTACCTGAAATTCAAGTTGAAACTAAGTGATTTGGGATGCTCAAAGTAAGGATGTTGGGCTTTTTCCTTTCCCTTTTATGTTTCTTTGGTTCAATAGAATGAAAAAGTTTTATGAAGGTGATGAACTGTGCTTAAATATGCCAAGGAGGGAGTGATTCAGTGTTGATGCAATCATTTGCAATAACCTTGGGCATTCATAGGAGTGATTCAGAAAAAGAAGGAAAGGCTTCCTCACTTATTAAGTCTTTATCTGTGAGTTCCCTGCTACACAACAGGACTTTAGATCATCCTCAGAGAAAACAAGAGATGTGCAGTCCAGTCAAGCATACAGTTCTTTTTTTTTTT
>VZRZ01001217.1:780554-842222 GCA_013398175.1 Climacteris rufus
TTAATTCCTAACTTTACTATTTCTTTGCTATAGGTGCCTTTTTGCTGTGCACTATATTTTTTATTTACTAGTAGTATTTTTTGTTTATCCTGTGTAGTAAGTAATTCTGCTTAAATTCTAGTCTTATATGTGTTTTCTTGTGACTATTATAATAAATCAATCCATGTTGTAATAATTGTGATCAATCATAACTAAAGAACCAGACAGAACACGTGGGTTTGGTGTGCAGGCCATTCCAAGAGAATTAAAACCCATTTAAACTCTCTCATATTCATAACACTGAACAGCTGTACCATTTCAGAAAAAGTCACTTCCACCTTGAAAATTGGTGATTTGGGCTGAGGTACAAAAGCATCAGCCTGTCTGTGAGTAATGCCTGGCAGAGGCCTTGATCATGTTTCACAGAAGATGCTGCTGTATTAGTGCAGCTGTTTCTCTCCCCCTTTTGAAACTGGGGTTGAGTCTGTCTCTGCCTCTCTTCCCATTGCTTCTTCCTCCCCTATAAAAGTTGTAAATATTTTCATCTTCACATTGTTTACTATGGATCTGCCCAGTGGGACTTGGTTCTGCCTCAGCAATTTACCTCTCCAAGGAGAACCTGGAGAGCCAAGAGGGCAGCTGCCTGGAGAGGAGATTCTGTGTGTTAGCAAAGGGAAGGCATAAGCCTGCACCCATCTGAGGTGTCTGTTTGACCCCTGCCCAAAAAGGGACTACATGAGACAGAGAACCCACTCCAGGAGAAAAGGCAAATACTCTTCTGAGCCAGGATTTCAGCTTTGTCACATGGATGTGCATCTGTAATAATTCAGGTGACTCAAAGGAGGCCAGGTTTATTCTATTCAACAGGACTGAGTTTTAATGTAGACCAGACAAATATGTAGCTTAAGGTGTTAACTCTGTTGTTCCTTAGCTTCCATATACATTGCAGTAGATTTAAAATTACTCCTGACAGTATTCCTGGGCCTTGTGTGAGGCAAAAAGGAGTCTTATGCATCCTTGGCCTAACAGGAATACCATCTTTGTGGATTTATGGGTCAACATCTTCATATATCTCTTAAATGGGAGTGAAAACTGTCCTGGTAACTTCCTGAGGGTTGTTTCAATTTCCCCTCCTAGTGTTCTGCAAATAATTTATATTTTTTTAAACAGAGAAACTTGCTGAAAATTATGACTGAGGGAAGCAAATCTGTCAGTCACTTCCCAGCATCTGAATGTGGAGTGGTTTTTCCTTCCCTCTCCTAAAAAACTAACAAATGTTCAAAACATTTTGAGAAACCAGTGCTACTCTGAAGAAAATCTACTTCTCTCAGCCTAACCCTTGCCCCTGGTGTTTTTAAGGTGTTTTCAGTGTTCTTTGTCCTGCCTGTTTTTAAAATACGCAAAATTAGGGCTTCCTCTTGAGTAATTAGTGAGCCTTGTTCTCACATGAGGAATATGAAGCTGAATCTGAGATGTCTGTTTACTGCTGAATCTGTAATTCTTGTGTAAGTACCAAACACTGGAGGGTGATAACACTTGACAGTGTGCACTGCTGTGGAGCCAGTCCTGGCGAGGTAGGGGGTGTTATGGGTCAGGCCTGGGTGTGTTGCCACACTGAAGAGCTGCTTCCATGTTGCCTGATCAAGGTGTGCTCTTGCAGTGTAAGAAAAGAAGAGGAAAACACTGGAGAAAAGTGGAGGTCTGATCCAAAGTTCAAAATTTCCTGTAGACTTCAACACAGGTTTGCAGACAGCTTGGACTGAGGGATGATATGGATTGCTATTGGATCACATAAAAATAGTTCCTTAGAGATTCTCTCTTATGCAGGAAAAATCCTCATTGCTTGAAAATATCTGGGCAACCACCCCCCCCAGTCAGACAGCAGCTCTCACACTTGCCAAAAAAAGAGACCCTTTATTAAGAAGAGTCTCTGAGAGCCAGCACAGACCACAACTGAACACCCCCAAGTGGGGGTGAAACCTACCCTGGGCTCTCTGTTAAGCCCATTACAGCCCTTATCAGGCTCAGCTGCCTTTCCAGATCCCATCAGTGCCTATAGCAGTGTTTCCTTTCTTGCTGTTGGCCTCAAAGCAGGCCTGTGGCATTTTTGACTCATGTCAAAAATTCTTTTGGAAGATGTCCAGAGACTTGGGTTTACTCATGATCTCCCAGCACCTTTGCCATGTGAAGGGATGGAGTTAAAAAAGGTGTCTAGAAAAATAATAATTTATATTAGTTGTTTATTTTCCCTGTTACTTTAGTGTGGCTGGTACAGCTGAAACAATGGTTCCTAAGTAACATTCCTCATGACCAGGATGATCCAGAAAACAGGGAGATTAAAATAGGCCTTTGCCTCTGGCATTCTTTTTGCTGCTAGAGTCTCAAGGGATGCTGGGGACTGCTCTGCTGGGAGCTGTGCCGTTAGTTTGGCTGAGACTGAGCAGAGGAGATGGGAGCTCTGTATGCTCCTCTCTGCAGAAAATGTGAGCCTTGGTGAAAGAAAAGACACGAGGTCAATGAAGCTGATGTCCCCTCTGTGGTAGCTTCTTTCCTGCACCTGACCCCAACATGATCTGGATTTATGTTTTGCTATTTCACTGTTCCTGCATCTGGGGGATGGAAGTTAAGCCTTTGCAGTATGACTGTTGACCACTTATTTCTTCCCCTCCGAAAGGAAGGCCAAAAGTGAAGGGTTTAATGTCTAGGCTGACTCTTGGTTTCTGGGTGACAGAGGTTGGGTGTGCATGGGCGTATTTGAGAAGAGGCAGGAAGAGGTGAAGAGTTGAGGGTGGAGTTGAGGCTGTGAGGTCTGATTGTAAAAGCACAGCTACTCAGAGGCAAATTGTTATGGCCTAAGGGGAGGTTGTGTGTTACCTGCTCAGGGACTCCATGTGGGGTGCCAGTGCTGCCTCACTTGGCATGGTTAAGTGTTGGCTTTCGCCTGGTCCTTGCCGCAGACTTTGTGAGCACTTACTTCTCAGGGGATCCCAAGCAGGCACCCAAGCATGTTGTGGGACTGAATTATTCCTGTAGGGTTTTCAGTTGCACAGCACACATGCAAGCACGATTAAGATGTGATGAAGTTTATAATTGACTCTTGTCTGTAATAGTTCCAGGAACAGGAGGGGCTTCTGCCTGTCCCAGAAGCAGATAAGCAGTGGCTAAAGCCATATGCAAGATGAGTCTGGACCTGAAAATAGCCTTGTTGCAGCTTGTCTTTTGCTCCTGTTATGCCACTGTTGAGGAATACATTCAGGGCAGGTAGCTCAGGGTGCATGCTGCAGATTGAGCTCTGGGTGGGTCAGTGCCAGTTTAGGGCCCCTTGCCTTGGGCTCCTGCTCTCCAGAGCTCCATCTGCAGCTTCATCCCGAGCTACCTGCCCTGAACGTATTGTTCAACAGTCAGGATACTCCTCCTGCCTCCCCAGCCATGCCCCAGTGTGGTGCAGAGCCTCTGGCCAGCAGGACCGTGGCTGCTGTGCAGCAGCAGGAAGCAGAGCTGCTGCTATTCCCAGTGGGCAGGACCCTGGAAAGGCAGTGAGCCTTCACAGAATAGGAAAAGTCTGCAGGGAAGGCCCATAGAGAGTAGTTAAGCTCTTCATTCTCAAGGCTCTTCCTTCCCCCAGAGGGTGGCCAGGCGCTGAACAGGCCCCCCAGGTCACAGCACCACGGCTGCCAGAGTTCAAAGGAACATTTGGACAACACTCTCGGGCACACGGTGGGATTCTTGGGGATGTCCTGTGTGCAGCCAGAAGTTGGACTTTGATCCTGGTGAGCCCCTTCAACTCAGAATACCCTGTGGATCTGTGATTTTATTTGGTTTCTGAGTGTCCCCTTGCTCCTGTGAGTCACCTGGCACGTGGCCCTGCTACCTCACTGTGTGATGCTCTGTGTGTCAGCACTGGAGTCTCTCTGCAGAAGGAGCCTTTCGGCTGATCCGAGTTCTCCTGCACAAAAAAGCCCAGCAGCTTGGCAGGATCGATCGTGCTAAGGCAGAAATAGCTTTGTGCTGTTCAAGGTAGGAGTCATTCACTGGGGTGACTTCAGCAGTGCCGGGCTTGTTGGTCATCTCAGCTATTTGAATTCATTGGGAGTCCAGCCCCAAACACACAGAACTCAAGGAAATTACAAATAATCCCTTTGGAACACGTATTTGCTTTCTAGCTTTCAGCTACTTAAAAGCTGTGCTTCCAGCACTTAAAACTCCAGCCACAGCTGGTAGAAAATGGACCAAAGATTGTTACAGTACAGAGCTTGGCAGAGTAGGAGCTGCCCTGCTGGTGTCGGGGGAGTTAGATCATATGGTGCTTCATAAGCTTTGGAGGCTCCTCCCAGGAATTTTCCATTTTTCCTTCCTCCCCACACATGTGCTTCTGATAGGAGCCAGAATGTGGCCCTGCATGGATAGGGCAGCATTGCTGTGCCCTCTTGCATTGACCCAGGGGCTATCTAAAATTTCCAGCTATACTTTATTACGTAGATGACCATGCATTATACAGCCTTATTCACATTGGAAGCTGGAGAAACTTCTGGGTGTGATAAAGGTACTGGAATTTTTCTCTGTCAGTTAATCTGCTTGGTGACATTGATTGGTTTTGCTGGGGGGATTGGTTTTGCTCTGTACAATTTGTCTTCCCCCATAAACAGATGATAATATAGCATGGTCTGAAGGGAGAAGCAGCCTGCCTGTATTATTATCTGGCATGAAATTTCCTTGTGAAAAAGGAGAAGCCTCTAGCTTACCTGTATGTAGAGTTAGCCCTGACACTGTTTTCTCCCTGCATATATAGAGATTGGGATGCTGCCATCCTATGCACCAGTCCCACTGCTTATTTGGCAATAAGCAAGCGAGGCCTTGCCTGATCCTGGGTATGAATCCACAGCAGGGAGGAATTCTCCCACACACTGCCAGAGAACAGATTTATCGCCACATCCACGCATGGTGCCGAATGCACCTAAGTATCTTCTAATGTTCTGTCTTAATTGCTCATCTCAGCCAGCTGATGATAAATCAGTCATAAATATGCAGTGGGGATTCAGGGGGTAGAGACTGAAGGATTTTATTGATATTATTGCAAAAGGTCTTTTCTATCTTTTCTGGGTAAATGAATTCTATCCTTTTGGTTGTATTAAAGATCTTTCAAAACCAATCTGCCAGCATCCCTCTCTGCACACTGAGCAATCACTGTGCAGACTGCTGCATCCCCAGCCAGCAAAATGCTGCGTGCTGGCTGGAGCCCTCAGCTCTACCTGCCTGCACTGAAAATCAGACTGCAGAGGAGAACTTGTGCTAGAAGCCTCTTGTTTTCTATTTTTTATAAACCCTTCTATAGATCTAAACTGTAGTTTTGCACTTCTTATGGGACAGCATCTGGAGAGTAACAAAATAGAGCATGTGAAACAGTTCTACCTTTCAGTGCAAGAGCAGTTGGCAGGCCATAATCTGAATCTTAGAGTTACAATTCAGCTACTGAGTTTTATAAGTTCTCTTTTTTTAACACTCTACAAAAATTCTATATGTTTCTTTTCTGTTATATAACATGGTCCAAGAGGGGCATTTGGGAGGGTGAGGGCATCATAACTTGAATATAACGCTCTCAATTATAAATTAACATGCCAGAAGTGCCTAAAGCAAGATTAATCACATCTTCTCTTGTGTTATATAATATATAATGATGAAAAAACTCATGCCCCAATGAATTTGTGGTTTAAAATAGGCAAGACTGGCAAAAGGCAGTAAAAAATAGCCATTTCTGGCCTCTGCTTTTCTGCTTTCAGTAAATTTTTTTCCCTGTATGCTGACAACTCCAAGACTGTGCAAGGTAATGGTTATGATTAATCCAAGAGACCTGGGAGGTATTTAAATTTAAACTGATATGCTTCAGATCAAAATTCAGCCTCTCTCTGAGGAAGAAATTATTGATTATGATCTTGATTTTTTTTTCCTAGAGACAGTCTCATAACTGCTTAACTGGGGAGATGATGGGAAGATTGAGCAGTGCATGTCTCCTCATTCCAGCTCACACTTGGCACATGAGGCAGGGCTGCCACCAGTGGGGTAGGGACAGGTGTCCTGTGCATGGTGTTGTGTGATGGGCACGCTGGGTAGGGCAGTGCAGCTGTTGCTTTGCTAAATGGCCATGCAAGCACCAACCAGAACCTTGGATAAAGATGCTCAGCCTGTATCCTACAGGCTCCTGGCAGCTCACTGCAAGCTCTGTACTACTCAAAATGCAGCAGCACATCAGAATAGGACTGGAAATAGCAATTAGAAGCAGTTTTGTGGAGGACAACAGCTCAGGTCACATAATTTTGCACAGTGAACAGAAACGCTGGGGAAACTCCTAATAGCTCTTGAGCCTAAAACGTGAGATTTAAGGAAGACAGACCCATGAGCCTCAGAACCCAAACCTTTGCAGTGATAGCACTTTGCTGTGGCAACTCTGAGCCAACGTGCAAACTTGGAGGCCTGTTCCAAGAGTCATTAGCAGTTTTGCTGTTAACTTAGGTGCTACAAAAGGCTGCTTACATGGATCACTGGGGTTTGGCTTTTTAGATAAGTATGTGCAAGTGAAGTATCAGTAGCTTAATGTAGATGAGGAAAAGGAAGGGAAGACAATAGCCAAGTGAGGCAAGACTTTACATAGGAAAAGCCCATGCTAGTAAAGACATGAGCTTCATTCACAGTTTTCAAAACTTTGCACAGACCTGGTTTTGCAAGACAAGCTGTGATTCACTAATATAACATTTTTTCCTAATCTATAATATTTTTCATTGTTAGGTCTGGCAGTTTTCACATGAGCCTATTTAGGTGCCAAGTAGTCAAACAATGCAAGTGAACCCCTGAATTCTTAGAGGTCATTGAGACCGACAAAGTACAAACTCTTTCTGACGGTGCTCTTCCTGGGACAGGGAAACAGGTCAAGATTGGGTTCAAAATTGTCTTTGTTCTTTGTGGAAACTGCAAGGAAATGGGAGAAATGAGGTAATGATACTCCAGTTCTACTGCAATAAACTTTGCAGGAAAATCTCTCTATGTATGCATTACCTTTTGTCATCTGAGAAATGGTGATTAGACTTCTCTCTTGAGATCTAAAGGCTTTGTTTTCATCATTCTGCACATCTTGACTGGAAGATGAAATACCTGATGATTGTCTGCAAGTGAAATTCAGAACTCTGGTTTGGGGAATCCACCTGTGTACTTCAAAGTTTCCGATTTTGTTCTCCCAGGATTGCTGGTTATGATTCAGTGGACACAGCAGTTATTTTGTCTTTAATTTTTAAAAACTTTGAGCTAGAATTTCAGTTCAATTTCTGTTTTGTGCAGCAAAAGATGAGAGCTCTTGACATATCCCAAGATATTAGGCAGTGCAAAACAAGGTGGAGAACAGCATTATTAGGCAGTGCAAAACAAGGTGGAGAACAGCATTTTGTCATAGAAGGTGAAATGTGAAGTAGAATTTTGGGTGGGGAGAATAAGTCATGTTTATGACAGTGTCCTCTAGTCTGAGTATGAAACTGGGTGTTCATGTCTGATTGTTTTTTGTACAGAAAAATATTGGGGTCTGGGGCAGAACAGATGAAGCAGGAACAGGCTAAATTTTACCTGCTTAGCCTTCATTAGAAATCAAGCAAAAACGTATCATGATGTTGTGGAATCATCAGATCTAAACTAAAAACAGCAATAGTCCCTTGATGGAGGGAAAGAGTTTGGGGAATGGAGGAGTACTTGGGTGTTATCCCTCAAAGGTGGCAGGAGAGATTGGTTAGGATAAATGGTTTATCTTGGCTTGATTATACAGCAATACATTAAAAAAAAAGGTAAAAATCACTGCTTTGTTCCCTAGGGGAAGGCAGTAACCCATGAAGGGAATTTTTTTGTCTGGACTCACTATGGTTTTTTGATGGCAACTTGGGATTAAGCCTTCATCTTCCACCAAGTTTAATGAACTTCTGAGACAGAAGTCAGAAGTGAGAAGAGGAATTGTCTGAGCTGCCCTATCAGACAGCGTAGTGACAGGGACTGTCCTGCTGAGGCAGAGATTGCAATATGCTTCATGGAAAGGAGAATTTGTACAACAATGGTCTCATCTCACCTCAGCAGGAGGCTGGAGAGATTCAAAGATGTATTTGTGGTGAGTTATTATAGCTGTTCCTCTCCTGTGAGACACAGTATGGTTAAAAGGCAAAATATTGCAGAGCCTGGTACTTGTGGGTACTGCTGTTGTCTTTCCATGTCATTTTCATCCAGGCTTTGATGCCTGGTGCTTGATAGGAACTACAGCACATTTCCTACAGTGCTTCAGGGAAAAGTGTGACACAGCAGTGATGGGTGCGAGAGCAGAGGTTGCTTGGTGTTAGGTTTATTGTTTTCAGGTGGTGTATTTTGCTCATCCATGAGTCAAAACCAACTAGGAATATTACACTGAAAATATCTTGAAGCCTGCCTCAGGGGACATGGTGACTTCTTCATAAGACATGAGGGTGATCTAATGAGAAATGATATCAACAGTAGATAATGGGATAAAAATCCTAGGTGGAAGTGAGCTAAAAATTGTAACTTGCCCCATTAATCCTCCCTTTGCTTCCAAGGTATGATTTATTTGATGGAAGAAGTCCAAGTGAGTTATATTTGCCATTCTTGGAGCACATGGGCCCAGATGGGTTTGTTGACCTGTGTTAAGGAAAGGGATTGACTTCAGTGTAATTTGTGCTGTAGCAGCGTGGCCTAACCATGAAGAAGAAACAGAATTGTGTACAATGAAGCCCTGCTGTCCTGTCTCTTTTTTTTTTTTTTCCAGAAGGCTAGTGAAAATAAATAATAAAAGGGGTAGTGAGATTAAGAAAAATAATCTGTCCTGACATTTCATTTACAGATACTTGAAATATCACAAGAATCTGAAATCCACTGGGGAGAATGAGTCTGAAATGACAGGGCTGTGCAGGAGTTGTTCTGAGAACTGGAGGAAGATGCAGAGATAAAAATAAAACAAAGCAAGGGAAGATGCTGCAGTAACTTAGCCCACTCTGTATTGCTTTTGTATAGGTGTGAGGGAGAAGGCAGGCAGCAGCTGGCTGCTTCAGAAAGCCTATCTTTATTAAGTCAAATTACAAAAAGCCAAGCCAGTCAATATTAGGTATAAAACCTTTAAGATCTGTTCTTCTAAGGGTGAAGCATGTATTTTTCCTCTTTCTCTTCCCTTGCAGTTCCTGCCCCGACAGGAAAGAAGCCAAGTGACTCTTCCTCCAGCATCATTTTTCTGGAAGCCTCTTTGGTTCCCAGCATACACTCAGCATGTTGCTGAGTCTCCCCTTCTGGGAGAAACTAATTAGAGATCTGACCCTGAATGAATTCTTAACTGCAGGTTTCAACCCAGTATAAAGGGGACTACTATTACTGGCGGTTGCTAACTGGTATTAGGGCAGGATTACCCTTTAGTTTACTTTCTGGGGAAAATCCATCATGACAGCACCTATTTCTATGTTCTCTGTTTCTGGCAGTTTTCTGTTTGCTTATCTTTGTCTCTAAAGTGCTCTCAGCCCACCTAGCAGAGGTGCCTGTGTGTTCCCTGGGGCCCAGCAGAGCAGATCACATGGATTACTCCAGTTGCAGAGTCCTTGGAAGCAGTGTGGTTTGCATGAGCCCATTGCATTGTTCCCTCTTAGAGCAAGAGAAGCCCTTTAATCCTTCAGATGATATTCCAAAGCACAGAGTATTGATGAGGATGGGATATAGACAGACAGGCAAAAAGATGCCCAGGAAGGGATTATCTACCTCTTGAAGGAGATGTTGGTTCCTTTGTCATCATTCTCTGCTAATGTGTCTTATCCTTGCTCTTCTCAATCCATAAAGTGAGGAGAGTTCACTTTAGTATTAGGCCTCTCCCAGAGCCAGCCAAGGCTGGCAATGAATGTTTGTGTGGTGTGAATGTCTGTCCTCTCCATGACCTTCAGATAATTTCATAAATCACTGAATGGACACCAAAGACCTTGGACAGTTTGAAGTATTGTCATGGGTGAGAGATCCCAGTCCCATTATCAGCTTCTTTAAACAACTGTTTCCTTTACAGAACCCCTCCATATTATGACTACATAGAATATATAGAATTTTAGTGTCCTACTGAAAAGAAGAATGAAAATGCTGGGATAGTTTCTCTACTGGGTTGGGAGCAGTTGCACAGATGGCAGTGAAGGTGGGCTATATTGTGTCCTGTGGGGAAAGAGACTTGGATTGGCTCCTCATCTGTGTCAGCAGAGATGATAAAAGCCCTTGTGTTATATAGGGTTCCAGGGCTGTATGTTTGCTTACACACAGCTTCACTGAACTAGGCCAGTCTCCCAGTCTCCCTTTGCTGAACCAGAACTTAACCTACAGGCCAGACCAAAACCAGTCTTGACAGCCAGCAGAGTGGCAGTATCAATGTTTGACATCTGTCCCTTTCAGAGGGCAAGACTGGTAAAGCTGGAGCTTTACCTGGGCCTGAGGCAACCAAATCCTTGGGCATGGTGGGCCAGTGTGGCTGAGCTTTCCAACCAGCCTGGAGGCTTAAACCTCCAAGCTGGCAGAATCTATTCTTGGGTCTAGTGTTTGGTAGGGGATCTCAAAGTGTTAGTATGTGAATGTAGCTGCTCTCTCCTGAAGTTACCCAGATTCTGAGGATCTGACTCTCCTACAGGAAGATAGTTTACTCTGTTAGTAAATTCCTACGTGGGCTATGAGATGCCTTCCCAAAAGCAACCTCATGCTGCTCCAAGTGATGATTTGAGGGTGAAGCTTGTCAGTGCCCTTACTGCTCACCTGGGCACAGGTGAATTGTGAGTGGGGCAGCTGAAAACACCTCTCTACAATTGCACTGATTTAAATCTCCCTTTTGCCTTTTTAATTGCAAATTGTTTTATTTGCCCTGTAAAGGTGATGGGAGTGGATATATCAATTTTTTCCTCTTTTGCACCCTTACTCATCTCTTCCCATATGTTGGAGCAGCTGCCCTGTAGGGTGGTGAGAAAGTCTGCAGGTAAATATTATCTGTTCATAGTAATTTAGCAAAGAGACAGTACTTTTCACCTGCATTGCATCCCTTCTCTCAAGTAAATTAGCTCCTGAGGAGTATCCTTAGGAGAGAAATCCTTACATATTGAATGAAACAGGCCTTCGAAATAGGTACAGAGTTCCTGATAAATGATCCCCAGAGTCCTATAACCATGTTGCTGTCTTCATTAGTGCCTAAACAACAGGGGATGTTGTGTGGGGGAAGGAAATGAGGTGGCAGCTGATGAGAGGAGCAATGTACCCTGCTAACAAAACTTGTCTGAATGGATACATCCAGAACTTCTGTTTTCATTTCACCTGCCTCATTCTGAGAAACCATGTTAAGAAGGACAAAAAAAAATGTAAAGCTGTACTAGTGAGAACGCCATAGAAAAGCAATATAAATATCAGCAGAGCTGGTGCTGCTGTGGCCAGGAAACCCACACAGCACTGGGATCAGCACATCCCTGCCATGTGAGTGCCTCAGCTGCAGCTCTGCCTGGGCACATGTTCCAGTGCTCCTTTGCACTCTTCTTTGATCCAATGCTGTGCTCAGCAGTGGGCATTTGATTAACTCTGTGTTCCTAGTGCTGAGGGGAGAGTATGTGCAGCTGGAGGGGGAGGAAGAGCTTGCTTTAGACACCAGTTATTGGGAGATGCTACCTGTCCTGAGGGATTTTGTGAGTCTCTTTAAAGGGCAGCGCTTTCTTAGGGAGGAGCTAATCCCGTGAGATGTTGAGGGCCGCTGAGGCACTGATGTGTGACAGTGTTTAGAGGCCAGCAGTGCAGCACAGTTCACTGCAGCCTCAGCCTTCTCCTTCCCCTTCCGCCCTGTCAAAGTCAAGGCTGCTTTTCCTGCAGCACTGCCCTTCTGGCGACTGTGAATCTCTACTGCTTGACATAACCTATCACCTGAGGATGCAGCAGTTAAATAATAGTCTGAGCTTCTGCAAAACAACTGTGGTCATCCCTCAGGCCTCAGACCCATGCTGCTTGTTCCTCCCCCAGAGCCCAGGGGAGCACATGCAGTGACTGTGTAAAGGCTTCTGAGGACAGCACTATAAAGGCAGCTTGTGCAGTGGCCAACAGGCTTTGGTGTGGTTGGAAACTGCCTGGTCCTGGATCAGATGCCAGCAGAGGAGATAGATTTCTCCTGGCCTCTCCTGGTTTGTAAAAGTCGTCCATCTTGTGAGAGAACTGGGCATGAGGAGAAGAGCAGGATCTCTTTCTGACTGAAAATCAACCAAAATACTCCTTTAACCTAGAGCTCTGACTATTTCCAGTGGCAGTGGTTCTTCTTCACCAGGACTTCTCTAGCAATCAGTCCTCTGCTGTTTTCAGGAAGACATCCTCTGCCTGGTGCCAGTGATGGAAGTTGTACTCTTTGCTCTCTGGGGATGGTTTCCCCTGGATGGACTGTTGGCTTCCCTGCCTTCACTAAGGATAGCCTTTACCGGCTGCTTCTTTTCCTCTCAGAATGTCTGTTTCCAGGGGAAAGTGCTGGTTT
Organism: Climacteris rufus; assembly: GCA_013398175.1. Lineage (NCBI taxonomy): Eukaryota > Metazoa > Chordata > Aves > Passeriformes > Climacteridae > Climacteris > Climacteris rufus. Next base: position 793,069 of record VZRZ01001217.1, read on the forward strand.
ATAGTTTATGCTCCATTCCTGCCAAAGCCCTGGTGAGGGCTTGGAGTCCCTCCCAAAGTGGTGATGTCCCCAGGTGATGTGGACTGTGGGCAGTGACTGCTGCTTACACTGGGGGCGTGTTGGGGCTTTCGGCAGCAGCAAAGCTCTTCTGTAAACTCCAGCAGAACACAGGCTGTATGTTGGGGTAATCAGCATCCTTTATCTCCTCCTCTGAGACATAGCAGTTAGCTTATTTGCACTCGGTTGTGTGTGGCAAAAATACAAAGAAAACAAATGTGAAAGATTATTTAATGAACTCTGGAAATGAATAATGAATACATCATTAAGTGGTTCTCCAGGCTGCTACAGAGTGCTATCCTGAGGCATGAGAGCATGAATCTTGACTAATACAAAGGAGGGCAGTCATTTGGTTCCTGAATGAACAGCTCACAGGATGAATGGAAGAGCTAGCTGTTTCTTGAAGCAGGCTTTTTAGACATTTGTATGTCTAAGAAGGAGACCTGGCAGTGTGCTGAACCTTAATTTTTAAACAGTGTGAAAGATAGGCTTGACTTACTGTTGCTTTGAGTTGGTGTGATGCCATTGACTCCAATGGAGAATTTGTAGCCATCACTTATCACCTGCCTGGCTATTTGTTGGAACTGCAATGAGAAATGAAACACTAAGCAAGGTTTTCCAGCAAGACTACAATTTTCTGGAAGATCCCATGGTGGCAGAAAAGTAGAATATATGACTGACTGAAATTGATTTGTTATATGTCTTGTGTTAAACACATTATCTTTGCCATGATGTCCTAGCTTAGTCTTCATCTAAAAACCAAGAAAGCTGTTTGGAACCTTTATCTATTGGGAGACTGGCTCACATTTCAAATAAGTGATACAGTATTTTTTCCTAGATTGAAAAATTTCTTACAGATTGGTCTTCAATCATTGCTGATCACTCAGAAGGTTTTTAGGATAGCTGTACATTTTGGGTTTGCTGTCCCTTGGAGTCCTTGGTGGATAGACTCCTGATAGTGAAAACACTTTAGAGATGGATGACTCAAGAAGTGTTTCCTTTTTAGAATGTCTTTAAAATAACTGTCTTTGAATGAGAGAGTCAGAAGGATTCTGTAAAAAATGTGAATATGTATTTAAGTATGGTGTGAGTGTATGGATAAAAAAAGCCCATTTAAGAATTACCAATCCAGAAAAATTAAATTCTGAGTTCCTATAGCAAAGGTGCAAAGTTTTCAAGTTCCCAACAAGGAGAAAACGTGCAAGGCAGCTCAGGCTTCTCAAGGGACCTGTTTGTTGTGAAGGCATCTTTCTCATCTGTGGCTTACAGATGAGTCAGGGGGCAAGATGAGGTGAAGGTGGTGGTGGCTGGTGCAGGTCTGGAGCCGTGCTGGGGATCCCAGTGCTGCCTGTCTGACTCTGCTCAGCCCCTCCTGCTCTGCCTGAGTCCCACCCTGTGACAGCTGGGCTCTGCAGCTCAGACAGGCAGTTTCCTATAGGGAGAAAATTCCTTCCTGAGGCTATTTTCCATTTCCACTCTGTGAAGCAGGCATTGGTTGGATGGTGTGGAAGTAGGCACCTGGTGTAGGGCTCCCTGCCAAGCTTCCTGGGAGCCAGATGTTAGTGGCAAGTGAGTTTAAAGTAAGCCCTTTACTGAAGCATGTGCAATGTGAAGAAAGCTTAACTTTCACTTGCTTTCACCCTTGAGAGCCTATTGCAAATCAGCTGTCTCCTTGGTGTAGCACATGGTTGGGTTTGTTGTGTTTGAGACACAGACGTGGTCCATAACCTTCCTTTCACATTACAGTTTGCGTCTTGTTTCAAGGTCTAGTCTGTTTTCTGAATTCACTTTTCTCGTACAATTCATTTCCCCCAGCCTGAAAATTAAGAGTTATATTTGTGTATTGTTACATGTAAAGACAGAAATTTGATTTTTTAAACATGTCAGACATCTCCTTGAAATTGGGACCCAGCTCCCTAAATATCTTTCAAAATCTGGAGCTGTGCACCAGATGGAGAATCAGCATTTAAAGAGAAATTTCATGAAGGAAGTGGAGTGAAATTATTTCCTTTAGCAAATAGTTTCACAGCATGAAGAAAGAAAGCAGAGCCAGCATCTTGCACAGGGAGATCATGCCTACTCTCCTTTTCCTCGTGCCTCTTTCCTAGTTTCTTTTTGTTGTTGTTGTTTTTTTGTTGGGTTTTTTTGTTTTGTTGATTTTTTTGTTTGTTTGTTTTGTTTTGTTTATTGTTTTTTCTCTTTTGGATGCATCCAGGCCACGTCATGGCACAATGTAGAGAATGTACCAAACTAGGTTGTTCTCTTATTGACATCAATTGCAGGTCAGAGTGAACACTTTGTGTCCCATGAAACGCTGAACCCTTTTTATGTCCTTGGGTGATTGGAATGTAGGTATAAATGTCACAGATACACTGAACAAGAATTACTGGCCTGCAGCATGAGTCCAAGATAATGTCAGAGGCTCTTTGAGGCAGGCTGATCATATGGTGTGTCAGGCTTATGTAACTGGATAAATGTACCTAAGGTTATGTGCAAATGTAGGGTCAATGTGCAGCTGGGGTCAATAGCCTGGGAAATGGACAGCAAAATCCCATCAGCTGCCAGTGTCAAAATATCAAAGATTGGCAACGTCCCTGGTGAGAAAAATCCAATCCCTGATTAACTTTGAAGACAATAGTGACATTGCACATTGTGGAATGTGTCAGGAATTAGTGACAGTCTAGAAGAGATCTCCAAAGTTTCCTTATCCTGGATGCTGGGGACATGTGCAGGGTGCAAATACGTTTTTTGCAGTGTCTGGGAGGGACAGGAAACTTTCTAGACAGGTGGAGCTCACCAGTTTTCAAAAAAGCAGCTTCTGCTTAGAGATCAAACAACGGCCATATGGTGGGTTTTTTTTCCTATAGCACAAACATATTTAGCTCTGCTAGGGGAAGTCTGGGGAACTGCTTCTTGATGGCCACATAGGATATGGCTAAAATTGGATTAAAACACTATCAAAGCATGGAGCAGCTTTGGAGAAAGGAGGCTGTATGGCAAGTGCAGGAGGGAGTGATGCAGTGGGTCACTTAGGGAAAGAGGTGCTGCTCAACTTAACATCAGTTTTATTTTATGAAAGCCTGGATACTGCAAGGATACAGGTGTAAAATTATTTTTAAAAATTCTAGAATACTTTATATAACTAGAGTCCTTCACCAAGATCTGAGTCAACATTATTTCAGTTAAAAAAAAAAAAAAAAGCAAAACCAAAAATAATTGCATGTTACTGTTCTCATTCTTGGCTATAAGAAGAAATCTCATTAGGAGCTGCAATAGCAGCCCATCTAATAGCAAAATTTGGTTTAGAATGCTTTCACTTTCACAACACTCACTTTTCATTTGAATGTTCAAAGTTACTGCAAAAGATTTTTGAAAATTATCTATTAGCTACACACTGTAGTAATTTTTCTAGTGACAACCATTGCACAGAACATCTACACTGTAATAAACTTTATGCAGTACCTTAAATTTGTCTTGTTATTGTCTATCAAGTGTTGTTATTGCTAATCTTATTCCAGTGCTGACTCAGTTGATGAGTATAATTTTACCATGTAGGCAGGCCTAATTTGTGATGTTCTGGGGTTTCACATAGGATCTAGAACCTTCCTCAAAAGCCATTTTGCAAGTGACTAAGATAGTCATGAAAGATCTCTGAGTTTAAGGTGCTGTAAATACAAAGCAGCATTTATTATTTGGGCTTTACAAATGCAGTTTTAATTTTGCCTGTACCAATACTTCATTAATAAAGTGATACATGTAGGAACAACCATTTGTTACTCTGGGCTCCTAAAGAGCTTACTCTGTCACATTAAGAAAGGGAAAAAAACCCAAAGCTTACAGCATTCAAGACAGCCTGAAAAATTTCTTTTTCTCCTTGGTCTCCCTTCCCCCTTCCAGGCTTTCTGCTCCAGTAACTTGTATTGTAGTCATACTATGCTTCGAGTGGCTTGAGAGCATCCCTAATGCTGCATCCCTGGCACTGTAAGCAAATAAAGTATTTTTGTGCAGCAATCTGTAAGCTGCACTTCAAGAAACATTTCCTTGTCTGCTGACTGACACTCGGGAGGGCTCAGTAAGGTTTGAGCAGAGAGCACTGGCAGAATGAGGAAACTTGCCTTTTCTTCCTTGGTGCACTAAATTCAAAGCAACTGGAGGAGGAGTTGGGTGGCAATGGGCTTTCCCTCTGTCCATTGGCACTTGGAGAGTGAGTGGTTCTGCTGCTGTATTGAGCCTCTGTTGTCCATGTTCATATTTAGTGTGTGTGCCACAGAGGGAGTGCAGGAGAAGCAGGGAAGGCCTTGCAGGATGGCTAGTGGCCATGGCAGGTATGTGCCAACACAACCTTCTGAAGTGCCTGAAAGCTCGGGGATGGCGCTTTGGAAACAACTTGGTGATCCAGACTACTCAAACCTCACTTGGTTTTATGTGAGTCATGTTCTGAATTTGATCATTTCACGTTAGGAGAAAATTCTGCCTTAACAAGTTCAAGTTCTGATCTGCCAAGGAAGTTGTTTCCTCTCTCTGCCCCTTGTATCATCTCTGGTGATGAACTGTGTGGAGACTTCCACATCTGAGGTGTGGCAGGGATTCATCCCCCTGATGTGCCTGGCACCAAGGTTAACTGCAAAGGGGATGTTGGACACCTGCAGAATGTGACCAATGGCAGAGTGACCTTTCACAGAAGGTTGGTTTGCTTTGTCCTTGGATCTGTCTTGCCAAGGCAAAATTCTTTCCTTCTTGGAAAATCACAAGTCTCCCTGTTCTGAAGTTACATCTGGCATCCATGAAAGCTGCTTTTTCCTTTGCTTTCATTTCTAGAGAGTTTCTTGTAACTTTCTTTGAATTTAAAGCTTGAAAAAGAATTGAGTTTGTTGAAGTCTTATGTTCTTTCCCTCTTCCTCCAGTATTTCACAGAAGTATTTTTTCCCCTGCTTTTGGTTAAAGAACAAATTGCTTTCCCCTGCACCGTTGCAGCTGTGGTTTACTGTGCTCTTTGTACAACGTGGTTCCAGAGAGTGGAGGATTGGATCAGACCTCCTGATGACTCTCCCCATACACCACTGTCAAGGCTTTAAGGCTCACCTGCTTTTTAGCAAATCAGAGTTGACACTGGCTGACTTCAATGCTGATGGAAGATTTCCCCCTTCTTCTTGGACCCTGTGATTGGGCTGTTGGCAAGTGTTCCTGCCTGCAGCTGCTAAAGCCTTATCTCTCTCTGTATGGAGGCGCAGAAGTTGCCTTCAGTGAGTCCCTGAGGTCTCTTGCTGCAGTGTCAGAAGCTTGTGTCATCACAGGGATGGGGCAAAGTCTGCAGAAGGCCAGTTCAGTGCACTGATGTTAGAGCTGGCATTGCTGGCACCCCTGGGGAATTGATACCTGCAGCATCTTGCAGCATCATGTGCGAGTTGTCATGAGAGGTCTGGCATCCCAGTTAGCCCCAGTTAATGTGTGAGAATGGCACTACTATTATTGAGGATAAGCTTACCCTGCATCTTATAAAAAAATCCAGCAAGACTCCCTCAGATTTAGGCTGCAATTTTTAAACACTTGTGTTAGACTGCTGACTGGAGGTTCTCTGGGCTGGTTTGAACTGCAGCCTAGGGAGGAGCCAAGAGGTGAAGAGCCACTCTCCCTCCCAGAGTGGTCTGGCCTGGGGTGGAATTAACCTCTTTGTTCAGTGCAGAGGGAAAAAAAAAAATCAAAGAAGGTCAGGGTTGACCTACATTTGATCTTTGCAATGTGTAAGTTTTGTTTCCTGCACTTTTTCTTGGGGTGACCTTTTGTTCCTAGGAAGTAAGAACTGCTTTGAGGCATCATTGTATGTTTTGTACAGTAAAACTTTCCTTCCAACAGGAAAGGATAATTTGGAGATTGGGATTTCCTGTAACAGAAATAACCAAGTCGAATTAAAAAAAGGAAATTTGTTCTTGTGAAGTCTTCAAATATCATAGGATTAAATCTCTTTAGATTCTGACATTATGGATGGGATGATTGCCACTGATCTCTCATATGTGCAGTGTGCTTTGGAATAGGAGGTTTTGCCAAAGTCTCTCCTCGCCACCAAATCTCAATGAGTGGGGAAGAGAAATGGGTGAGGGAAGGGCCAGGGGCTGGCATTTGAAATGTCAGGTGATGTGGCTGAGAAAAGGATGGATATTTTTTTCTGCGTGTGAGAGTGGAGAGAGCAGAAATGGGTTATTGGGAGGACAAGAGGAGATTCAGAGGAGCATATGGTAGTCCAAGGCAGAGCTGTGCCAATGCTTTTTTTCCCCGCTCCCTTCTGTCTGGTTTCTGGAGGAATGAAGGCACGGGTGAGGAGGGATGTGAAGAAAGTTGTTTGGGGTTGAACAGGACTTGAACAGAACAAAGTATCTGCATTTAACAAACTGGACCTGAGGCTTAAAGAAATTGGGAGAGCCAGTCACAAGCCCTAAGTGATGGATGGCACCCTTGCACCTTCCCCCCACTTTCCTTAGCTGGCACTACCCCCAGGCTGCTTAAGCCTTTAGTTGATGGACATAAGGGTCTGAAAAGAAAGCCCCTCCTTTAAAGGGGAACACAATCAGCTGCCTGAGGCCATGGGCCTCTCCCAGCATCACTGCAGTGCTGCTGGTGCTGCATTAGGTTTATTCCAACAGATGCCCAGTGCCCCTTTCATGGCCCATACGAGACGAGGCACTGGCAGACTTCAGGCAATGTTGGGGCTTTTCAGGGATGAGATCCACCTGACAGTGACTAGGTCTCTTGGTGCCCATCTTCTGTGAGTCATGGGAGAAGGGCACTGGTACTGCTGCATGTGTCCAAGCCTCTGTTTTGTTTTACCTTCTCAGTGAAGAAGGGGGTGGAGAAGGTGAAAATAAAGATGGACAGAAGTGGCTGTTCCCAGCAGCCTGCCTGCTGCAAAATCTGTGGCATAGCATGCATGCCTTGGCTGGTGCATCGTGGTGTTTGCAGAGGTAACTTGCCCCAGCCAACACACTGCAGAGGGAAGAAAAATGTGATGTGCAAACCCCAAGGTGTCTGTAGGCAGCAACATCTTCAGAAGGTTCCATCTGTAGCAGGACTCAGCCACAACACTGAACTGACCTATTTTTCCCTGCTGGCTCCTGACACAGGCAAAATGCTATCCAGTCACAGATTATTTCCATAAGGGCACTTGGTGCCTTTGGACTGGGTTTTGTCAGCCAGCACCTTTTCCCTTCTGTGCAGCTACCCAGGTGAACTCAGCTGAGCAGCAGTAAATACCTTGGGGGCAGAGAGCAGCCTGACCTTATCAGTGGATGTGCCCGTTTCATTTGAAGGATGCTGAGGATACCTGACTCAAAGGTAGGAGATGGAAAACAGTGTTTGCTGGACTAGAACAGCAACTCCTGCCACTTTGCTCCTCCTGCACAGTGAAGTGAAGCAGGGGCTATGACCAAGACAAGAGTGCAGCTCCAGGTTTTATTATGGTGTTAAGAGTTCAGATTACTTGTGCGGCCTTGTTTCTGCTGCATCCCACCTTCTGAGAGCTTAGCTGCTAGGCTTCCATGTCTTCTGTGTGCTGCTTTAGGGAAAAAAAAAAAAAAGATGGGAAAGAACTAGAAATCCATCTGTCCTGGTTTGTCGCATTGCATTTAACACCCATGTGGGGCTGGACATTTTGATTAGTTTTACTTGCTTTATGGACTAGTAGAGCAGCGAATTGTGGAATACCTGGGCCAGGCACATGATTGCAGAGAGCTAAACCAGTGAGTTTTGTGGCTACAAGGCCATTTTTGCAAGCCTGTTTCCACTCCAGGATTTAATGTGATCCTGCAGGTTAAAGGGTCTTTCATATCTGATCCCTCTGGGACCTCTGTGCCCCTGTATGTTACAGAACTGCTTTCCTTCCCTCTTCCTTTGTTTTCTTCTCTTGCTACTTGTCCCATCAGTCCTGCTGGTCCCACAAAGATGGCCCTGGAAAAGTTCCCTTCCTTTATGTGCCAGCCTGTTTAGTTTTCTTTCCATGGAACCTTGTTTGTGCTGTGCAAGATCCAGCTTTGCTTGGATCCTGCACAGTGCCCTTCCTGTGCCCAACTCCTGCTCAGTTGTGAGCAGTCAGCACAATTTATTTGCTGTGGAATTTGACCTGTCAGCAGACTTTTCTCCTTCCTCGTGGAAAGGCTGAATCCAACACAGGCAGTGCTGCCACTGTACTTTGTATTATAAACGCTTCCAAGCAGAGATTTGCACTTGCAAAGCATCTTCCTTTGTCCCTCTCTAGTGGCCAGCACACGAGCAGAGATTTATGCATTTCCATCACCAAAACAGCTTACAGAGTAGTTGGGCTTGCCATCAAATATTGTGCTTGTCCCTTGAGGATAACCATCCAGTGTGGAATATCAGGTTATGGCTCCAAAGGATAGCAAGTCAGAGGCTTTGTGGATATCAGCCTCCGATATCCCTCTGAAGGCAACACAGCTCCACCACTTCACACCACACATGGTGTGTGCCAGCCTTATTCTGGCATCTCCAGCTCTAATAGGAACATACGCTTGGCTAAATTAAGAAGGAATATTTTTGTGCTTTAGTACAAGCATACTAACAATTCCAGTTTATTTTAAGCATGTGTCTTAAAAGCATTAGAAGTGGCATAAAATAATAATACATGTAATTTACCACTGTGGAGACTGTCAAGTGTTGTCATGCTACTGGCATTGTATTTAATACACGGGCTGCCAAGAGGCATCGCTAATAGAATTTGCATTAATATACACAGCTTCTTTAAAAATTAATTAGCCAAAGTAGAGCATCATGTACTGAGACTCTCAAACAGGAGAGAAACATTGAAGCAGCACTGAAATAAGCAGTCTCAAAGCTCCTTTGGATGCCATGGGCAGCTGGAAATATTGCCCCAGCCATTCTCTCTTGCCCACTGCATCGGGATGGGGATGCAGACAGAAACTGACAGCGGGAAGCATCAATGTGGAAAATATGAAAGGAAATAATAGATTTGAACTGGGCCCAGAGGCTGTTGTGCTGCTGCCGAAGGCTGTTGTGTTGGAGCTCCAAACTGGAAAAGCTGCAAAGAAATACAAGGAACCTGTTAAGTCACGAGAAAGAAATGTGATCTTTGCCAATGTTTTCCCAAAGGCGGGGAGGTGCCAGCACTTGGCAACACACCGAAGTGTGGGTCGCATGTTTGTGTGTTGAGGAAGGTTTGCACAGGTCAGAGTGAGGCAGAGCTTACCAAGGAAATGTCTGATAATCCTCAGCAGTCCCTTTATTTTCCTATTCATCCATCAGCCTGCAAATGCAATGGCAGATTGGGATGCTGTCTACTTGACTGCTTTATTAATTAGCAGCACCCATACACCTCCAGTCTCAGCCCCTTCACTTTCTTCATGTGCTGGAAATGGCTGGAGATGCATTTTTGCTGCTTTACATGGAGGACAAAAACCAAACTTTTACTGGGCATGTGTATTGACACTTTTAGTCAGAAGCTGAACAAAGTCAATGGTATTTGTGAAAACACTTGGGCATCTCAAGGCCTTCTCTTCTTTTGTACTTTAGCCCTGCTGGGTTATAAGTCTGAGCTGTGATTTGGCCACGAGGAATCTGGCCTCATTGCCCATGAGCATCCTTTATATCAGCTGAGAGAGGGAAAATAGGCCCAGGAATGTGGTACCATGCCTGAGCCACACAGAGTTTCTTTCTCTACAATGAGTTTCTTTCATTGCTGAGCTTACAGCTTTTGTGGAAGCTTTTTACAGCTTTTTTCCCCAAGTGTAGGTATTTTCCCTCTTTACTAACTGTAAGTGAATGCTCTGTCTCCAACTATCTGTCAAAATTATGAATAATTCCCAGCCTTCTCATGTACTGTCACCTTGAAGGTATTTGTAAGCTCTGGTCCTGTCCCTCATGAGCCAAGGCAGTGCCATTGTTTCAATGGCAGTCACATTTCATGTTGTCCAGTCTGAGGGTTTGTTTCTCTGCAGTGTAAGTTCTCTCTGGGCTGGAATTTGGAAAGTGGAGTGTCAGGTTGGGAGCAACTGAAAATCAAATGCAGCTATTAACTGTTAGACTTTAGGAAGAGCAAGGCAGATGAAGGGTTTTAGTGGCAGTCTGTCTGCTTTTGGTTAGTTATTGTAAGTTAAATGAGTTTCAAGCAGTACAACATTTCTGCTTTTGCTGCAGCTTCTGTCCCCTCAGCATCTCCATCTGCACAAGGCACGTGTTCACCTGGGGGAGGGAGCTCACGTTCAGACACTGCTGCAAGTCTTGGTAGTCAGACAGCTCAGGGCCAAAATACGGTAGGCTAAAATACAACTGAAGACTGTAAAGGGGCAGCTCTTAAGACAAACTCTTCAGTTTCTCTGAGTCCAGCTCTGGTCAGTACTTGTAGGCTCTTTGGCTCTCTACGGATCGTGAGGAAGGCCAGGCATAGACTCCAAGAGTTGCTTTTTTGATTTAAAGGAGGTTGTTACAGTGAGATCTGACATATTTAACAAGTACCTGCTTTTCTGATTCATCATTTCAGAGCTGTGTTTATTCCAGTGGTGGTCTAGGTTACCTTCCCTCTCCAATCCCCAGGAAATCCTGTTATTAATGACAAATGCTCAGGCTGCTGCTGGTGTCTGAGGGTTCACTGCACAGAGCAAGCCTGGGGGACAGGCATATCCCTTGGGAAAGCTGAGGAGGTGGTTGGCAATGGGAAAGCACCTGTGCTCAGTTCTGCAGCAAAATGAGACTCAAATCAAATGCTTTCACACCAAGGAGGGAAACTCAGAGGGCTGCTTTGCTGACGAGATGTGCTCAGTAGCAGAAGGGGAAGACAGAGCCTGGGGAGGGGGTGTTCAACTGTCAAGGGATCCATTGCTTTCCATCCAGTGTGGGGTGAACTGCTACCTGGGACATGATTAGAAGCCATCAAAAATGAGGGATATTGGAGATGGGTTGAGCTGGACTCCAGCTCTCAAAGACAGGCTGAAAGCTCTGGAGTGAGTCCGAGGAGCAAAATGGATCAAGAAGCTCTAAATCTAAGGCGGCTTTGTTTGTACATCAGAATGATAATAGGTACTTTTTCCTCCTTCCTCTGCCCACGCTGGTGGGAGTACCATTCTGGTGGCTGCCCTGAGGACCTGCCCTTGCCATGCTACTTCACCATGACCCATGCAGCCCTGCTCCTGCAGCCATTATCCAGGGCAAAAGGGAATGGAGAAGGAATTGCTCTCTGCTCCAGTATCGGGAATTGGGGATACAAATAGAGTCTAAGGCTTGTTACTGTTCCCAGTTTTTGGTGGGGAACTCCCCTGGGTCATCAGTCAGACTGTCTTGTACATCTTCCAAAGCCAAGACCCAGAAAGTGCAGATACAGTGCTGGCATCAGTGGACAGTTCCTACCCTACAGGAGGATGGACCTGTTGAGATCTGCAGATGGAGGATTTAGGAGAAGCACAGTGAAGCAGGCAGCTGAAAACACTCAGCTACGTTGTAAGAGGGTGAAGAAGATGGCTGAGGCATTGGGGAAGGCAGGATATTTTCTGTGTGAAAGGGAGCTATCTGTGTCTCAGGACAGGGCTGCACATCCTCAGTTGCTCGTGTGAGTCACTGGGGATGAGCTGTGCTGTAGGCAGGGTGCTGTGTGAAGAGCAGAATTCCATGCTAACATGAAGGGTATTTGTCTTGTTGGTGCCTTGCTGCCTTTGATTTCCCCAGGAACAAAGCAAATCCCATAAGGCATTTCTTTCTTGCTTTCCTCCTGAAGTTTTGTTATCTGAAGAGATTCAGGAATTGCGTAGTTTAGGAAAAGGTTCCTGGGGAAAGCAGCTTGCAGAGCTGGGCATGGCAGCTTCTATCTGCCTTGTGCTGCATCCTGAGACTGAGTCAGGAGCACCCTGGGAAGTACTGATCTGATGCTGAGTGGAGCCTGCAGCTCCATGGTAGCCCTCAGGGGTTGAAACCATCACAGAGTCTGGAGCAACAGCAAAACATGGTAGCAGAGGACTGGGGCTGTAGCTAGAGAGGGGGAATTTATTGCTTTCCCCTCTTTTACCAGTAGCCTCAGTTCAGCCTCAGATTATTCCTGCCAGGTTCAATGTTCAGCCAAGACATGGGACAGACCTGGTCCCCTGGCAGCAGGGGAAGTGTTAATCTGAACCAAGCATCACCCTGTCTCTGGAGCAAAGCTGCTGATGTTCCCAAGGAAATCCCTGTGCTGGGGTGGCACAGCTCTGTGCCTTGGGACCTTGGGACTATTCCAGTATATGAGGGATTTGGCAGCACGAGAGATGTGGGGTTGGTGGAGCAGGGGTGTATCCCCAAATTATAGCCTGGTCCTTAGTTGTACTAAGGGTAAAATGGTGGCTGAGTCATTAAATTTTTTTATAATAATGACAGAATGGAATTTGAGTACTTTTATTTTTATCCTTCTCTTCCCCCAGCTCTTAGTAATGCTCTGCTGCTTCTCAGCCAGGCAGCTGGGGGGCTGTGTGACCTTGGCTGTCCCAAGCCCTCCTGTCCTCAGGACATGGCTTTGCAGCTGGGACTTAAATCCATGTGCTAGCTAAAACCCCAGCAATACTTTCCTTTGAATCGGTGTCTCTGTGGGACTGTTCTCCAATATAACTTTGGTACAGTAAATACTAGAGATATTTACCTTCTGTTTCAAGGGAGTGAGGGCTTTGGTCTTCCAGCATGATATTTAATTCCTTGCCTTGGCTTACCCTTTATTGGCTCTGGGTTGCTGGCCAGGGGGGAAGGGAGCTGTGCTGGATTTCTCCTTGTTTCCTCTGAGGTGTGTGAGGTATCACCTGCACAAGCAGATGTCTTTGGAAGAGTCTGTCTTCAAGGAGCTCTGCTAACACTGGATATGGCAGAAATCACAGTGCAGAAATCTTAGCAGCAACATTGCCTTGCAGATGTTACCCTTGGCCCACCACCAGTTTCCTCCCTCCAGAAAGGCCCCTTTGATTAATGCTTGTGGCATAGGAAAGAGTCACCGTAATATGTGGATCTCATAAGCAGAGAATGTGTCAAATCCAAGCAGGGCCACTGAGGTTTACATTGATCCAGAGGCTCCTGTGGATGCTTGCAGGGTGATGATCCACAGCTCTTGTGGGCCAGCATAGAGCTGGAGGTGGTTCCAGGCAGCCATGGATTGTCCCAGCTCAAGGCAAGGCCAGAGGAAAGGCATGTCTAGATTTTTCATGGTCTTTCAAAAATTGTCATCAAAATGCTTCCATTTTCAGTAGCAATATATTTTCAGAGCTCTCTAAGTAATATATGGATCTCTAAAAATTAAATACCACCCTTTATCAAAACCCAGGTATCTTTATCAACTCCCACTTCCTAGTTTACCATTAGAAATATGGAATATTTGGAGCATAAACTAAAAATAGCCCCAGATTTTTAATTGTGGTTGAAAAGGCCATTTGCTTGTTCTGAAGGGTTACTTTTCACTATTATTTAGAAGCAGTTGCCTAAAGCAAAGCACAAAGTTTAGACTTGGCCTGCCCACATAACATTGCTGCAGTGATCTTCTGTCAGCTTGAGCACCCTTCTGTCAGCCCTTTGTGTGGCCATGAAAGGTGGTGAGGACTCAGTTCCACACTGCAGTGTGTGATGGGGATGTGCATGGGGGCCACCACCTTCCTTCTGCTGCCCTGCCCCCTGAACACTTCTCCTGGAGCACACGGCTGAAGGGAGAAGGGCTCCTGGGCAAGGCTGAGGTGCTGCACAGACACCCCGGGTGATTTACCCGCCTGCACAGGGAGCCAGTGCCAGCAGTGAGTCAGGTTTCCTGCTCCTTAAATTTCGACTTATCAGCCCTCACTTCTCTGCAGCTTTGTGAAGCATAACAGGATGCAAGGTAGTTATAAAACAATGTCAAAGGTGTTAAAACGATTACCATAAAAATACATCTGCTTTCTGCAGTGATGCCTCAGAATGCCACAGAGCTCTTGGAAGCCAGAAGGGTGGCACCTGTGTCTTTGTCGACTTGGAAAAGTCTGCTAAAATTGTAGGATTTTCTTTCCCTTTAAAATCATTATTATAGGCAGTTCTATTTCCCATGTGATGAGGTATTGATCTAACTTCTAAATCCCTCTAACCTGATGAAAGCCTTAAGAATTTCAACTATTGAAAAAAAATCTTTTTCATATAAACATCTCAAGCTTAACATCCTAGTCCAGCCTAAGTCTTATCCTGAAAAATTCAAAAAGTCCAGCCTGTAGGGATCATTCAACCCTACCAAAGGCTTTAACATATGTTTGTATGTAAATATAGTTTACATATATATTACTTACATATATGTAAATATAGATTATGTATATGGCAGCTTGCAGCCAGTCTTGAGAAGGGATTTTCTCAATGCCTTGTCATGATGTGTAGTTGGGCAAACAGAGCCTGATCTAACCCAGACAGCTTTGAGATGTCTGTTATCCTTGCTGTCCTTTGGATAACACCTTGCCTAAAGGGAGGTGAGGCTCAGGCATATGGGTGGTGATTGCAAAGATGCACCTTCCTCCCTGGCAACATTCACTTTGTAGCATGTGCTGGAGAGGGTGTTAGTGCAGAAGGAGAGAGATCCAGGGCTCTGATAAACACACATGGCATATCTTTCCATTGGAAGGGAGTGTTGCAATTTCCAGCTGAAGTCACTGTGCTCTCATGGCTTTCCAAGCCCTTGTGTGTAGCTTGCCATGCCCTGGGATATGTCCACTCCAGCCTCTCACCTGCACCGTGCTGGCCCCAGGGGTCACTTGAACTCCCAGAGCTGCATGTCCTCTTGTGATGGGCACAGAACAGAGATGGATCTTGGCAATGCCAACAAGTGAGAGCAGGAGGGGGCAAATCTAACAAGCTTTGGGCCCTGTGATGGAGCTGGCCAGGTCCTGGGTACCACAGAGCTCAGGGAACCACCACCCCTGCCCAGTGGGAGTATGGAGCTCACTTAGAAGCAGGAGGCCATGATCATATCACTCTGCACGGATTTCTTCACTACTCTTCGTGGTACAGCCCTACGATTTGGCCTTGGCCTTTGTGCTCACTCATGTCTGCAGAACATGGTCAAACCCATGGCCAGGAGAGAGGGGCTGCAGGTCAAAATGGATGCAGCACCTGCACAAGCAGTGGTGGGTGGTTTTGTTGCTCTTTGCTTTCCCTTCCCTACCTCCCGGTGCTTTGTGGAGTTGTAAGGACCAGAACTCTTACACTCAATGTGGGAAATGTGGTATGTGGTATTTGGCTCTTCAGAAATACAACACAGTTACAACTGTTAAACCTGCAAAATATGTGTAGGCTGGTGTTGACACAAGCTCCAGGTACATCCTGCTGGTCTGATCTGGAAGTGTGAACCCATCATACAAAGCAGGCAACACCAGTCAATCACACATCTGGATTATTTAAAGGGTTGGAGTTACTGCTGTGCTCTCAGCTGGCCCACAGTGGCATTTGCATTTTGGCAGCACAAATGCAGATTGTAATCCTTCCAACAAGAAATCTTTGTGTGTGCCCTGGTTGCATTCAGAAGTACAGGTTTTCTTGAGGCATTCCTGGTTGCAACTATGAGATAATCAGTGATTGCTTTTTGAAATTCACAAGGTCCTGGCTGACTTGTCTTTTCCCATGGAAAAATATTAGGACATATGATCTGGGTATGTGGTGGTAGCAATGGAGGAGCTATTGATAGAAACAGAGAACCCTCCTGAGGACTTCTGCTATCTGGCAGCTGAAAACTTATCTGCTGAGTTGCCTTTTGGGTAACTGAAGGAGACTATGAGCAATGGGAATTCAAAACTGTGCCCAAGGACTGCGCTGAGTGCTTCCCCCAGTGTGGGAATACTGCCTGTTTTAGTGAAAGGAGGGCCAAGAAAAGAAAGCCATGGGGAGGAAGATGCAGATGCAAGAGGGAGAAGCACACGGAGTTGCAACTGATGTAGTGGAAACACCACTTAGAGTGGAGGAGAAAACCAGAATGGTGCCTGTCCTGGAAAGGGAAGGGGAAGCGAGGATGAGGTGCAGCCTGGGAGAGGGATAGAAGCAGAAAAAAAAGGTGAAACAAGGCAGGCCAGATAGATTTCAGTTGTTCAGATGATGCAGGAGGGCATGAGTGATAAAGCAAAGCCAAAAGAAGGATAACAGAAACTGATAGCAGAAACTGAGACGGTTTTTCAGCAAAAACGACAGCAGGAGCGAGGCCACTGTGTTTTTGCCATCCAACTACACTAGCAAATTCAGAAAGAAATCCTCATGGATGTAATTTAACAGTCTTTGATTGACCTGAAATCCCCAGATTATTCACAAGTATCTTGAAATGCTGAGGCTGAGTGTGGCAGGTTGGTTTTGTTAAAATGCTCTCACTTCTTGTACTGTCTTCACATCTGTGATATTTATGGGTAAAAATAATTCAGTATAAATATAGTTTGTGTCTGTCTTTAAGAAATGAAAGTTGTTGCGATGCCTGGGGCTGTGACAGAGAGCGCTAGAGCAGTGCAGGCAGAAAGCTGCTGCTGTATGGAGGCAAAAGAATCTGGAGTTAAATAAAGAAACCAGCTCCAGCATCCCACGTCCACCTAGCCCTCTCCGCCGGGCTCGGGGCTAATCAGCGTGTGCTCCTGACAGCCCCTTCTGATATATTAATTAACGCAGCAGCCTGATGAGCAGCGCAGAGAACTGTGCTTCGCGGCGATAAGCCCGGCCTCTCTGTGTGTTTGCAGGCCGGGTGGCTCGCATGGAGCTCTGAGCCACTGTCGCAGGAAGGGCTGGAAGTGCAGGCGGGGGAGCTGGAGCAGCTCCGATCTCTCTGCGGGGAACGGGAGGCTGTGAAGGCGCTCTCTGAATGCCGGCAGAGCGCAGCGAGCCAAGGAGTGGAGCCAACCCCCAGCAGCACAGCAGCAGTGGGTTCTCAGGAGGATTCCTGCAGCAGCCTACTGCTTTTAAAATCTGGTCAATAAGCATTAGATAAAATGGCTGTTTCTTTGTCGGTGTGTTTATCTGAACTTCAGTTACACTGGGCACTAGCCGGGGGACATAAAAATGTCTTGTGCTGGTTTATTAAAGAGGACCTTTAATTACCTTATTAAGAACTGACCATTTTCTCCAAGTAAATGAAAATCCAAATCTGTCTGTGCAGTTCAGTGATGATTACTCACATCCTGAACAGCAAAGGGCCCAGTGCTGCTGCAGAGAGGCTCCAATGTCCACAAACACCCTTCATGGTGAGGACATTTTCACGTCTCCTGTCCACAGACACTGTGTGTCCCGTGACACTTTGTGAATGGGATTTGGAGTAAAACAAATGTGCTTGAATGGAAACGTAGCTTTAGGGACTGGAAGTGGAGCACTGAGCTCCTGCTTGAGTTTTGGTTTGAGTTTAAAAGCCACTGTAGGGGTAGGATGTTGTGTTTGGGGATGACTTGCTATGTCTGCTAGGATTAGGAAATGGAGAATTCTGCAACGTTGCCTCCAAGCCTAATCAGTTTACTTCAGATATGGGGGACCAGGGAGGTGAAGCAGGTCAGGCAGCACTGACCCTGAATTTGTGCTGTTTCATACTGTACCACAAACTGGCAGCTCAACTACTTGGAGACTTGGTTTTGTGACTGTGGCCAAGTGACAACTGCATAAACAAAGCAGAAGTGCTGCTGAAGAATTTGATGTTGATGTGGACTCCCTGAGACTTTTCCCTTCAGTGACTCAGGCCCTTGTCCTTCACGTGCTCAGAAACATCCACGCACAAAGGATGTTAAGGCAGTCTGCTTCTGCCACATTGGTTTGCTGTTTATGTCTTTTTAATAATTAGCTATTAATCCCACTGAGACAAATTGTATAGATTTTGCTGAAGGGGAAAATTGCTTGTTGCTATCCACATGATGCAACCTAGTACAGTCTTGGAGACAGAAGGTGTATTTACCTGCTATTAACCCACCTCCTCACCTAAACACAAACACCATAACCTGGACAAGACCCCTCTCTTTACCCTGCAGCACAGATGATTAACATGACACAAGGATCAAAATATGCACCAGCCCTTCCCTGGGGACCACAGAGCAGAATGGCACAGGGCAGCAGGACAGGAGGTGTTGAACTGGCCACAAGTCATAGAAGCAACAGCACTGATGAGGAATAACCTGAGGGGCGACTGTCACCTGTTACTTTTCACAGGGCTTACCAGAGAAAGACATTTTATTTTCTTAAGCATCTCATGAGTTAAATATGACATTGGTGGTTGTGGTTTTTGCTTGTTGCAAGCACACAGTCCAAGGGGATAACACAAAAAGAAAGAAACAAGATTATATTCAAGATCTAATTTAGACTGTAACTCCCCTGGTGATTGTGGCTGATGCTTCTCTCTCTGTGCAGCTCTGAGTGCCAGGATCCTCCTCCAGAAATGTCACGGCCAGAAGGAACTGGGGGGCCGGTGTGAGTTAGCCAGTAATAGCGGCAGGAGCCACGGAGTCTGCAAAGCAAAATCAATGGAGCAGGATCTAAAAGCTGTACTAAATAACTCCTCTATAATCATAAATCTTGTTACCAACAGCTCTCACGCTGCTTTGCAGTGGAAACGATGCCTTCACTTTGCAGAGGCAGAAATCCAAGCATCGAGGCAAGGAGCAATCATTCCTAGAGGTGCCAGAGAGGGAAAAAGGTCTGGGTTTCTGGGTCGGTGTGTTATCTACAGGGCTGCATTTCCTCCCTACCATGACCAAGGGAATCAGCATGGGAATCACCTGCTGGCAGTTTTCAGCTCTCTGGTGGATGCTCTAGGGAAGCATTTCCCTCTGGGCCCTGCAGAGCAGCGCTGAGCCACGGAGATGGTCCTGGAGGATGCTGAGAGGCACCAGAGGAGCAGGCTCAAAGCAGGTCTGCCTCTTCAGCCAGGAGCCTGCCTAATGGTTTTTTCTCTCCTCTCAACTGGTCTCAGTGCATGCAGGGGGAGCAGAGCAGTCTGTGTATGGTTTAGAGATCTGTTTTGCAGCAGGTGCTGGGACCAGTGGAGCTTGGGAGGAAATGACGCCTGGTGGAATATGCAGCAGTCTGAGTCCATCCCTGCTCCCTTGTCACAGTGTTTAGCTCAATAAAAAAAAAGCAGCCCTTGTCTTAACTTATTTCGAAAGCACATCAGGCAGGAATTAGAGAATATCTTCCCCTGGGATCTTCCCCCGGAGCACTGCACAGGGTCTGGGTGAAACCCTGTGAGAGGCAGCCTCTTCCCTGAGTTGCCAATAGGAAATAGATGCCTGATCTAAATGTGGGGTAGTAAGCAGCAGTGGATGGGTCAGGGCTGAGTTTCTCAGAATAACTCCTAAAGCAGAGAGAAATTCAAGTGCCTTTAACCCTCGTCTTACCTTTTTTTTTTTAATTAATACTGAAGTCTGTAAATTGATGAACCAGTGTTTACCTGATGTGAGGTAATAAGGATGAATTAACCCCTCAATGAGTTTGCTGTGGTTCTATTAGACAAGAAATCCTTTCCTCACTTGTCTGCCTTATAGCTTCGGGACTCGTGTTGGGGACAAAGAAGAGGCAAACCATAGGCTGTGCCCGTGCTAGGGTTTTAATGAGGAGTGAGATTTTGCAGCAAAATCTTTGGCTGAAGTTTTGGCTCATCCCAAGGGCTCTCCTCTCTGCCTTGGCTGTGCATCACCAGAGGGCAGCAGAGATCGGAAGAAAACATTGCTGCGAAAATTCTGCCGCAGTGGCCAGAAATGGGGAGGAAAATGTTCCTCCTTGCCCGTTCGCGTGAGCAGCCTGCGGGTGGTGGGTGGGGGCAGAGTCCCCTCCCGGCTCCTCAGCGCTGGGCCCTGCACCGCTGCTCCCTTGGAGCAATGCAAACAGAGCTCTGTCCTTCTGGCCTGTGCTCTGCAGCACGACCTCTGTCCTGTCAGCTGGCTGCCACAAGGAAAGCATAGCCCATAAATATTTGCAAGGAAGGCGAAAAGCAGCTCAGATTGACATCTGTGCCCCAAGCCCTGCTCTGGGCTGTGAAGAAAATAGAGCGTGCAAAATGCTGGGTCCCTCTTGCTCAGCCCAGGCAAAAGCCTCGTGGAGGGATCTTTCCCCTGACGGCGACTTCTATTCATGGCATGTTGGCAAAATGCCCCTTTCCCTCCTCGTGCCATTGCCACCAGCCTGTCCCCAGGAGCAGACTTCAAACACGAGGGACTTCCTCACCAAGTATTTCAGCTTTATGGATAGGAGAGCTACTTGCTGTTCCAGGCTCCCCAAAACAGCAGTGTTAGGGATCCAATTATTGCAATTATTAGTAATAACTTAAATAATTATAACTTATTATTAGAAACTCCAGTGGAGGGAAGTTGCCAATATTTGCTTTTCTTCAGAGGGAACATCTCCCTGAAGCAAAACTGCCTACTGAGGACCTGCAGGTAGATATTTGGCATATATTTGAAGGATGAAACAGCCTGAAATATCCACCAGGCTGCTGACTGCTTTTCCACTGTGTCTTGCCTGTTTGGATGTGACTTTCAGTTGTGCCTTTCACTTGTGCTGTAATTTTTTTGGCTTTGTTGCTTCCAAGCAAATTTCTGAATGTTGTCAGGACCCTGGGCAGAAAACCCAGTGAAATATACTGATGTCTCAGCCGCTGTAGTGTAAGCTTTTTGAATTATAAGGCATTTTTTGCTACTTAAGAAAGGATAGGCATCTTTTTGCATTGCTGTGCCATGATGGTGTTTGCCAGGGTGCCATCCTTCCTCCTCCTTCTCCTACGCTTTTAGGAGGCCTTTGCAGTGCTCCTGATTAGAGAAGAACATGCAAGGGGGGGAATGGGCAGCCCTTCACAGCATGAAGGGAAAGGCAGGTGATGAGATGTGGTACTAAAGCTTGACCTGCATAGTTTATTTTCTTTTCTAGCGCCTCTTTAGCACAGGATTCCCAAGCAGATGCTGCATCAGGACCTCCATACCAGATCTGGGCTCAGGACCCTCTTTACCACAGTTTCTTGCTGCAACTGAGTCTCAGTCTGAAAGTGTCAGTGGCCAAAGATAAACTAAAGACAGGGCTGTGGAGAGTCTCTCAGGCATGTTTTACATAGTGCCAAGCCAGGCCTCAGGGTACAGGCTGTGAGATAAACTGAGAGGCACGTGGAGTTGGAATGGTGTTTACTGACATTTTAGAAAACTCTTTTGAAGGTTCAGGCAGGAATTTAAGTCTAGGAGTTGAGCAAGGGTCTTGCTTTACCCCTCTCCCAGCATGTGTGTGTAATGGCACACCACGGCTCCCCAGTTAGCACCAGGACCAAAAAAAAGAGTTCATCAGTGAGGCATTACAGCAAACCCACTCTTCTGTCATCATTTGGAGTGATCCAACCTCTTCCAAGCCCATGAGGCTGCTGCAAGCATTCCCTGTAAACAGACAGTAGTTAACATTCAGCCTGGAAACTGAGGTGTTTGGTGGTGATGGGTCAGAGCACTGTCATGAGCACTTGTTTGTCTTCCCTGACTGGATAAGCATGCAAATAGAGTCAAGGAAACAGAACTGCCCAAAGCCCACAGGTTTGCTGTCATTAATTTTAGTGAAAACTATTGATGGTAATTATCAAAAGTCTGTCAGAATATATTAAGAGATATTAGATAGAGATATTAAGGATTAGACAGGATATTAAGGAGATAGTAAGGATGGAGCCCCTTTCCTCATAAGAAAATGGTCAGTTTTAAAGTTTTGATTACAAACTGCAGCAAAATTTTATTTAAAAGGATCATATTTCAACATTTTTTACTGTTCCCCCAGCAGATCTTGCTGTGACTGCTGAAAGGGTCACTTTAAAATTGGTTTCTGTAAACAGAGCAACATGCATCTCTGAAATTCATTGTCACTGAATAGTTTTTATATTCAGGTAAAGCTCCCTCCCGCACTGAAAGCACAGTGCCCAAGCCTGGCCTCAGCAAACTCATTTATAAAAAGATGTAAATCAGCATTTCAAATGTGGAAGGTGCCTATCAGCACACAGAGGTTTTGACTGTCAGAAGGTGGATATTCCTTGCTTACTGATAAATTAAAGTCTGTTCACCCAGGAAAGCTTTAAAGCTTTCAGTCACAGGGTGACAACAAGAGAGCATTGAATAATCAGGCTGTGCCACGATACTCCCCAGCTCTTGGCATGCAGCTCAAGCCAGCTGGGAGGGGAGGGCCCTGCACCTCCACCAGTGTGACCCCCAGCTGGGAGAGGGGAAAATGGTGTGGGGAGAACAGGGACCAGCAGCTCCAGCAAGCTGAGAGGGGAGTGCTGACAGGAGGAATCAGGCGTTGTGAAGGGGGGCTAAAAGGCGCAAGGGGATGAAAGTCATGATGAAATGATTCTTTTGCTATTTCTTTTAAGTAATGGTTATATTTGATTACTTCTCCTCCGTAGTAGATGCCAGCTCACTCTGGCCCATCAGATAACAACTGCTGACAGGCATCCAGAATTAATAGGCAATTTAAAGCTACTTCTGGCTCATGTGAATGTTTCTGTTGGTCCTGTGTAAAGGCTGTACAGCTCAACAGCAGCTCCCTGTGATGTGCCAGGCTTCTTTTGGCATCTTTAGTCACCAGGTAGGAGCTGCATTGCACAAAACTAGCAGATTCCTATTTTAATAGACTGCTTTCTGTGTTTCTGTAGCTCTCCTGCCTGTTCTCTTTGGGCTGCCTGTTTCTCCTGTAAGCAGCATGTCACAGGCTGTAGCAGTTGTAGCAGCTCCATAGTGTTCAATTTCCCTGCAATGCCTGTGCTACAGGAGAAGAGTTGTTGGGTTGTACAGGCACTGCTGGTAGTAGGAAAGGATTTATTAACCCCATCCTTCTGTAAGATCACACTCAGCAAATACTCTGCTACTTTATTTTACTTTTTTTTTCCACTTGCCTTCTTCCAGGAGGTCTCCAGGGCTTGTGATGCCAACATACCATGATTTAGCCTTGTCCTAGACAAGTTCCTTTTGGGGGTAGGAAGTGAAACCCTTACTTGGGGGTGAGGAAATCCTCCTGCCTCTAGCCCATTAAAGCCAATGCAATTCCTCTTGCTGACACTCTTCCCTTATTTGTTATTATGAAAGGGGTGTTCCTTGGAGCTATAAAAAGGGATTTGCAGCAGTAGTAAAGCTAAATTAAATTTCCTGGGGTTCAGTCTCAAACAATTGATATGCTGGGCTATTCAGGAGCCATTCAAAGCTGTAGAGGTATTTATTACCTCCACTGTGCTTACAGCAGCCCAAGAATTCCACTTTGTGGAATTTTTGTCTGTTTTGCATTAGTGTATGAGCACAGATTGCTGGGACTAGAACAATGTTTGTGTTGCAATTTGCCTTCCAGCAAAACCCAATCAAATGGTAAATGTGTTTAAAATGGGGAAGAAAGAGCATACCCTTATATTTCAGTCATAAACACATATTTAGTGAAATATATAATAAATTGGGAAAAAATACATGCACTGGATGTAGGACACCTATAAGATTAATCTGAGGGCAGAGGTGAGAGGAATTTTTTACATATGTGTGTTATTTTGTGCTTCTCACTGAAGCTGCTGAGGTGTCAAAGGGATGATTTGATGTCCTGTTTGCTTAGCAGGAGGTAACTGGCAGCACGTCTTCCTCCTTGAACAGTCATAGTAGAGGCAAGCTGGGGAAACTCCAGAGAGGCTTAGGGAAGCCTCGGGAACAAGGAGCTGCACAAAGGGATTTATTGTGCATGTTTGCATTTCGGGTAGTGTTATGAACGAGAGTGTAGTTTAGGCAGGCTCTGCCTTTTAGATTTCTGGCAGTAGCCCTGTTGAGGTGGCCTGCACCTCAAAATACCACTTATCTCTTTAGTTCTTTAATAATGGCCGATCAAGTCTATTGCAATAGGAATGGTTTTATTGAATAGACACAAGAGAACACATATGAGACTACAACTTTAACAAACTACGTACTACACAGGACAAAAAAAAAGGAAGGACTACTAGTAGACATATACAGTGCATGATAAAGGTACCTATATTACAGCTAGCTAAGAAACAGTATGATTAGGAGCTAATGTAACAAACCAATCAGATGAAAGTGTACAGAAGCCTCCTTTCACTCAACTTCATGAAGAGTAACAGAAGACCAATGTCTTGATCATTCTGGAGAAAATCCCTTACACACTCCAGAGAGTATGCAAAAGGTTCTCTGCTTTTTGGAAAATACAGCTGTATATAGTTTGTAAAATACTATTTGTCTGTCAGTGACAAGTTTCAGCTTATCTTGTACACCCTGCCTTCTGGCTGAAGGTATTTATTGGCCCCTGTAAATCTTATTTCTGTGGCACCAAGAAGATCTGTCCTGGCACCAGGACACTGAGCTGTTAGGCCTTAGTTATACATCAGTTTAAACAGGACAGCACAGATGAGCTTTCTGGCGACTGGGGGCGGGATAAATATCCTGTCCCTGAGAGCTGCTGGGGATGAAAAGGGGAATTAGGTGTGCACCAATCCAGCAGCAGCTCCAACAGGAGCACAATGGTGAGGTGGAGGTTCTTTAAAAAACAAACAAAACCAGTACAAGACAGGCCTGAAGCAGCTGATCATTTGTGACATCCTGTCCATCAAATATCTCTTGGTGCACAGATCATGTCCTGTGGTATTTGATAACTTTAGAGTCTCTTATTCAGCACTTATATAATGAGGAGCCTTTGAAACACAGTTCATAAATGTATGACAGTAGTATCCACGACAGCAATTCCCAGCCCTGACTAATTTAATGTATTTTGCAAGTGAACTTAGGATGGCACATGCTAGGAATGGGGGGGATGTAATTGCCTGGTTTCTGCAGTGGAATGGTACATGAAGAACTCTGGGGTGGCAAGAGAAGCCCGGCTGAGGTAATCCTGTTAGTCTGAAACAATCCTTGAAGGCTTCACAAGTGTTTGAACTTCAAAGGCAAATCACAAAGTGTGAGTAAGGTTAGGCGACAGCCTGATTGTGAACCAACACTAGCATACAACTCCTCTGGCCTTAGGTTGTGTACCTGTGCAGGGTTCATCTTTCTTTTCCTTTTTTCATTACTGCTGTCTGTCTGCTTAACTTTTCTGTCCTGGCTTTCCTCTTTGATTTATTTTTTCGCTTGTGCTACCCATCTCAAGAGATTGAGTCACAGTAATAATGTGTTTGAACTCCTACCTGCAAATTTCGTTGTTCTGGGTACATTTTCTGACACACAACTGATTCAGCTTCCCAGAAAAATCTCTCACTTGGGAGAGCAGAGCTTTGCTCTCTATTACCAAGGTCTCTCCGTGTCTGTCTGTCCCTTGATACCCTTTAAAACCATCCACCAAATGATCACTCAGCTTTTCCATAACCAGTCCATTAGCACAGTCTCTTTCCCTCTCTCACAGCTTGCTTCCAGCTCTTTGTTCAATACCCTTCTTTCTGCTGACGTCACTCTAAGTTCTGGAGCTTTATCCCTTGACTGTCCTTGTGACACCTGCTTTCATTTCCCTAACATCCTCCTATGCTGCTGTCACTGCTTCGTGCAAGAGACTCTCCCACTCCACTTCTGATATACAAGGTGGAGTCTCTAAATGCATTGTCATAGCCACCCTTTAGGACTGTCTTGAAAGATACTCCTTGGCTCTAGCCAAGCCCCTTGGTTTGCTCCTGGGCCACTGCCCCTGAGTGACTTGACAAATCATCTAAAAATGTTTTCTGAGCACTGGATTTTCAGATTCAGTGGTAGCTATCAAAGCACTGCTAAAGTTGGCTTTTCTCCCTTTCTTTTTGTGGAACAACTTGTGAAGACTGGGAGAGTCTGCAGCCCATTCTGGCGGGGATGAGAAGGCACAAGGATGGTGCTCATAAAGATTTCCTCTGGGAACAGAAGATGGTCCCAGCTCAGCTGAACAACCTTTTCAGGGGCTGCTCATCAACAAGCCTAGGGGTACATGATCCAAACTGATGCAGAAGGACCCTGCTGCTGGCCAGGTTCACTTGTTCCCTCTGCATCTGGGTTCTCTTCCACTCACTCACAGTGGCCCTGATGAGCACAGCCAGCAGGAAATGGTCTGTAGCTTAACACGGCAGAACTCTCTGCTACTTGCAGAGAGGAGGCCTGAGGATCTGGCTCTAACAGCAGAGAACTCTCCCAGTTAATCTGCACATCTGAACTCTGCCAGAAACGTTAAGAGCCTTTTTTTGCAGCTGCTGTATCACGCACTGGTCCCATCTGCCCACTGAGAGAGGGGCAGGAAGGCCTGGCCCAGCCATCCTCGGGGAACAGGAGCAGGCACGGGCCTGGTGCCTGGTGGGCACAAGCACCAGGGAGCCATGGGATCCTGCCTGCTCTCTGCCACAGCAGCCCCCAGTTCCACCTACGAGGAAGAACTTACTGTGCAGCTGACCACACACTGGAACAGATTGCCCAGAAAGGGTGTGGATCTTCCTCACTGGAGATATTCAGGACCCATCTGGACACAATCCTGTGCCAGGTGCTTGAGCAGAGAGGTGGTACCAGATGATCCACTGTGGTCCCTTCCACCCTGACCCATTCTATGATTCTGTACTGCGGTGGGTTGCTTTGCCATAAAAGGAACCTGCAGGAGCCGTTGTAGTCCCAGGGCCCCCCTGCACTGCCCCCACCTGCTTTCCTGCACATCCGAGCAGCCTCAGGAGCCCTAGTGCCCTGTGCACACACAGGACGGGATTCCCCCTGCCCCCCACCCCCGGCATTGCAGGGACTACCAGCCCTGCCAGCGCCCTGTGCCTGACCTGCTTCCCAGGGCCGGGAAGGGGCGATCGCAGGCAGGGATGGAGGCGGCTTTTCCTGCCTGCTCTGTGTCCCAGCGAGGAGCTGCCCCGGCAGCCCCAGTTCTGCCTGCAGCCTTATCCCAGGCTCCCTGCAGGTACCTGTACCTCACACGGATGGTCCAAGCCAGGCTCCTTCTCACAAACGTGTATTAAAGCAGGCACGAGGGTTGAGGTGGGCACCGCGGCGCAGCTGTGGGGTCTCATTCTCTTGGGAGGGAGCTGGAGCTGCTGTGTTACCCCAGCAAGGACGGGAAGAGCACTGTCCCCTCGTGGGGATGTGTCTGCGTTCCAGGTCTTCTACGTCCTCCTGGGAGCTGGCGTGTGCTGCTTCTGCTGCAGCGCGGGGGCCCCGCTGCTCTGTTACCGCGCAGGCAGGCGCGGCAGGCGGGCAGGCAGCGCTGCAGGAACCGGTGCAGGGCCGGGCGGGCGCCAGGGGCTGCTGCGGCCTCCCCGGAGTGGCGGCACAGGCCCCCTCACCGGGGGGCGGGCACTGAGCAGGGGCAGAACTGGGTGGGATCGAGCAGCCTGGGGCTGCCCACCCAGGTGACTGAGCCGTGACAATCCCTGGTTCCCGGCAGAGCAGCCCGGGGGTCGCCAGGGGCTCCTGCGTGCTCCCTGGAGCCCTGGCACCCTGTCCAGGGGACAGCTAGTGATGGGGGGCTGAGCTGCCTTGGGCTGAGCTTCCTGAGCGTGAGCTTCCTGGGGCTGAGCATCCCGGGGTTGCCCAACCAGATGAAGAAGCCACGGCAGCTCTTGGCTCCCGGCAGAGCATTCCGGGGGCTGTGGCAGTGCTGGAGGGTCGGACCCAGGGGGGCGGCAGCTGCTCCGTGGCCCCAGGGGAGGCAACTTTTCCCGTACTGCTCTGGACCAGGGAATCTTGGTGGCTCCGTCCCCTGGGGGTGCGGGGAGTGGGGAAGCACTGGGTGCAGTGGTGAGGGACTTATCGTGGGATCGATGCTTTGCTGGCCGGGGCTTCTTCAGGGAACAGCCTTTGACCATCAGATTCAGCCCCACAGTCAGACATGTGGGCACGGCTGCCTGCGGGGAGACACAGGAGGGAGGGGGGGGGCTCGGGGTGCCTGGCGTGTGGCTGTCCCCAGCCCCCAGCCCACCTCCTTGTAGAGGAGCTCAAAGGCACCAATGGAACAGGTGGGGTTGTCCTTGCGGTCGAGCACGAGGCGCAGCGTGTCCCGCTGGACGTTGGCGCAGAGCCGGCGGGTCACCGCCGAGGAGGGGCTCATGGTGGGGCAGGAGGTGATCTCCAGCAGCCAGGGCTGGCAGTCCTCCCCGATGAGAAAGTCGGCCCCGAAGAGCTCAAAGCTGCCCTTGCGGGAGCCCACCTGCTCCTGGGTGCAGCGCAGGGCGTTCAGGATCGCCGCCTTCATGTTGGGTACCATCACCCGGTGCCAAGCATCCGCCCGCCCCAGCCGGGCCAGGTACGCCTGGAACTGCTTGCTGGACCAGATCTTGTCGGAGGGCACGCGGGGGTCCGGCTGTGGTGTCTGGTAGCGCTTCTGGACGGAGACATTGCAGAGGTGCCTGGCGCTGGGGCAGGGAGAACAGGGCTGGGTCAGGGCCTGCCGGGGGCTGGGTAGGGGAGCTGGGGGAGAGGGGGCACTCACGGCTCCAGGCTGTGCAGGGAGAAGGGCTGGGAGCAGAAGCGCAGGTAGCAGTCTTGGTAGAACCAGACGGTCAGTGGCTTCCAGTCAGTCACCACGAACCACTGCCGGATGTCGAATTTGGCGCCGAAGATGGTGAGCGGCCGCTCCACGTACTTCTGCACCACCCACTCGCACAGCCGCACCGAGGGGGCCGGGCAGCGCCGCGCCTGCTGCAGCACCTCCTCCAGTCGCGTCGCGCAGACGATGCCTGGGGAGCACAGTGCTGGCGGGTCCCTTCTCGGTGTGGATGTGTGCGCCCCCTGCTTCCCCCAACCTTACCCCTGCCGCGGGATTTGGCGCTGGGCTTGAGGATCCAGACGTTGAGGTTGCCTTCTATGCCGAACTGCGGCAGCTGCTCCCCCAGGCGCTGCAGCAGGTCCTGGCACCGCTCCCGCTGCTCCCTGCTCAGCACCAGCCTGGCCCCCTCGCTGTGAGGGGACACGGGGGGCTCAGCACCGGCCCCGCCACAATAACCCCCTGCCCCCTGTCCCGCTCAGCACTCACTGTGCCACACGGTAGTACTGCTGCAGGAAGCGGTCCCAGTTGATGCATGTCCTGCAGGGCGATGGCGTTTTCCTGTCGATGTCCTGGTGCCCCAGGATGCCCAAGTGCTGCTCACAGCTCTCCAGGGCCTCCGCCACCAGCTGGGGGTACAGGGGGGACTGCGGCCCTGCTGTGGATGGTGTGGGGTGAGAGACATGACTTCTGTGCCAGCCTTGGGGCCAAAGCACAGAGCCTCCCTGTGGGACAGGTGCCTTTGGAGCTAGGGCAGGGAAGGGAGTAGGGGATCCCAAGCCACAGCAGGAGCAGCAGCTCAGGTTCCAAACTCAGCCCTCAGACACGCCCCTAGCCCTGAACTCCCTCAGGGGAGGTGCTCATCCTCCCCTTCTGCCCAACCCAGCTCCATGCTCTCACCTGGTTCCTTGTCAGATTTTGGGGGCTGCTTTGTCTCCCCTGGCCTGTCCCCGGTCTTCTCCAGGACCAGTTTGAGCAGGCTGCGAGCTGCTGTCAGGCAGAAATCCTCTGCGAGAGGGAGGCATCGTCCCTAGCCAGTCCTGCACTGGACATGGGAAGACGGGGAGCACGAGGGGTGACAGGAGGGCAACAGCCCCAGGCTCACCGATGAAGGCTTCCTGCTCCTCCATGATCCCCAACCGGTAGCACCGGGGGAAAAAGGTGTTGGGGTCGACTTGCTCGAACCAGGCCAAGTTTTGTAGGCTTTGACACAGCCCCTCCTGTTCAGAGAAGCTTGCCAGTCCTGCTGGACACCCTCACCCCTTGTGTCCCCCCTCCCTGAGGCCTGTGCTCCCACCTTGGTGCTAAGGCTGTGCACCCGGGCATAGCGGTTCACCACCTCAATCTTCTGCAGCAGCTCCTGGTCAATGGTGCAGAGGCGGATGGTCCAGAGGAAGTTTGGCACCTGGTCCCGCACCAGGTAGGACTGCAGGACGGAGTTGGCCGGGGTGAGATAGGGAGCCTTCACCCTGCCCCAATCCCTTGCCCTAGGCTGTGCCTTGCACCTGAGGATCCGAGGGGAAGGGTGTGGGGAGCTGTGGCAGAGCTCAGCCATAGCCCTCTTAGCTAACCATGAGGTCGTGGATGTCACCAGGGTCCTCACTGCACTGCTCTTTCTTTTCCTTTTTGTCTTTATCTTCCTCTTCCCCCTTGTCCTCCTTCCCATCATGTGGCCACGGGTAGTGCAAGGGCTGTGTTGTCCCCAGGGAAGGCTGTGCCCCAGCACGTGGGTTCAGCGCTGCCTCCCCCTGCTCATCACCACCATCACTTGGCTTCTTCTCCAGCTGCTGTTTCTTCTGGCTGCCAAGCTGCTGCTTCAGCTGGCTGCCATTGTGGGACAGCTTCCTCTCCACCCAGCCCCGGGCCCGCAGCAGGCGGCGGATGATGGGATAAGGGCCCTGCAGCGCAAAGATCTTCTTCTCCTGCAGAGAGAGCGGAGAGCTCAGCCCCAGCCCGGTCCCTCTGGCTCGGCTCTCCTGAGCCACAAGTGCAAAAATGCACGGGGGGTGTGAAATCAGACCACTCACTTTAAGGGCCTTCTCCACGTGCAGCTTGGCCTTCCTGAGCTGCTCAGGGTCAACCAAGTGCCCATTGTGGTAGCCGATGTTGACAGCTGCCACCTGCCCTGTGAGGACAGCCCTGTCTGAGCCTGCTGTCCCCACATCCTCAGCCCCACAGGGTGGGCAGGGAGGGGAGAACACACTGACCTGTCTGCCTCACCAAGCCTGGGGGCCCTGACATGGCATTCCCTGACCTGCCAAGCCTCGTGTGGTGTCCCGGCCACACTGCACAGCCCCGGGATGCCCCGCTGTGCCCTTGTCCTCAGCCTGCTGGGTTGGGGCGCCTGGGATGTCACTTGCTCAGGTGCTGCTCCTCACTGAGGGGCTGTATGCCCACAGTGCTGCTCTCTGGGTCACACTGGCCCAGGGTAGTCTGATGGTGAGGGACGCTGTGGGGGGCTCTGTCTCCTCCAGGCCACGCAGATTTTCCTATTCCCCCATCCCACTGGGGACCAAGGTGGATGTCCAACACAGGACACAGCCTCTTAATTCCAGCACCACTGTGATGACATAATGCAGGATGCTCAAAGGAGCATCAATACCACAAGCCTTGGTTCCCCCCTCCTGTGAGGGACTTTAACTACCCTGTCAGCTGCTGCAGAACCAACACAGCAAAGTACAGACAGTCCATGAAGGTTCCTGGAAAGCTTTGATGATCACTTTCTGACACAGGTAGTGGAGGACCCCACAAGGAATGGTGTGCTGCTCGACCTTGTACCAAGAACGAGGAGAAGCCCTGTTGGACATGTGAAGGCTGTGAACTGTCCTAGCCAATGTCTCTGACAGAACTCTGCCAGAAACACAGTTTTGCTTTACAGTATAGTTTCTGACTACTGCTTGATTTTACTTTGATGGCTACTGTCTAGCAAATTGCCCCTTTGCTTCTCCTTCTTTCTGAGATGCAGTTTTATTTACAGTGGTTCATGGGCTCATTGCCCACCCTGCCTTCTACAACTTAAGCACTACTATTTTTGTTATTTACAATCATCTGCAGCCACCAGAAGTTTTATGCTGACAGATAAAAATCACGCCCTGGTCATTCAGTGTCATTTCACTCTGATTCTCCCCAAGGGATCTATTAACAAGAACCTCAGAGGTAGATCATAATATTAAACTGGCATCACAGGCAGGATCCCTTGGCTGTGGTGGAGTGATGGGTGTGGTCCAGCCCTGTTGTGTAAAGTTTTTCCTCGGGAGAGAAGTCAGGACAACCCTCACAGGGTCATTTTTGATGAAAGCTTTGCAGGAACAACTAGAAAAGGAATGTTCATAGGGAGCTGCTGAACAGCTATCAGTTCAGAGGGAAAGGGAAATGAATCAATTGCTTCAATTGGCCCTTCAGGAGGCAACAGAGCAAGATGAATCTCTTAGAAGCAAAAAAATGAGAACAATGAATGTGACATCAATTTAGGATGCCCCAGAACAGTGTTGGCTAATAAACCCCTCTGGAAAATTGGAAGAGCTTAGGAAAAATTATCTGGAGGATGAAGAGGTGCATATTCAGGTTGGACAGTAGAAGGAATTTCTTCACAGAAAAGGTTGTTAACCATTGGCATGGGCTGCCCAGGGAGGTGGTGGAGGGCACCGTCCCTGGAGGTGTCTGTGGAAAGACTGCACATGTCAGTCAGTGCCATGGTCTGGTTCACACGCTGGTGTTTGGTCAAAGGTTGGACAACTCATCGCAGAGGTCTTTTCCATCCTTAATGTGATACACAGCCCCTCACTAAGCCTGAAACCACTAATGATGGCCAGGGGGAGCCCAACAAACTGCCATATGCAGCACCCCTTACACAGGGGAAACCCTGGCTAAAACCCGGGAGAAACATACCCGTGGGTCCAATGAACAGAGTGTGTGTGGAGAACATCCCTCACAGGAAGAGATGGCATTTTATTGTGTGAGGCATGGGCAGGAGGATCAGACCCAGTGCAATGGGATAGGGAAAGAAGCTGGGAATAGGGATCTATTATACATCTACATGAAGTCTTATTCAGTGGTTAAGGGGTGTGCTGAATGGCTTCTGTTTGTGGAACAGAACCAGTGGGAAGTGATCCAGCCGACCTCTTTAATAACCAGGGGGAATTCTTAACTCGCTGGGCAGTGATAGGAACAGCAAGAGAGGAGGCAGGAAAATGGGAACCTTTGCCAGAGGGGTTACATGTTACATGCAGCCACTCAGGAGTTAAAGATCTCCTTAGAGGGGCTGGCAATCAAGGTGGCCAGTGGCTTGGAACTCTGCAGTGCAGGTGTCCATCACCACCCCCAATGAGATCCCCACCTTCAGTTGAAAGGTAACAAGGGTCCGTGGGAGACCTGGCAAACAGATTAGACATTATTATATAGAGATTATTATTCTTTCAAGAAATTAGAAGGCAAACAATATGTACCGTTGGGGTGGAAGTAGTTTTGGGTCTTGTGTGCACCCTTGCAAGCAAATGGGAGAACATGCAAGGAGTACATGAGGCAGTGACAGTCCTAGTTGTAAATTCCGAACTCTCTGTTGTGTCTACAGACAACCCAGAACATTGCTGTCTTAGGTAATTACTGAATGCTGTCTTCATATCTACATATTTAAAGTAGAAGGGTAGTGTATCTTCCAGGAGGAAGTTTTGTGTTGGAGTAAAGAAAGCCTTATAAAGCCAGACCTTTACAAAGGACATGTGTGTGTCACAACAGTGGCCATTCCTTGAAGTATACTGAGCCAGCTCCAAGACTTGGAATCGCATGAGGATAAACCCTCTTCCAGACTAAGCCCTTAACAAAAGAGCATGTGTAAGCAACATAATCTATAAAGGAAAAACTTGATATTATTTTCTGTCATCGTAACCAAGATGTATTTACTGAGCACTGCATGATTCCTTCCTTGCAAAGGAGTAGCCTTTTAGATCTTTGTCTCCTCAAAATATGTGCTGAAGTAGCTTCTTCCATCTGCTGTGCTTAATCCTTAAATTTTCTGTTGAAGAGGGTTGTAAAGTCTTCCAAGTGACCACAAAGAGTAGCTCGTTCACGGAGTAATTCTTGCTTTTTTACAAGCTCTATTGCTTTGGCATCAGGGTTCCATATCTACAAAATAAAAGTATTTGTAGTTAATTTGGATGTGACTTGCAACAGAAGCATTAAGAAGATACTGTAAGACCAACAGAGCTGTGTTCTGGCACTCCTTTCCACTCTGAGACATAGTGTGGCCTCCCAGCAGAAGATAGGTTAACAATTTCTGTGTGTATAAACAAAACCTTCTCTCGTTGTCACTTCCAATCTATTACATGCCATGAACTCAGGTTACAGATAATGTGGGAAAGAAGATCTTAAGGTAATTATTTTAAATTACTGACTCGGGCCCATGATCCTCAGAGTGGAAAATAGTAATTAGCTGTAGAGTCACCAGCAATGTAGCCTCAGTCCTCTGAGACCACTGCAGAAACTAGCACAAGCCAGGGTTATGGAAAGGATAAACAAACTCCAAATCCAACTGCTCAGCCAGCAGTGATGTTCTTTTCCTTTTTAAGGAGAAAAAAAATATTTTAAAAATTACCTCACTGTGATCATCTTGCTCTCTCAGGTATTTCTAAGCAAGTATTAACAAGTCCCTGACAGAAAAGTTTTATTTCCACTACTCCAACTCTAGGAAGCAAACATTTAGTGTACTATGATCCATCCAATTCAGTAACTGTCACTCCAAAAGTTACCATGTGATAACTAATCAAGACAGCAAGTTAGAAGTTGGTGCAAATAGACTCCTATATTTTAAAAGTAGAAGTATAAAAATACATAAATAAATGTAGTTCCATTTGTATTTTCCTGTGGCTCCACTTTAATCCTATTTTAAAGCCCGTTAAGAGCTTGATATCCACAGTTATTTGTTTTTATAAACATATGTGTATTTATAGAACACACATCCATGAACTCTTTAGTTTACCACTGTTTGGTGGTAACCTCTCCAGGCTGTGTCACATCATCTCTAAGCTACTTGAATGGTGAAGGCATTTCATCAGTTTGCTCTGGGGTTTGATTTCAGCAAGGTCTGCCTTTAGGTTACCATGGAGCTGCCCCCGTGTTTTGCACCTGTACGTACTGTTCTGGGTCTGAAGGTGATGTCATTTTTGTCTTTCTCGCGAGTTGCCAAAGACTTCCAATAGGCAGCACTGTCCTTATGGGAATGCTTTGTCTTTGCAGGGAGAGGTTTTTCTGCAGCTGGCTGAGACACCTCCGGAGATTGAAAGGGAAGAAGGTACCGATTATACCAGCACATTGTGTTCAGAAGCAAGGCACGCATCCTGCATCTTCTGAAACTCTTCTACAATGTTTACTGGGACGTATTTTTCTTAATCCCTTCAGAATCTCTTTTTCTTAAAGCTGATCTTATTTTCTAAAATCAAACATTGCAAGGGCCAACCTTTTGAAAGGGAAAGGGCACTTCTACTCCTCAGGCAACAAATCATTAACTGCTCTTTATGACTCCCAAGTACCCCCATAGCACTGGTGATCCCATCCTCTGCCAGGTAATGAATAAAGAAGCCCCTAGGGTTGTCATCCTCCTGCCTCTAAAGTCTCGTGCTCTCCCTGACATTCAAAACATTTTTGAAAGGGGGAAGCCAACATTTACCTACCAAGACATATTCATTACACTGTCCAGGGCAGTACAACTGAAGGACACTTCCAGCCATGCAGATACTATTGCATTTTCTCCCTAAATAGCATCCTGGGTCTGACTAACAAGAGCCACTGGTAAATCAGGAAGGTCTCATCCACAATAAGAGAACCAGGATATGGTCGCCGAGGCTGATGTCAGCTTGGGAACTACGGCAATGCTGAGGTGCTCAAGGGTCCCAGAGGGTGCAGGAAAAGCATTCAGGAATTAAACAGGCAAACATCAGTGTGGGATTAGAGAAACAGGACTCAGGTAAACAGTGGAAGAGGAAGGATATGGGACAAGATGGAAAATAGGGAATCAGCCAGTCTGGTATTGTCTCAATGAGTTCAAGTAGGAGAATAAAAAGACTTTTTTACTCATTTGAGGGGTATTGTTCTTATCTTGCGAAGGAAGAGGTACTCCCTTTAAGAAATTATGGTTACCAGTGTTTACTACAACAGAGCTGGATGCACATATACTTCAGGAGTGAAAAAGAAAAGGAAATATTTTTCTGTGTCTGTCAGTGATGCAGGACATCATTCTTATGTGTGTCTGGGGCATACACGAGTTTGTATAATGAGCAACACAAAATTTCAACTGATGAACAAGTACTAGTACTGACAAGGGCAAGTACTGGCATGTGAAAATACTCACTTTAATAAAGCTGCCCGAGTTATAGCTTTAGAGAGAAATGGGTGGCAAAGAAAGGAAAGAAAGAAGCTCTGTGCTATTAGCAAATCAGTCCTTTGTTACCCTAACTCATACCTCTTTTTTCACAGGTTTCTGTGTCTCTGATGATTTTGGCTTCCCACCTTTTGCTGCCTTTGCTTCTTCTTTTTCTTGTTCTTCCTGCAAAATTTTCAGATGATTTTCGAGCAGATCAATTATTTTAGCATCTTCAAATACTTGAGCAATATCAAGGGCATTCTTTCCTGTATTTAAAAAAAATAAGTATCTGTGTAAACCATGAAAATTAACTTGGGCACTTTTTTATTGCAAGTGGATAATGATGATACAATCAACTGAATTTAATATGGCCACTATTTAATTAACCATCCCATGTGCCAGCATCGTGCCTGATATTGGTGTGAGGACCAGCAGTCATCAGCACTGCTTGCAGAAAGAAGACCTTGCAGAAACAAGCCTTGAAACCTAATATTGCAGGAGTTCTTGGAGTGGCTGCTTTGTTCTTAATGTCCTGACATTTGCAGCTTAATATACTGTCCTGCAGGTTGTAATTTTGATCTCTGAGAACTGAGAGCATTTAGAGCTGAGGGCAGATAGATACTTGGTCTGCATTCCTAACCTTGTACTGTGCTAGCCATCTCCTTCTTCCTGTGCTTGCTCTGTGGCTGGCCAGGGAAAGCTCCATTGTTTAAGTGGGGCTGAACAGCTTCAGTGTAATAAAGGAAGAAACCTGTCCTGCTTCTTAGGAGACTCTGTGGCTGTAAAGTATCTGTGTGAATCAGAACTCCATGTGATAACAGAAATAAGGAATACACGTAGCAGGAATACACAAGCAGGGTTTCACTACTAAGGTGTTCTGGCAAGGAAAGCCTCATTGTGTAGCAATGTTGCTTCCTATGTTAGAGCAAGAGCTTAAAATGTGATGCTTGTTAACTGTTTAAATTACTGTTGAGACAGGGGAGGTAACACTGAATGAAAGATCAGCCGTGAGGAAGGAACACTTCAGAGCCAGTTCGGATTTGGTTTTCTCTTAAGTATTTTTTTTAGGAGTAATATCTACATGTAGAGCAGCAAGGAAATTTGTTAACCAGGGCTGCCTGTGCCTAAAAGTAAATCACTGAAATGGGTGTCGGGCTATACTCTGGCCACAATTGAAATATGATGATGATGATGATGATGATGATAATAATAATAATAACAACTAGATAGACTGTTTTCATTAAAACCACTTATAACTGTGTATGCATCTTGTGAGGAGCAAGTCTTCTTAATGGTGTAATTAATTATGTTACTTAATTTTCTAGATACATAAAATCCAGGAAAGCTGACTATTTACAATAATCATTCCACACTGTAGAAAACTAATTGAACCTGTTACCTTCATCCCAATCCTGATAGCAATCCTAAATGCAGAACAGTTCTCAAAGTGTTCCAGGTGTTTTTAATAAAGAACCAGCCTTTTTTGGAGACACTGCTACTTACCATTGCTGTTTGTAGCCTGGATGTCGGCACCTGCAGTGATTAAAAAATAGACCATGTCCAGTCTGCAGGCCTCGATGGCTCTCATCAGCGGGGTGGCATTGCCTATTCCAGGGGCATCCACTGCTGCTCCAGCCTTCACAAGCAGCTCAGCAATATCCAGGTGTCCATTATAGCAAGCATGATGCAGAGGAGTCCACAGGAAATTGTCTGTCGCGTTCACATCAGCCCTGCACAGGAGTAAGAGCAGCTGTGGCAGCTGAAGCTGTCAAATATCTACAGTGACAGCCCCAGCTCCAAGTACAGTCAGCTGGAACTGCCCACTGCAATGGCATATTCAATGTAAATACCTATTTACACATTGCTACTGCTACTCTGAAACCATTTGAGTCACTGATAGAGAGCTTGTCATGGAACAGTAATTGTCACAGTGTGCCTGGGTGGTGCTCATGTCCCCTCTAAGCCAGTGCAGTGTCCTCTACATGGAGCTTTTCATAGGTACAGGAAAAAACCCAGGCATCCAAACACCTCAGTCCTGTAAAATCCTGCTAGTGTTTGTTCTCCAGCCTCACTGAGAATGGCAGAAAGAAGATTAAGGAATTAAAAAAAGTACACTTCTGGGCCAAGAACAGGTGCTACAGAACATTGAAACATTGCAGAGCTCACCTGCACAAGAGGAAAGATGTTCACCTTTCCTTTCCGTGTTGCTGCCCTCTGCCTGCTTCATTTCTGTGCATTGGCTTCACCCTTTGACTAATGAGTTACAGAAGATCTGCCTTGGAAATCTGAGCACTGAAAAATTATTCAGCTACTATATCACTGGGCTAGATCTGTTTCTGCTCCCAGATTAAAATGGGGATGTTCTGCACGAAGCAAGGGATAGTTCAGGGGAGATATTTGCAATATGCTACTCTTGGATGAAGCTGAGAGGAAAAGGGTTATCAGACCTAGAGATCCTGAACTGAGTTAGGGTCACTGTCCCAGTTACACTATGGGCAGGGAGGAAGAGGGAAGGAAGACAAATTATGAAGGAAGCTGCTTCCTGCTATTTGCTCTTCAGGTCAGGTGATTAAGTCTAGATAAAAGAACAGATTCGGCCATTCTTCTTTCCTTGTTTAAACTTTTAATCTTTTCCAGAATTCTATCTTTGATGACATCTTAGCACAGTAAATTCCCCTGACCTACCCCTTTTATCTATGTTATCTTTCAGTCACTAAGATGACATAAGTCATTATGGTTTATTCGTATGCAGTTTTCATCTATGTTTTAATTCTCATTAAAATAAGCTCCTTCAGTTATTCCACTTTCTCAACCCAAACTCCATGCCTGTACTCAGAGTGTCTGACCCTGAATCCTTTTTGCTAACTTCATTCTATCAGAAGCAAACCAACCAATGGTAACAGAGACAATTCAGCAGTGATTTTAAAATTCTTTGGCATTTTTCCTGACCAAGCACTGAATTTCTCATCAGCCCAAATTTAATTTACTCCTGATTCTTTCTGGAGGAAAATAGAAAATAGATACCACCAATTTATGTTTAAACCTTGGCATTTTCTATAGTTCTGGATAAACAATTTGTTTTCTGTTCAATATGGATTTGTGATTCTGTACTGAAAAGGTTATATTGTAAGAAGTATTTGAATGTCCTTGCCAAACTGAAGGCCCATGCTGCTGAGAGATGCAAAGCTAGATGCTACTCATAATTTTCCTCTCCATTTTCATTTCTGTCAATTTAAAAAAATCTCAAAACTAGTACTATTTTTTTAAGCTAAGTTACTACATTTCTAGGCTGAACTGTTAAATATGGTGTGATTCCAGTACTGTCTACTGAGGCTTGGGAAGAGCAGTGGAGATTAATTTGGGGGATTAATTTGGTAGCTCTTACATTTTTGTCTTTGGAAAACCTGAATATACACATTACACAATTTTCCATGTGCTCCAGTAATATCGGTGTCATTACCAGGGTGTGTAAGATACAAGTGCTGTTAGTTTTTGTAGGAACCAGAACAACGACTACAGCCACTTATCCTGAGATATTAATGTTAACGTATTCTATCTATGGGAAGAGAACAAAATTAACCTAAATATCTTTGAAAAATGTTCATTTAAGCATTTATGGGAAGGATTGTAGGACTACAGCCGTCTGACAATAAGAAGAGATAATGCTGTTACACAAATATGACAGAATCTTTCTGAAATTCCTTTCATTTTTAAGCTGTCATTGAAATTTTTCACAAGTGTGTCTGCAGGCTACAAAACTGCTGAAGCATTTCTAAAATGAGGATCAGACTAAATAGTAGCAGGGGCTTCTGGTGTAAATCCTGCTGCCTCAGCCTGCCTCAGCTGCAGAGGAAAGTGAAGGTTTAAACTAGGCATGTGGAACAGGGAAGTCCAGGATCACCTTGATGATTTCAGGTAAATCTCTTGAGTGAGATTTCCCCAACATCATTCACCAATTTTGAGAGTTCAGTTTTCAGGATGAACTACTTGAGATGTGGGTATGAACTAACAGCAGTTCCAACAGAACTCTGAAGCTGACCAAATGTGAACATTCCAGACACCAAAAATTTCAGGCCTAGGGAACTTATCTCTTGGCTTTTTCCATTTCCTTGTGGAAAATACTAAACTAATCCTCTGTGACTTGGGATCTTAGGGAACTAACTTTAATATTACATGTTACGTAATCAAAAACCAAACCATAGCCTTTTGCATCCAAATATTTACTGGAAATTTATGCTTTTGAAAGCCTTTCCAAAACAGCAACTAAATTGAAACTCTCTTACCCCTTTTCCAGAAGATACTCCACGAGAACTATGCTCCCACTTGCACATGCAACCATCAGAGGTGTTTTGTAATATTTATCTTTGATGTCTACTGGCACACCCTCGTCGAATGCTTTCTGCAGAGACACAAAGTCTCCCGCTCTGACAAGGTAGTTAATGTCCATGTAGGTTTTCCTTGGCTCGTCTACGTACCAGGCACGGTCATCGTGCACAGGGTGGGCAGCCTGGTGGGGCTGTTTGAAGTGCTGCTCCTCAGGGAAGTTTGGAACAGCCTCAACCATGTATGTCGGGAAGCCGTCCTCCCTGCGTGGGCACTTGCCCTTCTCAATAATGCAGATTGGCACAGGGAGGCCTTTTTTGCCTTTTTTCTTCGCCACTTTCTTCTTCTTCTTTGCTTTGGGCCCAAAGGATGATATGAGAAAGTTTTTCTGCAAGTATTTGGAGCCTTTAAAAAAATCATCAAGGCTGATCTTGTCAGGGTGAGATTCTTCATGCTTTTTAGCAAGAGTTTCTAGTTGTTCATAGTCCACAGCACCCCAGTGCTTCTGAATAACCGATACAAAATCACTTCTAGAGACCATCCCATCTCCTTGGTCAGCAGCCTCAAGCTCCTTGCGGATGGCAGCCTCGTGCTCTAAGGACCAGTCATACACCTTCAGGTACCAGGCAAGGGTCTCATCTGGTTTTTTAAAGGCTTTTTCAACTTTACGCAACGCTGCTACTGCTGCTTTAAACCCACCGTTCTTGGCGACTTCCCTCGGGGTCAGATGTAACAAGTTTTTCCATGTAGGATCACAGCCTAAAAATATGGACATGATTTCGCTGATAGTGCAGTGGAATTCCTAATTATGCAATATAAGAAACTTTTAATATGCAGACAACTCATTGCCACAGATCTACTACAGGTTTTATACTGTTTCAACTATAAATCGCAGTAGTAGGTGGAACCACATCACTGAGCCCAGACTGGGAGGTCAGCTACATGTCCATATTTGTTTCCCAGAGGGAGAAGGACTGGGCAACCCATGCTCATCCACTCATTAATATGTATAGAAAGACAGAAGCTCAGTTGAAATTTTACATTTTTACTGTGGTGAGCAAGTGGTGAGCAAGGTTAAGAAGAAACAAACTAAGATTAAAATATCACTTAGTTCTATACCCCAACATTACAACTTGGCAATGGATCACTAGTTAAATGTTTGATCACAAGAACAGAATGTGGGATTTTGCATGGGCCTCTTGAATCAAAGCTTGAAGTGCCATGATCATCTGATTAAGTCAGGAAAGGATCACAGCTGCTTCAGGGTATGTTTCAATACCCATGGGCATGAAGTTTTCCTCATGACTACACACAGATTTTTTTTTTTTAAGGTCAGCAAACCAAAACTTTATTTTCAATTGGAGGTTTCAATACAATACATCTAAAACCAACTAAAGCCAGAACCACTTAATACTGTACAACACTAAGTTATACAAACCCCTGATGTTTCTGCTGCTTTCTTTGAGAAATGCTTTCTCATCCACATGAGATAAGACCCTCTGTTAGGCCCTTCTGAATGAGAATTACACTTGCCATGTGGTAGCCAAGAGTCAAATCCTTCAGATACCCAAATGAAATCTTTCCTTTAGCACAGAAATAGAATACAGATGATAGCTGTAAAGTAACTTAGTTTTAATGTACCTCTCTGTCCTATATACTTGCAGCAATCTGCAAATCCTCCATCCGCAGCATAATGAAGTGGTGTGTTACCATCCATAGCAATCAGTTTCAAGTCTGCATTATAACCTGAAATAATCTTCAGAATCTAGAAAAACAAACAGTCCAACCAAAAATCTTCTCTGTTTCTTAAGATGTGAAAATGTGAGATTGATTTACAAACAAATGCAATATCTTACATTCCCATTTTAATAATGAAGTCCAGCTGGTCAAGACACATACAACATTAACGTTTTCTATAGTATTATGCTTATTTAACTGAGGAAATAGAAACCTTGTGTAGTCGTAGACACCAAGGACAATTTTCATCCCTGCCAGCTCACTATAAGCCCCTGTCTGGCCTATCACCGCTGGATTCCCTTCAATACCTAAGAAGAAACTGCTTTTGATTACTAATTATTATGCTTTGATCAGCTGAAATAATGGGCTCAAAAAAAAAAACCTAACCAAAAAACACCCCCAAAAAACAAAACAAAACCCCACAAAAACAAATCACCCCCCAGGTCTGGCTTTGCAGCTGTGCTTTAACACCACAAATGTTAATACCTCCAAAAAGCCCCCTTTGGCTGCGAAATGTGCAGCACTGCATCTTTCGAAGTCAAACAGGTTCACATCAGCTCCCCTCCGAAGCAGGTCACGCACCACCTCGGCAGCCCCTGCCCTGGCAGCTTCCATCACGGCTGTGCGACCCGTGGCCTGCAGGGCAGCAAGAGAACAGCTGAGGAGTTGTTCCCTGTGCTCATTCAGGCTGGAACAATGGGATCTCATTGTGCAAGCTGGCATAAAACTGGAAGGCTCCTTTTAGCTATTCCTAGGAAAAGAAGGCCAGTCTAATAGTTCAAAGATACTTGCAGGTAAACTTTCAGAATCTAGTCACAGTGCTGCTAAGATAGTAGACAGATCCCAGCAACTCAAGTACATTAAAAGCTCACATGCCTTGAATAGTGTCCATGAAAATAAATTCCTTAGTTAAGGAATCCTTTATTCTGTCGGCATGTTCTCATGTGTATTTACAAAATTTAACACAAAATACCATCTCAGCTTATGAAACAAGGAGCATAAGGAGCTATGGCTGCAGGAGTGCTATAGGGAAGGCAAGCAACCAAGGAATTTCACTATTGTTCTGTGACGAAAAGTTCACACTAATATATTAATGTTGTCTTTTTTCTAGATAATAATGTATGTGTGCTTTGGATAACTTTAAGGGAAAGCTTGAGCTTCTTGATTTCTCAACAGCACAGAGCCTCAGTCTTTCAGGTCTTTGTTAAATTAAGTAAACAAACAAATAAGTGATTAAGACACACAAAAG
The DNA here is from genome assembly GCA_013398175.1 of Climacteris rufus. Lineage (NCBI taxonomy): Eukaryota > Metazoa > Chordata > Aves > Passeriformes > Climacteridae > Climacteris > Climacteris rufus. Next base: position 836,181 of record VZRZ01001217.1, read on the forward strand.
AGAAAAACGTTTCTTATGCCTCAACCCTGCCTTGACTGCTCATCAGGTGTTTCGGACTAGACTCACCTTTTAGTGAATATTATTTCAACTCTGAAAATTTAAGGACACATCGAGGCAAATACAAACCAGCACTGCTCCACTGAAGTACAGTGAACTGCAGCTCCTAAGAGCTGTCCCAGTTACATTTTGGTTTTGGGAAATATTTGCACATTAAATCTACAAAAATCTGAAAGAATCTTAAATCTCTCTCCTCCAAAAAAGGGGTGGTACAGAAGAGGGGAACAGGTAAGAGCACAGAGTTAAGCAATTTTCACTGCTTAATTATTTTAATGTGAGGATTTAAGGTCATGTACTCTGGTTGTCTGGTATTTATTCTATACTCCTGTATATATTCTTAGTTAAGGAAATACTCAATACCGGGTCTTTTGCATGGGGATTTGCTCCTCTCTCCAGGAAAATCAGACACATTTGTTTAACCTCATGAGCTTGCTCACAGGCTTGTAGAAGCACAGACCTCCCAGTAGTGGTACAGTTGTTGACATCTGCACCATATTCCAAGGCAATGTGCAGGCAGTGGTAGTGTCGTGCTGTAGGTGTAAGGCAGTAAAACAAAATACCTGCAAAGAAAACCAGGTGCAATATTAAATTACTGCAGAGGTTATGAGGCTGTGAGCTTCACAGCTGAACAGACTGCAACAGAGACCCCTTCACTTAGGGTATATCCATGCAAAAAGACTTCCAGTTTAGGGCCTTTACTTGGGGAGTAAAACAGAATTTAGTGTGGCACAGGTCACGCGAGGAAAGTGATTCTCAATCACAAGTTACCCCTCAGCTCTGTGCGGCAGAGACCTGTGATTTAAAGGCCTAGAGTGTTCAGGGAGAATTATTTTCATTTTTATCAAAGTTGTTATGGCCAGTAGGTTCTGTTGGGCTGTAAGGATTGCCCTCAACCACACTTCCTGTCCACAGGTGGGACACAAGACACACAGTAAGTTAAGGAATCGTTTTATGGCATTTCTGGTCTGATAAGGTTCCCTCTCACTCACCTTTCCCTTCATTATCCACAGCAGTCATGTCTGCATTAGCTTTTGCTAATAATTCCAAAACCACCTCATGGCCTAGCTCAGCTGCCTTCATGGCTGGAGTGCGTCCCATTTTGTCGTGGACATTTGGATGCGCTCCGTGCTCCAGCAAGAAGCGGCACATGTCAATGTCATTTTTCGTGGAGGCCAAATGAAAGGCACTGTATCCTTCCTTAGGCTCTGTGTAATTAATGAGATTTGGGAATCCTTTCTCAACCAGATTTTCTATTTGCTTCTTGTCTTTCTCATGAACACACTGAAGAAGTTTGTAAATCTGTAAGTTTAAAAGTCTTTTATCTACTGGTAACATCCCAGAATAGGGCAAAATGTCTTCTTTCACAGAAGTGCTTTCTGCATGGGGAGAGAAGAAAACATTTAATCTCAGAGATGAGATTATAATTACATGCCAGCAAAAAAACAGGAAGCAGACTATGTTCACAGCATGAAAAGATCCACTTTATCTTGACAGAGCACTAAGCTTTGAATTAATTTATCTTTTATAATGTACAGCATATATAGATACTATATAAACCCAAGTAGCACCTTGTAAAATTTTTTTTCTAGTCATCCAACTGTTCTGAAGACGTCTGTCTCCTTCAAGGAGAAAATTAAGTTAAGAAGCTGTAGGGTAACTGCTTGCCATTCAAGGAACTGGTATAATCTGCAGTTACTTGGAAGCCTAAGGGGAGGCTGTTCATCTGTCATTTTCAAAGAAAAAAAAATCACAAGACACAGTGTCCTCTGCACTTGCTGAAACACAAAATTGTTACTAATATTGATACTAACATCACCTCATCAGTGCCTGAACACCTTCTTTTTTTTTTGGTAGCTGATGCATGAACTTCCTGCCAGGCTATGTACATAAAATAGTAAGTTGAATTTCTCTGCAACAAAAACCTTGGGGGACAAAATGCAGCTAGTGGGACACTGGTCTGGGAAAAGGTTCTTCCAGGTCATGCATCACATGCTTCTTGAAAAAAATGCAGTGCAGGACTTTGCACTTGCCTCCATTCTGGATGCTTGGGGTTTTTTCTTTTAGATTTTTTAGCCTCTTTTAGCTAGTTTCAGCACTTGTGGCTGAAGGGTCAAGAAGGGTCAGACATTATCAGGACCATTTCTGAAGCTTGCCTAAGTGGATGGGAAGCTTCCTATCAGCTTCAGCAAGCCTTGGGTCAGCCCATCCTCCAAAATTCTTACAGGACATGCAACAAAAAAACGGTGGAGGAACACTTTTTAGAGAATACTTGGGGTTTAGTTTGTTTGGGTTGGTTTTTATTTGCAATGTAGTCTGTAAATGGGACCACTCAGCATCTGCTGGGTGCTTTGTTGATGTCCATGAGGAGGTGAGATTGAAGAGAGAGATGCAGAAGGATGCACAATTCCAATAGACTTTTTGAGGCAAGACTTCCCATTCTGGGAAGGAAGCCTGAGAGAAAACTGCAGAAAAAGTAGAAAAAAATGACTGAAGATGAATCACATTGGGAATGGCTAGAGAGGTAATTTTTGTACCACAGGTACAACATGTCAGTTGTCATTTCTGTAACTACTGTCCTTCATTTCTTTTGCAGTTCTGTGGCCAGCCTAGTTTTGGAACAACAGAAATGGGGCCAGGTTTACTGCTGACACATTTCTGGGAACTGTCCCTCTTGGTTCTCCCTTTTAGACATGGCCCTTAGTTCCTTCCCTGCACATCTGGCCAGGCTGGCTGAAGATGTTATTAGAAGCTGCTCCCTTGCAGAAATGTTTAAGTGGGTACTAACATGCAAAGACTTTCTCTTTGCAATGAAATCTGGTCCAAAAAGGTCAGCTACTCTCAGAGGTTCTCCATTCAAATATGACATTGCTTAAATGCTTTTCTGTTTAGGTCTTAGACAACCCTTATTCTGATTATATACAAAGTATATTCTTACATTGCACAATGAAATAATGAAGTAGCAATAACTTAAATCTGTCACCTGTGGTTTGTTCATTCTCATCCTTACCAGGTTGTGCTTCTTGTGGCATTTTGTCCCGTGAAACAGAATAAATGCAGAGATTTTTATCCTACTGACGGGTTACACCTGCACTGTAGACCTAAAGCTTAGAACTGAGAATCAGGCTACTTCAGGGCAATGCCCTGATAGAAGAGAACACTGGAGTCCCCATGGAGCCTGGCTTTTAGAGCCCAAAACCTTAGAAAGTGATTTTTGAGCAAATCCTCAATACAGAAGTTTTTTCTGGCTCCTGAGTACAGGGACAAGTAGTGATGTAAACTCTGCAGGGGCTGTGAGGAGAAGCAGCAGGAAGGTACTGCAGGGAAGGCTCTTACAGTACTTACACTACTGAAATTCAGCAAAAGAAATGTTTTTAAAGATACTTAGATGGAGCTGACAAGCTTAAATGTTTCCTTATGCTCTTGTTTCATTTCCCACCATCCTGCAGCAATAAGGAACTTGGGTTTACTTCCAAAAACTTTCTTCCTGCTGTTATTCATTATTTGCACCTGGATTTTGCACAGTATTTTTTCAGGAACTCATTTAGGAGCAAAACTTGCCTTTTCTTCCCTTCTTTCTCCCCCAGAAGCTGCAAACACTGAAGAAACTACGTTCTCCTTGGAAATAGGTGAGAAATGGCACAGAACATGAGCAGAAATGCAGTTGGTAAAAACCTGTTAGTAACATTCGATGAAGGCACTAATGGATATAATATCCAGTGCATATGGATTTATTTCATGGATTGTGCTGGAGATTCCAAACACTGCCAGTGCTACCCCTTGCACAAACATTACACTCAGTCTCTGATGTACAAGCATCCAGAGTCAGCACGTCCCAGGATGCTGTGTTTTCCAGGGGGTGATACAACACACTTGCAAAGCAAGTCTGAAGCTAAAGTGAAATAATTAGGTATCACTTGCTCCCTACAACCCCTGCCCCATGCAGGACATGGGACTGATGGCACACCTTACACTTACTGCACGCTTTCCTTTTTTAGGCTTACAGGGTAATGCACAACTGAATACAATTTTAGTACTGATCAGATTTCTTTCTGGTGCTTTTGAGATGCTTATCATGGTATTCTTTTAATATTTCATACATATTACTAAGTTATTTCCATAAATATAACTGAAATTATTTTTATCACAATAGTGAAGTCTGTTGTTATCACAATTCAGCCACCAGTGAGACCGTACCCAGTTTAAATTCTTTGCTTCAAAAGATTAAAAACCAACAATTTACAAGAAAACAATCATAAAGCTTTAACTGTTAATATTTCTTTGCAACATTTCTTGAGAGTGAGTGGATCAAGTTTCATTAGAAGTTTCTAGAGTAGCAAAATCAAAGTAACACAGGTGGGATAGAAAGTTCTGCCCGAGTCAGGTAAAGTTATAAACAAGTGAAACAGGCTGCTAAAATTAAAATATAACTGCAGCATCTTGCCAATTTTCACTAAGTAAATACCAACCCAATGTACTTCATAGATTCTTTATCACTATCACTGTTGTTGTAACAGATGTTTTAATGGAAAAGAAGGGATTGTTAGTGTGGCTGTGAGACAGTCATGCTGTGGGGAGGGTTTCATGAAGCCATAATTACAAATCCCAAGCTTGTACCATTTGCTTAGCAACAATTTTATCTGTTGACAAACATCAGCAGCCTGGCTACCTGTGCCAGCTTGTATCATTGTTTTGGTTGAGAGCATGAACACACTTCAAATGCAGATTAATCCTTTTCTCAGTACACCTAGTATAATTAGTAAAATAATTTTAATCAGATTCCTGTTTTCCAGCAAAGCTTTCCAAGATGGGATGGAGGTGTATTGATAGAGAGGGAGGGTCTGGGTGGCCAGTGATCTCATTCCCTGTCTCCCAGTCAAAACCTGGTGCCTGACTGCTGCTGGAAGCACTTGTGACTCCTCCTTGAAAGTTTGCAATGTTTCTCAGTTTCAGTATTTCAAGTTGAGAACATCTCTTTAATTATCACTATTCACAAACTAGTAAACAAAATTTTCATGTGTTTTATCTTTAGTGAGAGAAAACAGCTGAGCACTTTCTAAATTTAATCCCTTTGCCTGCTGGCGACAGAGATAAGCATGAGCCCTATATGTCAGTATAAAAGGAATCAATATGGTAACAGTGCCACGCTATGTTTACAGCATTATATGAATAATTGCACTGGATTTTTGGCTGTGAATAATGTTTAATAGGAGTGATGCAGCAAAATCTTCCTAAAACTGAATTCCAGTGTCATGAATAGCCTATAATGCTGGGTGTTTTTGGTGTTAACTCTCCAGAAATGCCTTGCCTTGGGCTGAGGCACAGCATTGCGTGAGGGGCATTTCGGTCTGAACTGAGCAGGTTTCAGTGTTGTGTGGAGATCTCAGCCCAGATCCAGCCCCTTGGGAAATGGGGCTCACTCCTGAGAGCCGTACAGGCAGTGCCGAGGCTGTGGCTGGGTTGGACGAAAAGATGTGCATCCTTTTGTCTTCAGCTTGCCTTGCAACTTCCAGTCACCCAGCGTCCATCCCAACTGGGATGCAATAGAGCCCAGAGTGCCAGCGGCAGGCAGCCCTCGGGGCAGCCAGCACCCGGCAGTCGGGTTGGTGAGCAGCGCCTGCTGCGACAGGGGCTGAGGGGAGGTGGCTGCTCAGCCGGGAGCAGAGCTGGGCTCCAGGAAAGCCCCGGGACTGCTGTAGAGCTGGGGGTGAGGTGCAGCTGCGCCCAAGAGCAAGGAACAGGCTGAGCAGCCGCTCCTGCCCAGGGCCCTGGGGAAGCCAGGTAAGGGATAAATCCCATGTTGGTTGATTTTCCCTGGGCTGCGACTCAGAGGAACGGGTGGCCTGTAGAGGAGACTGGCTATAACGGGACAGAAACTGCTGGAAAGGGAGGGTGCTGGAGAGCTGGCCTTGACCCACACCATGCTCCCTGCCAAGGACGCGCTGGTCTGACCGTGCAGATACCCAAACTGAGGTACTGCCCGCTGAG
>VZRZ01001217.1:842534-862584 GCA_013398175.1 Climacteris rufus
CCGTGCCCGCCACGGCCGCCATGTCCGTCTCCTTGGCAACGGCGTCGGGCGGGCAGGAACCGCGAGGCGGCACCGGATCCCCGCTGCCGGTGGGTCCCCTCAGCGTCAGCGAATTCCCTCAGCCGGCGAGTCCCCTCAGCGCCACCGGGTCCCCTCAGCCGGTTGGTCCCCTCAGCGCCATCGAATCCCCTCAGCCGGTGGGTCCCCTCAGCGCCACCGGGTCCCCTCAGCCGGTTGGTCCCCTCAGCGCCACCGGGTCCCCTCAGCCGGTGGGTCCACTCAGCGCCACCGCGTCCCCTCAGCTGGTGGGTCCCCTAAGCGCCATCGAATCCCCTCAGCCGATGGGTCCCCTCAGCGCCATCCAATCCCCTCAGCCGATGGGTCCCCTCAGCGCCACCGAGGCCTCTCGGTCCCCTCAGCGCCATCGGGTCTCCTTAGCTCGGTACAGACCAGCGCCTCGCCACCCTCCGAGCCTCCGAGGAGGAGACGGGCACATGGGGAAGGAGTTGGGTGGTCATGGGTTTTGTTTTCTTGTTGCTGACTTACTTGCCAAACCTTCTTCTCCTCCCATGGGAATCAATGCTGTATGGGTGTTTAGCCCATAAATGTTACGGGAGCCACCACAAAAATGGAATGGCAAGGTCTGTGCATTACCCAGCTGCACGGCCATCCCCACAGGGTTTGTGTAGCACAGTAATATAAATGAGCTGGAATGGAAACGTAATCATTCACAGTCTGGACTGGAAAAAGAAATGTGTTTATTAACGGGGGAAAATGCCAGTGAATGAGGGAAAATGCTCAAAACTGTTCAAGTGAAGCCTAAGTCACTCTAGAAGGCAACAGCACTAATCCTGGGACTGCCCAGGCTTGCTCCTTTCTGTCCATTTCCTTTAGTGCCGAATTTCCAAATGCCACAACCCCACCCTCAGTGGTCCTGCCAGGCTCAGTAATCGTGTATGGGATAACTGCAGTCACATTGTTTGTCTTGTTCCTGGCCCAGCCTGGCTGGTGAATTATTTGCAAATCACCTCTTTAGGACGGTGCTTTAGGAAACTCAACAAAAAAAAATGTTTTTTGATGTGAAATCTCTTCTGCCAGGGAAGTGGTGACGCGCAGCTGGATGCATGTCCAACAGCATGGAAAGGCGGGTGATGAAAGCCATGGGACTGTGTGGTGAGTCACAACAAGAGAAAACAACATTTTAGCGTAAAGTATTTCATTATTTACCCTGCAAGGAGTGCCATTTGTACAGCAGCTATTTTGTTTTAGTGCTCTGTGGTGACAATTGGCTGGATTGTTAGTGATGTACTGTTCTGCCTTGGTGTCTTGCTTTACTCTTTGGAAAACACAGCATCCAGGCCCTTCTCCTTGGTTGCACCAAATGGGTGATGCAGACATGGCACAGTACAAGATATTTTCCTGCCTGTTCTATGTAAGATATTTGCTTTTGCTGTTGCCACAAATAAGGAGACGCATGTCTTGGACAAAGGCCTGGGCTAAAATCTCCTTTTTCACTTTGCTGAGCAGCACACATCAAATTCCCATTAGAAAAACTAGAACATGTATTTTGACATTTAGTCCAATATGAAAATAACTGAAGATCCTCTCTGAAACATTGGCATGACTTGTCTCTAAAAACTGTGGAAACACTGGAACCAGACCATAGTAAGTGTGGGTAATTGGTATTTCACCCCAAATGTGAATGTGCATGTAACTGCATATGTGTATATTTAGATTTATTTTCTCGTGGTGATTAGCTTTCCATGGGCTTTTTGAGAGTGATAATGAGGATCATGATGCAAGAAGCAAAACATCCTCTTTTAAGCAGCCAAACATCACACTGGATGTTTCAAAGCAATATGGCTTAAAGAGCAGAGGTGCTGCTCTGGTATTAGGGTACTGCAACATCTCTAAAAGAAATAGGATTAAAATCCTATTAGAGAAACTCAGAGTATTCCCTGCCTATAGAGATATTCCCTGCCTATAGAGATAAATAAAGCTCACCAGAGTAAATTATTCTAAGGTCTGAATTCTCAAGCTGCTGGGCTGTTTTTTGTCTGACAGCTCAGTTTTGGAGGAGTGCCAAGCTACTGCAGGAATGCAAGTGGGATGGTGCTGGTAGAAATGTAACTGACTGCACTAAGGAAGGAAAGGGGTAAGCTGCCCGGAGCTGTGAACATGCCCTGGAGATGACAGCTCCCAGAGCCAACCTGGGAAACATGTCACACACAACTCTGGACAGTGCTCACATGATCTGGTACAGCCCCAGGTGTGGCACTACCTGAGTCCTCACCTGAGGGCAGTGCTGCCCAGAGCTCTGGTTATGAGTTAGGGCAGCCTTGGGGCTGCTCTGTCCAGGAGGCTGTAAGCATGTCCCCTCCCTTCCCACATGGTTCCTCTTTCACAGCCAGGAAGGAGCTTCTGGGAAAATCCCAGAGATTCTCTACTAGCTTTGTGGTTCCCTGGAATGCAAAGGGTGGAGCCCATAGCAGTCAGGTTTTGCCTACTGTGTCAGCATCTGATAATGAGATCACCACTAGTAAATAATTTCCAAATCAAGATTATTCCAAAGAGCATTTATTACTGAGGAGCATATATGTTTTCCCCTTGTTTTACATATTCTCAAACATTAACCTCAATTACTCCTGCCAACATGTGTGCTTCATCATGATAGGTAAAATCCCCATTGTTGATGTGCTCACTTAGCAGCTCCAGAATGGTCTAATGACACATGAAAACTTTTCACTGCTGCACAGGTGCTTGCAAATATTTGAAATAAAAAGGCTGTGAAGTTTTGTTTGGTGCTAGCAGAAGGTGCCGGGCTGATGACAGTACACAGTCCCTCCAGGGAACAAGTGGAACAATATAGCTGTCCCTCTTGCTGCCTCTGTATTGTGCTGGGTTTTATCTGTGAATCTCAAAGCACAAGGATGCTATGAATGTCCCACAGCTGACCTCTGGGGGGAGGCTGTGCACCACGAGGACTCTGGATGGCACTTGGAGTCCTGCCGACATCAGTGGGAGCTGGGCTGCTGACAGCCTGACTTCAGCTGGAAGGTGTGCTTGGGGATTGCCTGGTTTTGACTTCAGCTGTGAGAAGTACTTATCTGTGGAAGTAATTATCACTTGTTATTCATCTCTCTGGTTTCTGATGCTACTGCAAAAAAAATCTGCTGTGTGGTGCATTCCACCCAAAATCTCCTTGTTCAAATTTGCCAGCTTGGGAGAATGACACAAATTTACACATCTGGTTAATTCTGAAGGTCATCCGGCCTGTTTCAGCTTGCTGTGAGTTGCACTGAGAGAGCACAAGATCAAATCAGGGTGTCAGTATTACTAAGTGTCAAAAACCTGGCTGCCTCACCCTCCCACAGCACTGCAGTGGGAGTGAAGTGCAGCTGTTTTGGGTGGGGGGTGTAACTGGTGGTGATGCCCAGCAGCACTGAGTGCAGAGGTACAGCTCTCCTCAGGCTGGGGAGCTGTCATGGGGCATTTCTTCAACTGTGCCCTCTCAAATGAGGGAAACAGTCTCCTGGAAACAACGAGGAACTTGGGGAGACAATCTTTGTTTCGTGAAGCAGCCCAGTCACCTCAGAACTGTGCTGGTAAGTACCACCCTGCTACTGCTTGTGTTATAGATGTATTTCCTGGGCTCTGCTCCATTTCTGGGTTTGATGCCAGTGTATGAAGCTGTTAGTATCACTCAAATCAACACACAACTTACTAAACTGATTTAGCTTAACTTGTTTACTCTTCTTTGTACTCTTTCTTAATTGCTTAATGCTCAAAACCAACACTATTCTATCAGTTAACATGCACTCTTAAGAACAAGTCTCTGCATCAAGGAGAAAATCCATGAAGTAACTGTTAGGTCCCTAATACTGTGTCCTTGGAGAAGAGACTTGGGAGGAAAGTTGCACCTCTTTTGGGGTGGTTGTTTTCAAGGGAAAAAAGTAATTCCCAAACTGTCAGCAGGGCTTATGAAGACAAGTGGTGATAAAAGCTGAAGTGTTCTGCCAAGAAGTACTCTGTTGAATGCAGCTGGAATGAATGCTATATAGAAAAACAGTCCCGGGAAAGGGTCTGCAGTGGCTTCGCTGGGTTTTGGGAGAGAGGCATTTCAATTAAAGAGTAATGTCAATAGAGGCTTGGGGTTTTTTTGGGTTTTTTTAATCTTTGTTATCTAAGTTTTTCCTACAACCCTGTTTCTTTTCTGCATATTGTAAATACAGGCTTCTTGTATGCCCCTGCACTTCAACTTGACTTGAGGTAAAGGTGATTTCAGGGTTGCTGGGGTAGAGGGAGGCACTCCTCAGCCAGGGATGTGGAAAAGTAACAAGGGACGGTGAGGCACTCCAGCAACTATGCATTCCCAGCATGTGTTTTCCAGGTAAGCACATGGGCCAGGGTAAGGGCCGGGATCCCTAGAGCCGGGTGAGCTTTCCAGTGCCACAGAGTGGGGCAGGAGTTCAGCTGAAGAACTGACAGCTCTGGGGGTCCTCAGAGTTTGTCACCAACTTGGTTAACAAGGTTTGTTCACTAAAACCTTCTATTACTGATCCTACCACTTCTGTGCCCTCCAGGACATGTGGAGGAGGGAGTGCTGCACCCCTCCATCACCATTTCCTATGAGGGTCTCGCTCCTATTAAGCCCAGGGATTCTGAAATTATTCCTGCTATTTTTTTCAGGTTTACTTATTTAATTCTGTGTCTTGGAACGCATATAACTGAGTGGGAGGATTCCAGATGACTTCCAGTGGGACATTCTGTTAATAACTGAAGCTCTGACCCTCTCTTGATTAGTTCTTGATATGCAGATCAAAATATTAAAAAGCTAAGGGGAAAGAATAATTTTGTTGCTGGTTTTCAGTTAGCTTTCAGGCTGCTGGTTAGATAGCAATGAAAGTACAAACTGCCTGCACTTGTCCCATCAGTTCTCACCCTATCACTGTACTCTGTTTAAAATCCCATGCACTGCACGTTCTCAGTTTTTAAGGTGAAGGGATAAATGTTCTGGAGTCTTGCTCACCTGCTGTTACATGAGGCTACTGAAATATTGATCACATGCTTCACCTGGTACCTGGCAAATAAAGGAGGAATTTTCAGGTGGAAGTTATTTCATATCTTCGAGACAGATGTGGTGGTGCTGGCTCTCAGCAACTTAGTGCAGGAGCTTTTAGAAATGCAGATAGAAGGGAGAGAGTGTAATGGAAAGTGACACTGGTTTTGAGGCAGAGATCAGAACACGTGGCCTGGGCCTGATGGAGAAACATCTGGTTTTCAAAGCTGCTTGTTGAGTCCAGTGCTGCTTACTGTCAGGAGGAGTAATCTGCACAAAGAACTGCTAAGAGCATGAAAGCAACGCTTCCACAGTGATGCCGGGCTGCTGAAATCCCTAAGGTCAAGCAGGGGGAATTCCTATACAAGAAATCAATTGGTTCAGTTGGAATAAGCCTTGTTCCCATTCCCTTGCTTGGCCTTGCTCAGTTGTGGTTAAATGAGGAGAGGGATGATAATCATCTGATTATCCTGCTACTGGCAGTCTGTGGAACAGTTGGGAGCCCAGCCTTGTCCTCTTGCCAATGCCAGCTCCAGCGTTGGGTTCAGCATTTGGAAAGAGAAGTAACATATTCCACAATCTCCAGCAGGTGCAGTGGCTGTTCCACTGCTGAGTGTAGCAGGAGAGAACCTGGAATTGTCAGTCTGTTGGCTCATCTCGCCTATGTTCCTAACTCACACTGCCCAAATTACCCACCATGGGAGAGCATATATTTTCTCAGTAATGAGGTAAATATGTTAGGAAAGACTTCCCAGGTATAGTGTGCAATGACTGGTTCAGAGTACAAAGTTAACTTTGTCACCTTACAGCAGTCTTTGATTTGATATGGGACACCTGGTATGGGGGAGGCTCATGCTCATTGCTGCTGCCCTGTATCTACCAGGGTCACCACAGCTGATCCCCACTCTTCTGGGATCTTTTGGTCCCAGATTTCTTGGATTTTGTGCCATGCCACATGCAAGTCAAATTTAAAATTGTGTATGTGTAAACCAGAAATCTTTTCCTCAACAATTAGGAGGAGAAGCTACTTTGATCACTTACTCTCACAGATTAATGTTAGTAACATCTCCCTGTTCATATTAACAGCTATTCTTTTCATCAGACCTTATTCCTTACAATAGTAGCAAAACCAAAGCTCCAGGCTGAATATGTTCTTTCTGAGCTTCAAATATACTGATATCTTTAAATATACTGGTATCTGTCACCTTGGTGTTAGGTCTGTCACTACACTTAAGGTTAACACATTGGTTAATCCAGACATTAGATAAAAGAGTTTATTTAGGATTAAATACTCATTTATAAATGAATATCTAACTTATTTTCCAAAGTCTGTGATATATTGGCTTTATTACAGGTTTATCCAGAACACCTGAAAAAGGACTGAACTGTAGTTAGTAAAGACAGTGTTTCCATATTACAACTTTATTATTCATAGAATGGTTTGTGTTGGAAGAGACCTTAAAGATGATCTTGTTCCAACCCCCATGCTGTGGACAGGGACACCTTTCACTGAACCAGGTTGCTTAGAGCTTTGAGACTTCCTGGCTTGCTATAGCCACTTAACTCCATTCAGAGTATTTCAAGGTCCATTGCTCATTTCCAGCTTTTTCATTAACCTCTTCCTATCACCCCTAAATAAATGTCTACTCAGGTTTCTTCAAATAAGGTCTTTTCATCTGTGCTGTAATGACTTCAGGTGTACAGTTGCCCTGTAGGATGTGCTTCTTTTTGTCTGCATCGTGTCTGTAACACAATAACCTGTTATTGCCTTAGAAAAAGAGGTATTAAATTTTCTAGGCAATAACTAAAGCATAATAACTAAGTGGATGGGGTTTTTTCCACACGGGAGAGATAAAGTTACTTAAACAAGTGATTTGATTTTACACAGGATCCTGTATGTTTTGCCCTAGGAATTGGTGACAATTCTGACTAGGAAGACCCTCCAAAGTTTGTCCTGGTTAATTGGTGTCATTATACTGACTCCTGTGGGCATTAAATTTTCAGCTCTGGCTTTCACAATCTACGAACTGCCTCACCTGAGTGAGTGAAGAGCACCAATGTGTGCTATGCAAGTTTTACTTTGCTCAGAGCATAAGACAAAACAGAATCCATCACAACGGTTGGGAATAAAGCGCACACAAACACGAGTGCCTTTTCCTTCAGCTTCGCCACCATGTAACGTGCCTTGGGTGCAGGAGATGTTAAAGCATCAACCATAGCATCTACAACCTCATTGCCATTAGTGCTTCCCTCACTGAGAATGCTGTTGAAAAAGTTTGCCCGCTCTTGAACGTACTCCTTGTTGTAAACCGCCTTTTCCTCTTCACTGAGTTGACTCCAGATCTCTTCGGCACTGACCGGTGGCTGAATTTTTGTAGAACGTGCATAATTTCCTGGCTGAATAATACAGACCTGAAAGCAAGATGTCAGACTTATCAAGGTGCATCAGTCATTGTGAATTCAATTAAATACTATAGTAAGTAACACGGATCAAAGCTCTCTGTAGACACATTTCTTCCAGAAAAAGCTGCTTTGTTGAAATTTAAACCCTGGAAACTCGACTGAAATCAAATATATTCCCGTGAAATATTTAAGATTGCAGAGTTGCTTTATTCTGACTTCCTCGTTTTGCTCTGATGTTAATGTTCTTGTTTTGACTTCTCAGCGCACCCTCACAAAATGCAATAGAGCATCTTTGATTTTTATAAAATGCTTAATGGTATAAATGTTTTGACAATACTGAGACAAAGCATTTCAGTATGACTTTGATGTCTCCAAAGTGGAATACTTCGGATTTTTCACTCAGTAGAGAATCCTGCAATGGATAATTTTTTGACCCAGTTTGGGACAAAATGAGATATCAAATAAAATTAGCAGGTCCTGGGGAAAGAAGTGCTGTTTTACCCAAGCAGGTGTAATTAAAAGTAAAGCAGGTTTCATCGGCAAAGAACAGAGGGGACCAAAGGTTCTGCTCTGCCTCCCGCTGGAGCCATTAGCAAAATTCTGTAGATTTGTGCATATAGGTTTAAATTAAAAGCACACAAGCCCTTTGCTGCTCCACAAGTTTTCTTTGTGTGTGTTGCTGCTCCACAAGTTTTCTTTGTGTGTGTTGCTGCTGCTGTTCTGCTCCCTTCTGAGTCTTGCAGGGAATTTTGGAGCAGGTTGAGCACTCACAGCACACATGCTTTTTCCTCAGTTAGCAGCAGCCTTGTTCAATCTATTTGTAGATATGAAACATTAAAAGCTCCATGGCATTTAACTGACCTGATTTCTAAAGACTGTAGCACAAGGTGAGGAAAGCCCGTGCTGAGCTGTGTCAGAGACCTGGGGATCCAACAGGCGTTCTCGGGAAGACTGTGCTGATACCAAACCTTCATGTCTGCACTCTGCCACCCAGCCCCGCCACCAGAGGCTCCCTGCCACGTGTGCCTGCTGGCCTGCACAGCCATGGGAGCGCTGTGCCTCAGGAGGCTTGGGCTGCAGGTCCTACCTTCAGGGAGAAGCAAGGGATGAGGACGAACTCCAGCAGAGGGATGGTGGGCACAGCTGGGGCAGCTTGTGCTGCCTCAGGGAGGTTTGTCACAGGGCATCTTTGGGAACCCTCTCTTTTGGTGCTGTTTAGAAAAGTGTTTGGTATCTGCCAAACTAATGCCAACAGTAAACTTTCCACATTTATTGTTAACAAAAGGGGTTCCCGTTTTGAATTTGGCTAGGAGAGAAGGAGAGATGGTATTTTTTTTCCCATCCCTGATTTTGTGTAGCCTTTCTAATGGAAGACACACACTTTGTTTCTTGCAGGCTGTCAGCTTGCCTGGCCAGTGTTCAGTGAGACAGAGCTGTAGCTCCATCTGTTCCTTGCCACCTCTTGTGCAGCTTTCTCCTGAAAGGACAGAGGGGACAACAGAGCAATGGAAGGGAGCACAGGGAAGAGGAACTGTGTAATTTGCAGGCTCTCCACAGGCAAGGTTCTCAGGCAAATGCCAGCCAGCACCTTGCATAGACTGACAAACAGAAAATTAACTCTCAAAGATATTCTGTAAATGTTTGTCAGCCTGGCTCACTCAGTTATGTGCTGGCACTATTGCGGGGTGGAGCACTGAAAATCCCAAAATGACCAGATAAGCTAACCTGTTCAACTAAGCTCTTCCATGCATTTGAGATTATCCTCAGCTAATCAGCTGAAATCCTCATCGTGCTGTGTGGTATTAGGATGTATAAAGTCACTCACATTTTATAGCACTTCATATTTATCTGAAGTATAGGGGTAGTTAATAGATGCATAGCTGTAATTTTTTCCCTCATAAAGCTTATGAACAATGCTGTAAATCTGTGTACATAAACAGTGCACCAATGTAAACCTTCCAGGGAAGACTTTAGTAAGAGTGTTTCAGCAGTAGAGTGACTCCAAGGAAAAAGCCTAGTGAAACTACTTAGTGATCTAAGCTGCAGGTTTGACTATCAGTGTTGCTTAGACAGGGCACTCAGAGCATTCTTAGAGCCTCTTAGGTTAAGAGACTAAAAATATAATTACTCTGCACAATGCTACCTCTTGCAGTGTAGGTGTTCTCACAAAAAGCAAGGAGCTTTTAAGCACTGATGTTATAAAAGGAGAGAAGGAACCCTTCAGGCAGGAGATAGCACAGCCCTGGCTTCTGGCTGCACAGCACTCAGTGTCTGGGCTCTTTGCTCCTGCAGCCACCCCAGGGAACATTTGTGTTCCTCACTGTGTGGAGCCTGGCACTGCTCAGGCAGGCCTGTCTCAGGAAGTTTCTCCACTGCAGAGGATGTGGAGACAGGGTGGAAATTTCAGTGCTTATACACAGACCTGTTATCCAACAGCTTCTCAGAACTGCAAACATCACCCAGGTCTGCTGTTCTCAGTGATTTCCAGCTGGCTGATGAGCCACAGAGAAACCACCTCTTTCAAAGGGAAGCTGCACCCATGGATGCGGTTCTGATCTTTTAGCTTTGTCACTTTGTTTCACATAATTCATTACATCACTTACCTGGTTCCCAGGTTCTTGTTAAATCACTTACCTGGACACCAAACTTCTTCATTTCCAGTCTTAAGGCATCACAAAATTTTTCAATAGCTGCCTTGGTCATGGAATAAATGCCATTTCCCAGAGTGAAATAGGCAATGATGCTAGACATGAAAACAATACGTCCTGGAAGGAAAACAGTGCAAATAATATAACTTCACTCTTGGTCTTTAACATTTACCTCAGTCTTCTGAGCTGTTAAAAATGTGGTGTTTAGCGGGAGGCTGGTCTACTGCACACTGTCCAAAACTGGGCAGTGTAAGTGTGCAGTCCCAGCACAGAAGTGCACTCAGCTCTGTTAAACAGAGAACTTCACACAAAAATCTTTCACCTAGTGACAGATGCTGGACTAGACAAAGTGTAACACATTCCCAGCATGCTGCTTATTTCTTCTGAGTCTGAGACAGGATGAAAAGGATGGAAATAAAGCAGTGCCCTATAAACTTTAGACTGAAAAACAGTAATAAGAGACTTTGTTAGTAAGAGAAGGATTGCAGAGAGAGAGGTGGGTGATTTTCCCTGAGGGGGATACATGGTTACTAATACCATTTTTTCTGTGCTAATGATGTCTCTGCACTGACACCTGTTTTATAACTGTGCATATAAAGTCCAGTCAGACTGTACAGCGATAAGCTTCACCAAGGAAATGTGACTTCACAAAATGTGTGCAAGCTTACGCTATCTTACAGTGATTTCCCTGACTGTGCTGATTTTTTCTCCTTTCTAACTCTTGCTGAGTGCAGGCATGCCTTAAATAGCAGAGATTTCTCATTTGAGGCACTGGGCTGTGGCTCATGTCCACTGTTTACTTGTAAACTTGTGCCACATGGTCCTGCCATAGGGTCAGATGTGTGTGAATGTGGATATACAGATACCAGAGATGAGGGAGAAGATGGCCTTGCCACTAACAACACAGCTGCCCTCCAGTTGCTGCCACAGATGCAGATAACATCTGGGACCCAGATCTCACCAAATGGAACAGGGTTGGGGGATATCAAATGGTATCACGGGAATGCAGTGGAATCTGTCATTCTGAATTAGGTTCCCTGCCTTCCCACACAGCATCCTGAATAAATCATTTCTACAGTAAGGGGAAAATAACTACCAGCTTGCTGATCAAGATGCAGTATCAGCTGGCCTGGCCATCTGGAAAAGATATGGGTAGGATGCGTAAGTTCTAGGCTGGAGGGCATTACCTCCCTTTCCAAGTATTAATAATTGTATTAATAATTTTGAAGTTCTTCTTGGAAGAGATGCACATCCTAAAATGGCATTAAGCCATGGGTAGGATGACCTCTGCCTCCTTTGTCCAGCACCTAAGTAGCTGATGTGGGGCACATACCCAGGATGTGGGACACCTCATTTAACTTCTCTCTGTGCCTAAGGTAATTCAAACCCAGCTTTCCCAGGAGAATGCTCTAATGTCTGTAATTCAAGCTTTTCGTTTGGAGAGGTCACTTGCTGCCCCCAAAGACATAAGCTTTAGCTTTCCTGGCTTTTCCTACAAGGAAGGACACAGGAAATCTGGGATTCTTCCTAGAAGTGCCTTGGCCTCCTTTCCTTCATAGCGGGTACTTGAAAATGGAGTACAGGAGTTAATCAAGGGAACAGTGACAGTCATGAGATGCAAAATGTTCCTTTGAGCTGAGGTGCTATGTATGTGCAGCCATCCTTACTCAAACCTTCTAAAGGTTTATATATGTGCTTAGTATCACATGCTCAATTAGTCCCTTGTGCTCCAAAATAACCCTGTGCAATTCCTGAAGTCAGAGGAATGCCTCTGGTGGGTCAGCATCACAGAGGTTCAGCAGTAAGTAGGACATCACAGGGAAAAAGAGTTGTCTCCCTGTGTAATGGCCACATAACACACTCACTGGGTATATACAATAGCACATTCTTTTACAAAAACACATCCAGCTCGCTCTATTTAAAGGTTTCGTTTTTCTTGTGTCAGAATATCGTCAACCAAAGGCAGCCAAGCAGAAAGAAACACAGTAACCAAAAAAAAAAAAGGGATGCTGTTATTTTACCAACAGTTTGTGTAACCCCAATGACACCTGGGGCTTCCAGATGAAACGTACCCCTTCCTGTGCTTGATGCTACACACAGAGAGCACAGATCCTCACCCTAAGAGATCCTCACCCTAGGAGATCCTCACCAGCAGGACAGACATAGAGAAGGGTGTCTTCTTTAACAAAGACAGATTGAGACAGGTAGGGTATAAACTGCAAAGCAACCAAGACATGCTGCCATGCTGCAGAGGGCTATTAAAGCATTCCTTCTCCGAAGAAAGGATAAAGCCCACTTGTGGGGAGGTCCATGCAAATGCATTTATCCCACTGGATACCCATGCATCTCTGTATGGCACTGGTTTACATACTTGACGTTTCCTGCCCAAGGTCATAGGGAGGATCTTGTTAGACCTGGAACTGTAAGCTGGATGTCTCTGTAGGGTCATTCTTCCTTTCCTAATTGCCAAACAGTAAAATAGTAAAGCCTAAGTAATAAAATTAAGAAGTTTATTGGATCTTTATGTTTTCTGATTGTCAGTGCTTAAACATTCTTGCCTGGGCTTATTGATCTGCTGTAGACATTTTTCCTCTCTTTTTTTGAGTCAAACACTGAGAGAAATCCTTATTTATAAATACTTTTTTTCTATGTTATGCAAAGACAGAATCTTTAAGGATATTTTTTTTCCTTATGACTTCACTCTCTTTTCAGGATCAAGTTTCTTTCAGGCCACACAGAAGGAGGCTGTCATTTCAGTTCAATGAGACACAATTAAAGCTTCTTTTATAGATGCTACATTGCCCTGATTATAGTAAGCTAATTATTCTACAACTCTAAATAACAGTGGATTAGCATTACCCTTGTATTTCCTTAGAAGGGGAAGAAATGCCAGTGTTGTCCTGATGCTTCCAAGGAGGTTCACATCCGCAAATTTTTCATATGTCTCCATAGACAGCCACCCTGTCTCGCCAAATGTTGATATTCCTGCATTGTTTACAAGCCCCCAGAAACCTATGGAAGAGAAAAGGCTCAACAAGCATCTTTAACTGCAAAACAACCACTGTTAGATAACAAAGCAACACCAGTGATTTGGGCCCTTGGAAACAACTGTGTGGTTATGTTACCTTTTTGTCTTTTCTACTTATAAGTGCAGGCATGTTTTGTTTAATGAAGGAATGCAGTTGTGGCCATATGGAATCATAGAATGGTTTGGGTTAGAAGGGCCCTTAAAGACCATCCAGTTCTGTTACCCCTGTCATGGGCAGCACAGAATACATTTTTCCTGTAATTCTCAGTGCTATTTAATAATAGCTCACTTTATAGTCATCCTAAGTTATTTATGAATAACATGATCTGGGAGACTACATCTTACTGCCAATGTGGAGTAGCATGATATTTTAATTACTTTAATCCCACTGTGTGCTATGAACAGCTTTGTGAAAATCATATTAAACAGTTTAAAGGCTAAGGAGTACTATTTTCAAAGTGCCTGACTAGTTTAAGAGCCGCCTACGTTTTGGATCCTTTTCCAAGATTTGAGCACCAATTCCTTCTGAAATCAGCCAGAATCATGCAACATTGGGTAAAGTAATCAAGCAGGATCAGTGGCTACAGTACTTTTTAAATTTTGTACTTTTGAACAATTTTATTCACATAATGACACATTTTGGTGCTAAGGAGCTCACCCCCAAACCACAGTAAGATTTCAGTGTTTACAACAGAAACTCGTTGGCAGCAAAGCTTGTTCTGACGGAGCTCTGTGACAGGAAGGTGAAGCCCTTTAGCCCAAAGCCCCAGCAGGTTTCATGTGAGCCCTGTGCAGTTCTCACCAGCTCAGCTGTGGGAAATGCCTGTTTGTAGGAGCTGACAGGCTGCCTAAATGCTGATTAAGCCACTCTGACTTGTTCTTGCCCTCACAGCACGGAACTGTAGATGTACAGTAAAGCAGGGAGTGACACAGTGCTTTTGGAAGTGTTTCTGTTTCTGTCCTCAAACCCTGACTGACAGCATTTCTAGGGTGACCAGCAGTGTAACTAAGGAGTACCCAGCATAGCCTGACTTGCACGGAAACAGTAATTTTCTGAATGTAATTTCAGTAATTTTCTGCTGAATTTGCACCTTAGTTCTGCCAGCCTTGACAGTTTTGCTTATGCATTTCTTACAAGGAGTTCTTGTAGGTGTCTGAGGCAAATGATTATCTTGTCATGCCTTCTACAGGACCTCTGAGGCTGAGTTTCTGGGGAGGCAGAGCAGGTTTCAGTGCCTCTCCTACTCCCTCTGGACACACAGTCTGGGGCAGGGCTGTGATGCTGACCCAGCTGTAGCCTCCTGCACCCATGGCAGCAGAGTTATTCTCAGGGGACATTTGATCACCCTGGTGAAGGCACTGCACAAACCCTTGGGCTGAGCCCTTTTTTTCCAATCTTCTCTGACTGCAGTAATTTTATGGTATCTTGGGTCCTTCCAGGGCCCTGCCAAGAACTGCCAATATTAGATTTCATTCACAACAGTAGTTAAAGGTGATGCAGAAAATTTTTGGAATTAGTCTGTAAAGCAGACCTCTGTAAGCTTTTCTAACACATACATACTACTTGTATTACCTAATGAAATTGGTGTTTAAATAAATAAACAAATTATTTTAGTAAATGTCTCATTTGCAGAGCAAAACAACAAAATCGGGAATTTACTGCACAGAACTTGGATAACTCTGTCCTCCAAAGAGAATCAATCACTATTCAGCAGCATGTCACACAGCAATCCTTCACTCTGGACCTCTCTTACAACCTTAGTTATAGACAAGACTGCTATCCCAGTAATGCAGCAGTTTCCTTTGTACTCATTTTTCCATGGCCCCAAACATTAGCAGGGAGAGGAGAGGAAACAAACTTGAAAATTACTTTCCTTCTGCCACTGCACCCTGTACAGCACAGCAAGAACACTTGCTCCACATATCCCTGAATTCATTGGGCTTCAGCCATACAACCATAAATCTGAAGACAATTTATTTTCTTCCTCTTCCTCTAAACTGTGAAACACAGAATTTAGCTTGCAAGGCTTAAATTTTGTCTCCAGCCATTTGCCTCGTGTACTTCAAAGCCTCCAGGTGGTTGGTGGTGAGGCCAGCCTGTGTGAATGAACAGAGCTCACAGAACAATGGCTCCTTCCTTCTCTGCAGTGGCCAAACCAAAGCCAAGAGGAGAAATATTGGCCTGAGTTAAACTGAAATAGAATAAAAAGACACTTTGCTCCTGGTCAGTTCAAAGCACTTTGTTTGCCCTCAAGCAAAACATGCTCTTTCTTAGAACATTTTGGCTTTCCCAAATGGGAAAGGTTCTGATATTTTCCAGACTGTTTCCTGCCACTTTGTTTAGTTGAATCAATTCACAAAATTCTACCCAAATAACAAACAGTTCATTATTCCCTTATGCCACTTTCTCAGAATATTTCCCGCCTCCTGAGAAACAGCCTGCCCAGCTCTGGACTCGGGGTACTTGAATGTGCTTTGGACTTTCTTGAAATGCCTGTGGTAACAACTAGTGATGTAAACACGCATGCAAAGCATATTGTATATGTAAATGCAGCTCAGGTAACCTAAGAAACACAGATGGGAATCCTTAAGGACAGGGCACAAGAATCAAACAGCTAAAGGAGAGCGATGTTGCATTTCCTCAGTGTCCATGCAGAGACACATTTGGAAAAAACAGCTGATGTTTGATGTGTCAGACTGTCAAAACAGAGTTTGGTCCCAGCACAGTTTATGAAGAGAGGTGTTAGACTGTGCTACAGCAGACAGGCCATAAATAAATTGGAAAGCAGGACTGGATGTCACAGAGGTTTTCACTGATCTCTGTGTTGGGAAAATGGATCCTGATGATGAACATTAGAAGATACAGCCATGGATCTAAGAATCACTTTAGGAAACCTAACTTAAGATTAGTGAGGCTTTTTGGAGAACAGTAGCTCTCACATAAGCTCCCCGATAATTTCCATTTCACAAGATGTTGACCAAAAAGCACATAGCCACAGTTCTTATTTAGGCCCAAAGGATACCTGGTATTTTTTCCAGAAACTCTTAAAGGTTTTCTTCCTATTGAAGTTAATCCAGCTGCAGGCTTGCAAAACCTTTGAAAATCGGGTTGTTTCTGTGTTGATGCCAACACTCAGGTATCTGAATTCTGCCACACTCTTTAAATTCTGACAGGAATTCTTGGGATCACTGATTTGGGAGTTTCTCCTCTAAACCTGCTCCCATATGAAAATGACAGGCTCTTTCCTGATAGATTCCAATCCAAGACTAAAGGATTGGTATGGAATCTTGGGTCCATACCAAAGCCAAAGGAAGGAAAGTGTAATTTGCCATGTTCCTTATGAAAGATGAAGAGAGGGAACCATTGCCAATCTGTCTGTGGCAATGCAGGGGGATAGCAGACCAGATGAGACTCCTGAGTTTTATTTATATCCATTCATGAGTCACCATCCTTTGCTTGGAATGTTATACTGAGATGGTCTTCATTGTAAGGATAATTCATTTCTACAGGGAGTCTGGACTAAAATATTGTACCATGGGCGAATTCCATGCACAGAAAATCATAATTAAGTGTAAAAAAGCACTTAATAACCTCTGAGTAGGAAGTGGAACGAAAACTATTATCACTCTGTTCCAGCAAGAAGAATGGCACCCACTCACAAGAGGCAAGAAAAGGAAAAGAAATTCTGGTTTGAAACAGAAGACAATCAGGAAAATTCTGAGGTTTGCTGTAGAGCCTAAGAGAGCTGCAAATCACCATGCTCTCAAGTCTTGATCTCCTTCATACTGGCTTTGGATTTCTACTCTTGCATAACAGAGAGAGAGAAGATAATGTGGAGCTTGGGCTAGTCATGGTTACAGCATAACTAGAATGTATAGGAAGTACTGTGTTTTATTCCTGATATTCTGATTTTATTCTGATATTTTATACAATTTTTTGGTACATTTTATACTGAATAGTCTACTTAAAGCAGACAGTCATTTATCTTTTAGTCTTTTGTAAGTCTACTTATCCTGGGCCCAGGAAAAATCAGAATAAGGTGATTTAGAAGACAGCGTATCTGCCAAAGAAAACCTACAAGTCCGAGACGCACAGCCCATGGAAAGGATGATACTATAATCATAAAGAATATTTAATCTTTATCAGGATTTACTCTAAACTATTTAAAGACAGCCTGCAAAAAGCAATCATCACTTAACTGCTTTCTTTCTCTTCATTTCCGTCCAGCTTCTGAGGTTTCATTTGGAATCCGTGGCCTTTGCACATTTACCATTAGATATGAAGATTACTGAAGTGACTACTTTTGGAATGATACAGAAATGTTTTAGTGATATGAATTTAGAAGGCCAGCACACTGATGTGATGTACTTAAAATCTTTGGTACATGAGTGAAACTGGTTATAGTAAAAATGGCAAAAAAGGAGGGAACAATCCCTAAGCAAGTTCCCAGGGACAGGTTCTTGTTCTGAAGGAGGGGATGGCAGAGACAGAACTGTCCTACAGTACTTACAAGCTAACAGTGACATACAGAACACTGTCAGCAACGATTTAAAAGGTGGCTGTTTTCACACCTTTTAAGCAAGATAAGGTATGTTCTACTACAACCTTTCCACATAATCCACTGGATTCCTACATCAGTTGGAATTGTGTGCAAAAACCAAAAGCAGATTTTTGATCTGTCCAATGCTTATTTACAACAGTCTGCTGGACTCACCACTCACCACTCTTTGCTCTCCTCATTACAAATGTCTGACCTGTATTTGATTTCCATTTGGTCAGTCCTCTGCTGTAGGCCCTGGATGTTGCTGTCCACAATCCACCAGGGAAAATGCCCTAAGGTTTCACTACAGAGAGTTCTTTAACTGGTGGGACATTGAAGCACAGGCTCCACTGCCCACCCTTCGGGTAGCAGATAGCATGTTCTGTGTAGTCACATACTTTTCTTATCTTCTAGGTACTCTCAGAACATAAATGCAATTATGAGTGGTTCAGAATTCTCTTTCCTAATGAAAAATAATTCAATTAAAAACAATCTTTGACCTAAATGTAAAAAAATTACAATTCCTATATTTAATAAATAAATTGATTAATATGAGAGCTAACTTTTTTTTCACCATTAAATTGAAACTGTTTTTATAAAGGTAAAGTACCAAAGAAAACAACATATTCCTTTTCAGAGGTGCCAAGGAGAAACACTCCTACTGAAGTCTTTTGATTACAATCTACATAAGTATTGTCAGTTTCTTTACAACTGAGATAAAAATATTTATGCCCCTATTTTTAGAAATTAGGAAGACTTGTAGTTTTAGTTCATTAACACCAGTTATTAAAATAACTCCTTTGCCCAGCCCAGTGTCCCAGATGTGAGGGCCCGAGTGAGACCCCAGGAAATCTCTGTGCACACTTTGTGTGTCTGCTGCACTTCACACCAGTCCTTCCAAGTGCCTTCCCCTCCAGCAAACCCTGGTGTGTGTACGGGCCTTGAATTGATCTGAAGGCACATCCATGCTCCTGTGAGCAGCAGGGACAGCCCACAAGTTAGTGCTGAGCTGTGGGCTCCAGGGTCTACACGACAGCATGAGCACAACCACTGCATGACAGAATGAAAGCTGTCAGAATTGCAGGATAAATATTTGAAACCCAGAGTTTCAGGTGACCTGGTCCCCATGGAGCCTGTAAGGGCTTTTGTGAGTCATTTGCATTTGTCTGCAGGTTGAGAAAAAGCCTGAGAGGGGAAGGCTCTACCTGTTAATTAGATAAGGTCAAGATCAACCATAAATACACGTACGTAATGAGCAGTGTCTAGGCTTTTTCTTACTTCACTTCTCATTTCATCCCCTTCCTAATGTGCTAATGAGGCAGGCAGGCAGAGGCCTTGCATTTCATTATGGCTCTGCACGCCTCATTCTCCACTTTGATTCCCTATGTGAGCAGGAAGTGTTTGTCTGTGATTCTGAGGGAATCTCACTTCTGAGCCTGAGGAAATGTTCTCTGTGCTGAGTGTATCCCCAGACTTACACTGGGTAATTCTCCCCCTGCAGTCCCAGCGGGTAAAGAGGTAGCTGTGGGCCCATCTCCTGCGCTGTGTCACGTGCTGAAGGGATAACCCAGGATTTGGGTTATCTGCAATTATTCTGAAGCTAAATCTATCCACTGCCCTGGGTGCACGCTCCCTGTAGGGTGTATAATGGACAGGTTTCCCTTTCAGTAACCCTTCCAGGGTTAGCTTGACAAACCTCAAGTGGTTCCGAGAAGCAGCTGCTTTGGTACGGCACAGCAGCTGCCCTTGCTGCATTTCTTCTACCTGTTTCGTCTTTCACAAGTCATGCCCAGAAATGCATCGCATTCCCATCTCTCCAATGCCTGCACAGTTGTACTGCACTTTCCCTGCCGTCTCCTCGCACTGGATACCTGCAGAGGGGCTCCAGGGACGGCCCGCTCCTGGAATTCCTCTCCTGGTGGAAAGGTGAAGCTCCCCCGTGGCACACGGAGAAGCGCACCCGCTTGACACTGTCGGCACCTTTGGACAGGCCCCAGCCTGTGTACGCACCAAGGGATTTTTAACATAAGATGCTGTTGTCATTGCCAATAGCGGTAACTGCAATCAGCTCCATCAGTGACGGTGCTCTCTAGCCTCATGCTGTGACAGTCCAGCTAACCCTCTCGGACAGCTCCTTGCCAGCAGTCCCGGGCGAACCGAGCCGCCGTCCCGGCGACACCGTGTCCGCCTCTCCCGTCGGTCCCTCCCGCTACCGGCAGCCGAGCCCCCGCGGCGGCCTCACCTCGCTCGGGCAGGTGGCTGAGCACCAGCTCCTTGGCGGCCCGCACGTCGCGGGCACGGGTCACATCGAGCCGCAGGATGCGCAGGCGGCCGCCGCCGCCCGCCTCCCGCTGCAGCCGCCGCGCCCCGT
>VZRZ01001217.1:862734-921658 GCA_013398175.1 Climacteris rufus
GGAGCAGGAGCAGGAGAGGGGCCGCCGCCCACATCCCGCCCGCGTCGCCACAGCCGCGCCGTCTGGGAGCGAGGGAGGGAGAAAGCCCGCGGGCAGCGCCCTCCCAGCCCTCCTATGACATCCCCTCCCAGCCCACCTGACATGCCCTCCTAGCCCGGCCGACATCCCCTCCCACCCCGACCGACATCCCCTCCCAACCCGGCCGACATCCCCTCCCAGCCCGGCATCCCCTCCCCAGGTCAGCGGCCGCCCGCAGGCGTACGGGAATGCCGGGACCGCGCTCCGGCTGGTCCCCGGCCCCTCCGACCGGCGGCATCCTGGTGAAGCCCGGGGCTTGGTAGGGGTCTCTCCCCACTTCTAGTTTCGGAAAGAAAAGGGCAGGCTGTAAGCATTGTGCCATGGCCAGCTGGAGTTGCGCCGGCGAAAGGGAGATCCGGTTGTATGGACAGTTCAACTTCCCAGCTCAGCTGAATTTTATACTGTCCCGGCACTACAGACTGGCCGCAGGGCAGCATGAGTGTTTCTAGATTGGTCAGATGGGAATTTCTAAAACAGCTGCAGTATTATGTTATAGGTGCTATATCTTATATATTACATGACAGTATTAAATTGTGGTGGGTTTTTTATGGCTCAGGTCTGTGACTGCTGTTATCTCAAGGGTGCCTGCATTACTGCATGGTGGAGAAAAATGTCTGTTTCTTGTAGGCTAAAGTGACAGTTATACATTGCTGAAAGAAAGATCCCCGAGAGCTAAGATTACAAGAGAAATCTGATTAGGCAGTGTTTTCTCTGCTCTTTCTTTTATCCGAGCAACTCTCCAAGCAGCTATTGAAAGGGATACTATGTCATATCTGTCTCCTCTGAGTAAAATTAAATGATCGAAAGAACCAGATGCCTTTTTCAATTATGATTTAAAGTTTGCTTGTTAAAAATGCAAAAGGACCAGAGTTATTCGTTGACATATACACAGCAACAGAGGAAGCAGCAGATCTTAATACACACAGGGATGGCCCCAAATGTTTGCCTAAACTGCATCCTGTGGTTCCCCAGCCAGCCCTGTTTAGTGAACAACCTGTATCTGGTTGTGACAGAGGGGTTTCTGTACTGGTGGTGCCTGGCTGTGCAGGAGTCTCCAGACATGGTCCCTGAAATCAGCTGTGTTTTGTGTTTGCTTGGTGGTACCTTTGCACTGACATAGAGAATTTTTAATGACATCCTAAGGAGAAAGGGAATAATTATTGTTTAATTCACTTTTCCAGGGCCAAGGCATTCCTCTGTCCTCACTCTTGTTGGCTGCATATCTGTCTAGGTTTACTTTAGCTTTAAGTTGTTCAGTATTCTCTGTCTCTTCTGCACTGCTCAGGTCTCCACAGGCATTGCATAATAAGACTCAAAGCTTTAAGTGGCTTGGGAAAGGATGTTATGCTTTACTGCTGGCAGACAAGCAGGACATGGAATGGTTAAATCCCAAAGAAGCTACCCAGATATTTTTCCCTGGTAGGCTTTATTTGGTCATGCTCTGTCACACTGGGAGATGCTGCCCTTTTTTAGACTTCAAAAGATCACTCAGTCTTCTGCAACTACATGAGTCACAAAGCTTTGTCTTTACATTAAAAAATAATTATACAACCCTCAAAATAATGAGAGCAGATAACAGCCTGCTCTCCAGCCAGCTTCCCTGTCTAGTTCTCTCTGGCATAAAAAGACAGGGAGGGATTCCAGATTCTCCTCCTCCATACCTCCTGCCCACCTCTTACCCATAACTGCCAGTCTCTCCTCTCTCAGCTTTTGTGTCCTGTTAATGACACAGGGATCACAGCCAGTGACAAAACCACTCTTCCAAAGACTAGGAGGTGACCCAACTAACCTCTGAATTTTATGCTGTCTCTGTTCCAAAAAAAACCTCAAAAGATATTAAAAAGGTCATACACAAATGTGACACACTCCCGTCTGAGAACAGGAGCAGTATGTTGTCAGAGCAACAGAGTCATTTAGGCTGAAAGTTACGGATTACAGCTGTGTCCTTCACAGTTAGAAACAACTTTGTGACTACCTAGTCCAGGAAATGAGGCCACTTAGGTCTACAGTGCAGCATATCTGCAGTAAAATTTGTCTATTTGTTGGAATGATTTTCATCTGGTTTATAGCATTCTGTTCTTTACTCGAATATATACACCTGTGTACACAGACATACACATGCTTGCATTTTAATGTGCACTTTGAATTTGTGACTCTGCTTTGTTTAGTACCTGCATTCCTTCTCATCTTTAGAACTCATTTTAATTAAAAACTCATTGAGATTTTATCTCTGTCTCAATCTGTTCTACCTCTTATGCAACTCCAGTTAGTTTGGCTTACCTGTAGCAAGTCTAAGCAAAGGTCTGGATTTTGAGGAAGTACATGAGGAAGTGGAAGATGCTGAGAGACTGATACTGATGGGGATCTAGGCAAGTCTGCTCCTAGAATACGCTCAGGGATCTTCCACTCTTCCTGAGAGCACTTCTGGGAACATCAACTTGTGAATCTTATACTTCAAAGCTTAAAGCTTTATTCTGTCACCCAGTAAGTTTCACAATGTGAAACAACAAGTTGCTGCAGTTAAAGATACTGTGATGCCTTCCCAGAGGCATCATAATATCTCTTTTTGTTGTTGTGCTGCCATGTTGCCCCTACCCACAAAACATATTGCTTTTCCAAAGAACTACCAGTTTCCTTTAAGGCAAAGTCTGAAAAGGACCACAATGAAAGAGAGCTGGGATGGGCTATGTCCCTCTTGTGCACCCCAGGATTTCCAGTCTGATTTCAGGGAAGACAGATCTCCTTTCTACCTACTTCCTGAGCACAGGATCAGTGGCTGTGAGGAGCAGAGCTTGCTGTGGGACACTTAAATAATATGCACAGATCCTTGTCCTGCATAGCTCAAGGTGAAACTAAGCTATAAGGGAAGGGAGGAGGCAGTGCAGCTTTTCTCTGCCCTTAGTCACCTTCTTATATTTTTCCCTATTCTTATGTCTACTCACCTCTGCTTATTTTACCCATTCTCTTGTTCCTGTTCCCTCAGCCCTCATCCCTCTACCGCTCCTGGCAGTCTTACTGCACATTGGAGCTGTCTCAAAATTTACCATCTGCCATGCTCAGAGGTGCCCACTCTCAGTAGCGGGTAGGAGGGATACTGATCTTTGATGTCTTTCTTACAGCCTCAACTCTCCAGCATTATGTGGAAATCAGTATTATTTTCATGTTCTGAAGCAAAGGTGCAACTCTGATGACTTTTGGGGTAACTTCAGAGCTACCCTTGGTTTCAAAGGAATCGCTTTTGGTGCAGAGTGCCTCTTTGTCAAAGCTTCAGAAAAATGGTGAGAATGTGACAGTGTGTCTCCTAAAAGCTCCAAATAACCAAGCAAACAATAAATACAGACCCCTCTTTTAACATTCTAATGCTTTTGGAGAAAGCTTCATGACTTCCAGGGTGCAGGATAAGGACTTCTGACCTGTAGGACCTGTATCACACAATTCACCATGAATATTACTCTTGTCTTTGCCATCCGCTGTGAGCTCAGACCCTGACCATGCAGTGTTCCTCTTGGTATTGTACAGTAAATGGCATAGCAGGCTGCTGGGATTTTTTGACACTGGTGAAAATGATGCTTATCCAAAAGAAAGAAACATAAAACTCATCTTGACCAGCCCATCTGGAAGTTCAGCAAAATAAGTTTCTTCTTCTAGTGCTAACACACAAATAACACTGCTTGCTGCAACTATCCAAAAAGCTGATATTGAATTTGCATCTGCAGGCAAGCATTTCAGGACCGAGAAAAGAAGCTTTCCAGGAAGAAAATTAAAATAGTGGTTTTTTGGTGCAGTGAAACAGCCAAAGCCAGTCTGAACAGAAAGGCTTGCAGTTTTTAGAGCTGGCAAGCTGTATGTCCTAGTTTGGGAGTCAGCCGGAGAAGGCTCTGCCATGTGGCAAAGGAAAGGAGCCAATGGGAGGCTGTCATTCTATGGAAGGAGACAGGAGCAGTTGCATGTGGGCTGTGCACGGGGAATATCAAGTCTTTGAAGACTAAAGCAGGATGTCTGGTTCTGTATAATGTGATGAGCTGTATTAAAATCTTACTGCATATTTTTAAAAACCCTGGACTCAGTTGACAAAACAGATTTAGGATGCCACATGTATTGCTCAGTCTGTCAAAAAAAAGGGAGATGGATTCTATTTAAAAGACAAGGCAGGAATATCTCTACTCATTAAACATTTTCAAATACTTGTCACTGCATACAGTGTCCAGTCTATTCCAGAGATTAAGTCTTCCATTTGTCAGAAGTTATTTTAGTAAGTGCCTAGGATTAAGTCCTTTTTGGCAGTATTGGAGTAGTAGCAAACAAAGAGAGAGAAATGGAAAGGAAATTCTCCTAGAAGCAGGAAAATCCACCATCTTCTCTAACATGAAGTGACTGATCCTTTTTAAACTGGAACACCCCTGGCTCCAGGATAGATATGGCATGGTTCAGCTGGTGTATCCTGGTGTGTGTGAAATGCACCCCATATCTTCCAATTAATACATTCCAGAAACAATACCAAAACTGTTTTATCTCATTTCTAACTTGAAAAACAAACGCAGGATGATTCTGACTTCCAAATGCTACCACAAAATGATCAAAAGAGAGTGAAAATTCCTGGACTGCTTCTCCACACAGACTAATACCCTTTTCTGTCATGGAAGGATTGTCTCAACAGAGCAAACTGAGAGCTTCAAGTGGAGGTGCAGGATAAGGAGGAGGTGAGATCAACTCTCCTTTTCTTCCCAGTGACCAGATTTTAAAAGTGCTGAAATCAGTGATCTCCTCCAGCACATATTTTCACCTTGCAGTGAAGATGTAGATTCATCAGGTAAACTGTTTTGAACCTGAGAATTACTGAAAAAGGAGAACAACATTAGGAAATTCGGACTTATCTCTGGTTAAAAGTTAATTTAGTTTGAGAAACAAAATGTGTTTGAACAGAGTGGCTCTTCCCGAGCATCTCCAGATGATGTGTAAGCCCTTACACTGTCAGACTGTTGGAAAATTCCAGTGATGTCAGAGGAGATACAAAATCAGTTCAATGATAATAAACTGATCCAGCATAAGAATTAGCAAATTTTAAAAGAAATTTATGCAGGCCCTAAATATCCCACTCCAAATCTTCCCAGAATTAACTTTAGAAATTTTGATTAATACTGTAAACTAAGGAACTGAAACAGCAGAGGACACATTTATATTGATTTGACTGCAGATTCTCACCATACAAGAGATAGAAACATGAAATCTTACTCATACGAGGAGCTCATGCTGTGACACAGACAGCAGGGGTTTAGCTTTTGAGTAAGAAGTGTGCCAATCTTGCTGTTCCTGACAGTAATATTCCACAGTGGCACCTATAGATTTGCCTGTTAGAGCTCCTAATTTTATGGAAAATCCGTCCCATCAACCATGTTAGAAGTTGAACAACTCTATCATCTCCGCTCCTCTACAGTTTTTCCAAGCCAGGGAGCCGGAGGTTTGCGGTTTCCTTGGATCATCAGAGCAGAATATTGACAGTAACGAGTTATTTGCGTTCGGAGGTTGCTGTTTGCAGGAAAGCGCCTGTGCCACACGATGCCCACGAGGTGGCAGCCTGTGCGGGAGAAACACGAGGCTGCCAGGAGCTGCAGGAGAAGGGGATTAGGAGTATGAACATGAGCCACCTTCCTTCTTAGGCAGAAGCGGCCTCTGCTCTGCAGCCCCGGGCAGCACCTCTGCAGCAGCTTTAAGGGTTCGGATAATGCCCAGCGGATACGCCAGCCCCCACCTGCCCCACAGGATCCCATGGGTGGGAAGCAGATGAGACACACTGACAAGCAGGACATACCACGGAGAAACCAGACAGCCTGGGATGTTTGATGGAAGTTACAGCCCTGAAAACACAGTCTTGCAGGAGAATGCAATAAAAGAGACCTAGGAGGGATATGGCTAGAGAATGCATTGTGCTGGTAAGCAGCAAAGAGCTCTGAGTTCGCAGTGCAATAAATATCCATGGGCACAGGAGGGTGCTGCTCTTACTCTGACTTAGCATAAAGCAGCATCTCTCTTCCCTGCTCCGTGGTGCCATCAGCTTACACGCCTCAGAAGAGCTTGTATTTGTTCATCCTGGACAGACCCTTGGTGATACCAGCTGCTGCATAACCTCAGGTTGCTGCATACTTCTAGGGAAAAGTGATATTCACATGAAGGGCAGATTGTGCTTTTAGGTGATGACCAGCCACAACCATGAGAATGCTTGAAAAGCACCCAGCTGTGTCACCCTGCAAAATGGTGTTCTTAATGCTGGTAAAGGGGAGGGTGTGGATAATTTTACTGTCATCCCTCTCTAGCTAAGGTCATGAATCAGAGTGGGTGTTATGTTACCATTGCCTTCATGTTGAAGGACAGCCCAGAGCGTGACACATAATCTGCCAGTTGGTCCAAGCTGGGGGAGCCAAGACACCAATTTCTATTGGAAATAGCTCCATGGAAGTTACTCTGCAATTTTGTGCTGAGTATCATTTGCCTCTCCTTAGCAGTGTGTAAGCTGGTAGTGAGGACACAAGGATGGGTAAGGAAGTGCAGGAGAAGTGGTTCAAGAAAACAGATCAAATCAGAGATGAATGTGACAGAGGTTTCCTTATTTACAAGTCTCAGTTGTCCCATGTGCTGGACAAGATTAATACCTGCAGACCTTATACCCCACCTCCCCAAAACAAAAACAAACAAACAAAAAACAAAACAAACAAACAAAAAAAAGGATGGAAATATGTTAAGGTTTGCATTTTTTAAAAGAGAAGTCAAAAGTCAACTCCCTGGTAGAGTTGGAGGGGTGCAAGAGAAGGAGCCATATCATAGACAGCAGAGAGGCTTTTACCAGGAGAAACAGAGACACCAAAATTTGCTGCTAAGACCACTGATGCAATTTGAGACCCACAGAGAACGACTCAAGAGACAGCAGCTACTACTCACCCACCTGCATCTGGTCCCAAACCTCACTTATATTATGCAGGAAGAATTAATCAGTAGGTCTGATTTCCTCCTGGAAAGCCCACAGAAAAAAAGTCTTGGCTTCTGTTCAATATCCAGCTGCCAGAAGCACTGTCCAGCCTGATCTCTGAGCACCTGTGTGGGGCACAGACAGCCAGTTTCTGGCTTCAGAGGGGGAGTATGTGGCTGGCAGGACCAGGTCTTTGAGGCTAACAGGATGTAAATGTTACTGTTCAGGGCAGTTTCTAAGCCCTTTCCGCAACCTGCTCATATAGTCCTACTTTTATGAGAAAAGACAGGACCTATTTTTCAGAAGCCGGTGTTTTCCCATACCCCTGAGCTGAGCAGTTTCCCTGACTCGGGATCTTTGCCTCCCCTGCCAGTTGCATCACTGGTAAGAAATTGCAATTGCCCCATTACAGAAATAGGGGGGCTCACTTTTCCAGCTTAGGCAGTGCACAGATCATTTGGACTGGCACCTTCCCAAGCATAATGTACTGAAATGCCACACTGCTCCTGGGTGAAGCTTGGCTTCTTCCCAGCCTGTCTTCTCCTTTGGCTTGCAGCATCTGTGCATCTTGCCCTCATTTCTTGCCATGCAGATGCCCAAAGGTGTGGAGGAGAGCGTTCTTGTTAGTGCTGGGAAAGTGAAAATAGATTTATTCTAAATCCTAAAGGGCTTTTGCCAAGGTACTTCTTGCCATCGTGCAAATGCCCACTTTTTGAATGGACCCCCAGATGTAAGGGACATGCTTTGGAGCAACACAGGGAATGTTCAAGGCTTCCTGACAGGACTCCAGCTGCTTTAGAGTCACTCTAAACTGGGTCATTTTTAATGCTTCTCACAGGGGGCTCAAAGCATAACTTTATGCCTTTGGATTTGGAGCTTTGGATTTAAGGTTTTAATGATGCACTTTGCATGTGGATTTTGGCCATTCCCTCCCTCTGGTGGTGTGGTGTTTCTTAATTTTGGCAGATTTCAAGGGTTCCAGACAACGAGGGGATAGGAATTTGACTCAAATTCAGACGATGTGCCATGGAGCATCTCAGATCTGTGATCTACTTCAAACGGGCTTCCTTTGTAGCAGAGCCCGCTGGTGTTGCTCTAGCAGTACACAGGGATGGCCACACAGTCGTGTTTCAGACCAGTGAGAATTGAAGCCATCGCTCAGTCAGCACTGGGAACATTTGGAGGCTGAGTTCTTATCTGGGTTGCTAAAGAATATCCTGTTTCTCAAAGCCCTATGTCACATGGAGGCTGTTAAATAATGAATGCCACTATGCATAGCTAAGTGTTGGCATACTAAAGGAGCTGTTTTCTGAGCACCAGCTTCTCAGCCTGGCAGCAGCAGCAGCAACGGGACACAGTTTACCTAAATTTGCTCGGCTATCTTTTTTCTCTATAAGTTGATTATAGCTTTTTCTTTTCTGTCATTAAATAGCTTCTGATAAGAATTTATTTTCCTAAGAGAAATACAAAAGACTTGAAAATCTCAGAAGAAAATGAGGGGAAAAAAAAACCAAAACTACCATGAACAGTAATTGTGTGTTCTACATTCCAAAGCATTTCATTTCCCCTCCTGAACTGTGATGTGACATCTAAAGGAAAGGGGGTGGCAAAACCTGATTAAACCAGGCTGAAGTTTGTGCAGTACAGCCTCAGAGCCAACATTTTTTCCCAAGTCCTGCAAGGTTTTAATCCTAGGCATGGGAGAAATCAAATTCAGTTCTTTACCCTGTCATGGCTGCACTATGAGGGAAGCACAGATACTTGGCAAAGGTCAACAGAGACCCAAAGGCAGCTCGTGGAGCTGGCCCTGTGCAGCCCTCTCCCCATTCAAACACTCAGGGAGTGGCTTAGAGTTACATCACAGAGTTTTGTCAGCACTGACGTGGGCAAAGCAGGACTGCTCTACCCTGTTCTCCCTGTTCCCTCCTAACAAGCCCTTATCTTCCTTGCTGTGTTGTCTGATTACACTAAAGGTGGTTCTGGCCCCTCCAGTCTGCCTGTCCCTCACCAGGCAGGGCACTGGGCAGTGTCAAACGACGACTTTATGGTGTCCTTAAGGAGGCTGGATCTTACAGCCAACGCAGAGGAGTTCAGCAGCAGCATGGAACTCAGTATCTGCTTAAATAGTCAGTATTCTGATTACAGGTGCTAACTTTTTGAAGCCAAAAGGCATTCTTAATGACCACAAAGTTAATCATATTTCAAGGGGTTTCTTGTGCAGAGAGATGGAGCAAAACCCCAGCTTAATATTGCACAACAGGGTTGTTAAGATTTGCTGGTCTCAATTCCATTTTAACTTTCTTGTTCCATAAAATCGTGTGTTAGGAATAGATTTATACTTGGCTATTTCTTTGGAGTCTGTGATTGCCAAATTCTGCCAAATAATGTTTTCTTTTTTTTTTCCTTATTTCTTTTAAGAGATGAATTTATATACAAATGTAGCCATTTGTAAGCAACTAATACATTCAATAACATTTCTCTCTGTGGTATATTTATGCTGGAAACCCAGAAATGGAAAATTCTGAAATGGCAGCATCCTGAGAATGCTGTCTCCATTTGATTTCCTTCTAGCCTGAATTCTCTTCACATTTGCTTTTGGGTTTCAGTTATACACTACACTGGCTGATGAATATTAAACAAGGTCTACAGATATTTCTTGGGTTTGCTTTTACAGACTGCTTGTACAGAGACATTTTTTGATGGTGCCCTTCTTGGTGCCCTCTATTCCACTCTTTTGTTGTTCCCAGGTTGTTCTGAGAGACAAGTGACAGTGTGAGACTGGAGGAGAATGATTACATTTTGCAGGGAAATTATACAGAGTAGAAAATCAATAGTTAGATGCTCCCTGGGACTGCCTAAAACTTCTTTGAAGAATAATTAGCTTGCAAGAGAGCTCTGGTAGCTGGAATTCCTTCCCAATTCTGTATGCATAAGATAAATTTAGTCTGGAATAAGCAGTGTGCTTTGAGGTCCCTTCACTGATCTGGGGAAATGATTCATGTGGAGACAAGGAAGAAATTAGCTAGAAGAGGTGTGGAAGCAAACCTGACTGACCACATCCATCCTGGGCTGGGAAGCACGGAACAAGCAGCAACAGGGGAAACTCAGCAGAGCAAAGCAGATGGGAGTTGGGGCTGGGGCTCAGCACCTGCTGATCCAGGTGACTCTGTTCAAATGGCAATTATCCATTGGACTGGCAGTCCCATGGAGCAGAGCTGAGGGATGAGCAGTGGGGAGAGTCCAGACTGCTCAACAGCTGTAAGGGGTTCATTTGATGAAGCAGCATCAGCAGATCCAGGGCTGTATTTAAGCAAACTGCCTTACCTGGAGTTCAGGAAAGGCTTCCTGGAGTTGGAAGGGACAATGGGGAGCAGCAGAGGACCCTGGGTGAGCCCTACTCTTGTGTGCTGGCCCATCTATATTTGACTGTTTACAATATGCTGCTCCCTGCTGGGGTATCACAGGTAATCTTAAAGCTGGGAGATGTAGTGGCTGTGTTGGTGGGAGCTGATTTGGGCAGAAGTGACCTGGGAGTGAGATTAGTCTTGCTCTCCAGAGCTGTCAGTACTCTGTTTTTCAGAAGCATAAAAACACCCTTGGAATGCACAGGAGCTGTTCCAAGAGGTGTCAATAGCAGTTCATGCCAGACTAAGTGGCATCTAATCAGTTCATTATCTCCCTAGAAGAAAGGACTAATAAGGCTGAAGAATGTGCTGGAGGCATAATGTAGCAGGTATTAAGATAGGGGAGATTTGAGAAAGATCTGACAAAACAAGAATGAAGCAGCACAGTAGTAAAAGATGTCACCATAGCTGAGACGATCACAGGGTATTGGAGAATGATGCAGACTTTCCATTCCTCCGTGGCAATTGATGTTTAGTATTTATTGGTGTTTCCATTCTTAAATTCATAAACATTGCATGAAAATACATCTCTGTTTGGCTTGGGTTTGGTGTGTTGGCTTTTGTTTGTTTGGGTTTTTTAAATGTATCTATTCTTAGGAACTACAAAAACATCCAAGCATGTGTGTAGCATTAAGCATGTGACTCAGCCCCTCTACAGCCACGAATGTCTCTCACTGTTAATTAAATACGTCCTAAAGTTGTCTGTTGGAGCAAAGCCCATAAGTACTGTGTGCAGGTTTGGGCTGTAAGTCCAAAAGTGGTGCTAACCAGCAGGTTTGGAATTATAGACCTGTCATCTTAGTTTTGGTTCCTGGAACAACACTGGAACAAATAACCAAACTATTGGAAGAAGAAATTGAGGGGATGAGTAACAGGCAGTGTAGATTTTTTTTGAGACACAAGACTCTGGTTTGAGTTCTGAAGCTGCTTCCCCTGAACTCTTATAAAGATGGCATGCATGAAAATATCTGGGTGGAAAACCGACAGAAGAATGGTTTTGAGGGGAGTTCTGAGGGACCTGTTTTGTGGCTGTTTTTTGTTTCCATATGTGGAATATCTGATGCAAGAGAGAGCATGCAGCTAAACTTGCAGCTGGCAACACATTGGAAAGGCTGTGAGCACACTGGGCAGGATTAGAATTCAGCATGATGTTTGTAAGTGGAGAGATGATACAATAACCACCCAAAGCAGCTTGCCATTCAGCTGGGACAGTGCATCATCCCTCTGCTGAATACAGATTTATGTATTGCAATACACTCTTGATATAGGTTATTGTATAGTTATAACAGGTTGGCGACCAACAGCTACATGTGTAGTTGACTTATCAATAAGGGTGAAAGATTTTGATGGCTCACCAGCTGATCATTAATAAACAATACCAAGCTGTAACAGAAAAAGACACATTACATGGATGAGCAGGACTGCTCCCCCTGTGGCAAGTGCAATAACCCAGCAAGCAGGAGTGAGTGCTTTTGGCTACTTAAGGCTGAGCTGGACTGTGGTTGAGTAGGAAAAGGAAAGCAGGAAGACTGATCCAAGGTCCAAAAGGCTTGATTTGCTAGGGAGGATTTGAGGGGGTTTTATCTTCAGGAGAGGGAAGACTGTATTTCACCCAAAAACAATGTCAGCTGCTGGAAAGGAAAAGGGTAATAATTTGGTCTTCCAGACCCTGGCAGTTAAGACAAGAAGCTGTGGGCTACGTAGCTTCAAGGGAAAATCAGGACACTTTATTTTTAGCAATTCATCGAAACTAAGGGAGTGTGAAGGACTGGAGCAGATTCCCTGGGACAGGTCTCTGACTCCCTCAAAATAAGCTAGAGTGTGTCTGTCAGGAATGGCCTGTGCAAGTCCTCCCCTACACAGGCCAATGGACTAAATGACCTCTGGTTCTACTAGGGCTGGTTTACACTGATCTACCAGCATAAATCCAAGTTTTAACTGAATCAGAGTCAGTAATCTCATATTGATGGAAAGGGAATCTTGTCTTCTCAGCAATACAGCTGTAGATATTCAGAGGTTTTCCATTTGGGGACTTGCAAGTATGAAGTGTGTAAGCACAGAGAACAGGGTAGGAGAGTGCATGAAGCCACATGTAACTCACAAGATCTAACTTGAAACTCACTTGTTAATTAGTGTCTTAACTAAAAGTTGTTGATTTCATTCCACTTTGCCTCAGCTCCTAAATGATGATTACTGCTCTCTATCAGCTTCTGAAATTTCAAACAGGTTTCTTACAGCTCTCCAAGCAGCAGAGGAACACAGCAGGCAAGGTGACTATACAGATATTTTTGGCATTAAATGGTCCACCAAATGCTATTAATGTTGCTAGCATTGAATTCTTTTTCCTTTCATCTACATGTGTTCATAGTCTGTTTAATGCTCTGCATCTTCTTTTTTTTTTCCACCTGTAGTTAATTTCTGGATTCTCAAGGTCCCCCCACTTCTTGTTATTTTACTCAAAGGTGGTTTCTTCGTTATGGCTGTCTGCACAAAACATATCCATTCAATGTGCAAATAGGAAATTGGTACCTGATATTTCACTTTACACAGAATCAGAGAATGGTTTGGGTTAGGAGGGACCATAAAGCTGATTTTTCCACACCTCTGCCCTGGGCAGGGACACCTTCCACTAGACCAGGGTGCTCCAAGCCCTTTTCAACCTGGCCTTGGACACTTCCAGAGATGGGGAAGCCACAGCTCCTCTGGGCAACCTGTGCCAGGGCCTCCCCACCCTGACAGTAAATGACGTCTTGCTAATATCTAATCTAACCCTGCCCTCTGACAGCTGAAGCCACTCCCCTTTGTCCTATCATTCCACTTGTCCAAAGTCCCTTTCCAGCTCTCGTGTGGCTCCTCTGGGTACTGGAAGGAGCTCTGAGCCTCTTCTTCTCCAGGCTGAACAAACCCAGCTCTCACAGCCCATCTCCATGGCAGGGGTGCTCCTGCCCTCTCATCACTTTGTGGCCCATATGGCACTGTAATAATGGGGATTGTGTTCTCTTTCAAAGCCTCATTCCTGTTACCTGCAGGAATTGGGAATTCTCTCATCTAGTCAATTGTTTATTTTCAAGAAAACAGATCTTAAAATCTACCAGGACATTTTAAGTCTGTTACTTTTTCATTCCATTTTTTATCTAACATAGAGCATTTACTGGTACTTAAACTAAGAAACTGCATTCTTGCGTTCCAACAGAGGAGTATTGCAAGTATGGAATAACCAAGGTAACTGGGTTTTTGCTCAGCTTCTGAACTTGCTTTATGGACAAACTCCCAAGAAAGCAGTTTCACTGAATTCTCATTAGGAGAACTCACTAATCGGTGAAACAACCAATGTCTAATGGGCTTGACTCCAGTTTCCTAAATCTTGAAAATGTTCAGGTTTTCGTGTAAGCCTTGACAGAGATGTTCAAGTTCAAATGTTGTGAGATCAGTCAGCAGAATTATCCAAAGCCTGTCTGTCATATAAATGGCTCCCAGAACACTGGAATAGGACTCCAGATCCCTTGGCTTTCTCTTTTCCCCATATTGCATCCTGTAATGCTCCTATCAGATTTACTGCCCTGTCTATACAGGAGGGTAGGTTCTCACACCCTTTGGAAAGGAGGCAAAGGAGTGGGAGACCTCTTCTGAAACAAAGATTTAACCATAGCAGTGGGTATTTAAGGTTTTGGTCAGTGTTTGAGGTTTGTTCTGCTGGCCCTAGGCAAGATAGGATTGTTATTCAGCTTCTACTTGGGAGCATGGAACTTTTCCTGTATCGCTGAGTTATCAGTATTTGCATCTGTTTGAATGTGTTTTGTACGTGTTTGTGCAGAGACAATCTTGGAGCTCCAGTGGGAAATGGTATTTCAGGCTTTGCCTTGGGCCTGTGCTGACCTGTGATACCCTGCGGTGCAAAGTGCATCCAAGTGGCACAATGGAAACTTGTGAGTTGTTTCTTATTAAAAAGATATTTAAAAGGCCAAAGTAACTCACCTACCCAT
The DNA here is from genome assembly GCA_013398175.1 of Climacteris rufus. NCBI lineage: Eukaryota > Metazoa > Chordata > Aves > Passeriformes > Climacteridae > Climacteris > Climacteris rufus. The sequence continues at coordinate 877,161 of VZRZ01001217.1, forward strand.
AAGACATTGTTTCTTACAGCTGTGGTTTTTTCATGCTTCTCAGAGTAGATACAACAGCATAATCCATAGTTATTTTTTGCTTTTTTTTTTTTGGTCCCTAGGGAACGCCAAAATAAATTAAACACATTATAGCAAACTAATCTTGTGACTTCACATTTCTGAGTTCCTGTGCTCTGGGATGTGGAATCCAGGCTCCTTGGGCAGATGCTGCCTGTGGCAGTGGCTGTTGCAGTGATGTGTCTGCTCACAGATGAGCAGCTCTAAATGGCACAGCTTCCCTCTTGTGAGGTTGTGGGGACAGGCTTTTGGATGGGGGAAGTGCCCCCTTCCCTCAAGCTTGCCAGTGGGGAAGCTTGTTCTGCAGGGAAATCTGCCTTTGGTAGAGATTATTTTTTCTCTCCCTTGCACTTGTCAATTTGGAGATTCTCTCAGCTTATTTCAAAGTCAGTTATAATCCTTTCAAATGAGCTTTATACTGATGCACCAGCAGGATGTTTATATATGCTTTTAGCGCTATCTATTTAGAGAGATGAAAGCAAAAATTAAGGTAAACTTTTTCTGCCTAAAATCAAGGTAAGGATAAGGATGGTAAGGAAGACCTGTGGCTCCTGTGCTATGACACCAGTAATATCCCATAAATGACATGGTGTGAAATGGCAAAGAGGGCTGCTCTAGGGCAAAACTCAGCACAGCCAGCATGGCACCACCAACCTCACTGCAGCGATCTCCGTGGGACTGGTGCTGTCACACCCTGGGACCACTTCTGCCGTGTCCCTCTCTGTCTGTGTGATTTCTGTCTTCTGCATCTCTTCAGTATCTCACTGAGCTCTCAAGTCGGGGCTGCTGCTAAGTTATTCCTTCAAGGAAAGGCTTTGTGACAAGCAGCAACCGTGTGTGATCTGCAAAGCCTTGGGAGTGTTGGGCTGTCTCCAGTGCAGGTGAGAAGCACCAGTGGCTCCATCTGCAAGTCTGGTGCAAGAAGAGCCTTGGAGCTCAGCACCCAAAAGATTATCTTGCTCATACAGAGCAAGTCCCACCTATCCTGAGACCCATCCTCTCCATATAGTGTGTCTGGTGTATCCAGCACAGCCAGGACACACCATGGCAGGGTCACTTGTGCACGGCTGAGTTTTAGACACAGGAAATCCCAGTCTTGCCTTTTTTTTTGTTGCATAAATGGGTAGTAGAGATGCAGGTGATACTAACCATGGCTTAAGAGTGTTGATCTAAATATAGAGAGACTTGAGCATGGCAAGCACGTAAGAGGGTTCTGTAAATGTTTATATTGATTAAACTATTAACAAGAATAGCAAATCCCATTACGTTAATCATTATTTTGCTTCCCTGCCTTCTCCTCCCTCTTTGTCCTCCTCTGAATGTTTTTCCTTGAATACAATAAACCCATGAAGGGAAGTTTCTTATCTCAGGCAGTCTGAAACACCTCCCAGTGGTCACTGTGGAGATGGATAGTACCTGCACACTGGGCCTGGCCTTCAGTGGAGCTCCCTGTGTGGCTAACCCCTGCTCAGGAGAGGAAAGTCAGGAGAAAACTGCCTCCCAAAATAGAGACAGACTGCTACTAAGAGAGTAACAATGCAGAAGAGTATTTAACCCAAGGGGATGCTCTCTTAGTATCTTTTGACAAGCACGCAGACATCCATAAAGAAATAATATTGGCTTGTAGATTAGTTATTAGTATAATTTAAAATGGTGAAAGGATGTATTCATGTAACCACTTTCCCTCTGTTTCTCCATCACCACTAACATTTTGGTTCTGTCGGGAAATAATTTTACAGTGTTGCCCAGGAAAATCTGTTCTATTTGAGTCCAATTCTGTCCTTTCTTAAAATGGTTAAAAGAATGAAAGTATTGCACTTGAGATTGGAGAGAAAGAACAGGTCTTGGGTGATGAGTTATTTCCATTCTGAGTTGCAGGACACAGGATTTGGTGCTAAAGCTATTTTTCTTTAAGCAGACGTATAGCCCAACTATATTTTTGTTAGATGGATCAGAGTGATCTTTTAAAAAACATTTGTTGGAATTGTTGGGGATTTTTTTCTGAAAATTTTCATCAAGACTTGGAATACTTTCAGGAATGTCTGAATCTCCAATTTTAGTGGCAGTATGTTTGGGGGGGGATATGTCCAAAAAGATGTTGGCAGAATCTTTTGGCCAGATTTGTAAGCTTGGAGCGCCAGTTGCTTTAATTTTTTTATACATTATATGTTAGTGATGAAACATTCAAGACTGTTTAAGGAATTCAAATCTCTCATTCCCAGTCAAATAAAAAACATGTGGCATTCAGATCCCTGAGTCAGTTTCAGCAGCCTATAACTCCAGTCTGATATAACTAATTTGTGTTAAACATACTTTGAAGTGCAGTTATATTATAATTTATCTCATGGTGGTATTGCCTCACAGTCATAATTTTATGCTTGCACGCAGTAGTTCCCTGTATCCCAACGGACCAGAAAGCTTTATAAACAAATGTAGGCCATTCCCAATTCCTCAGGCAAGCAAAACTTCCACTGAGGTCTTCAGGAACTTTGCTCACATAATGGCCTTAATTTCAGACTATGAACACTACAATGTGTAGAAACAGGCAGCATCCTCTGAGTAAAGGTCATTTGGGAAGAAGCAATAGCCATGTAGCAGCCCACACATGTCCCCAGCTGTATTTTGGAGGAGAAAATAAGGGTTATCAGCTGAAATTGCACTGGGTTATGTGCACAGAATGGGATTATGCACTGAGGGAGTTGTCAGCTCTGGCTCAAAACAGAATTCTGACTAAAGGAAACATTTTCTGGGACATTCTGCAGAATGTATGGGTTTGGCATTATTCATATAACTGGTTATTTGCCAAATGTGTAAAGACTAAAACCTCAAGCTTTTAATTCTGGAATTTTCTGCTTTAGCATGTTCTCTCTCAGTGCTTTGATGTTACAGAATTAAAATGTTTGTTTTCAGCCTGGTTTGATATTAAGCTGGTTTAATGCCTTACAGAAGCTGTTTTGAAAGGTTTCTTTTTCCTCCCTGGATCCAGCTCCCTGGGTGGGTGACATCTCTTATCATCAGTCAGGCAGTTCTGAGTTGTGGCTTTAGATAACAAAAACCAAGCCCTAGCATTTTGCTTCCCAGCAGAGTTCTTCCTTTATTTCCTTTCACCTCAGATAGCTTTTCCTCTGTGCATATCCCACCGTGTACAGTGAAAAATGTAATCCCTGCAAAATGTAATCCCACTGTAGCATTGTACTGTACAACCCAAAATTTCAGGGTCTCGGTGTTCTCTTCCTTACAGATTAGACTTGCAAGGGAGTTAGAGACCTGTGTCATGGTTCTGAAGGTGTTTTCTGTCTTCATCCACAGTTTTTCATTGTCTTGCAATTGAAGTCACCACTCACAATCCCCTGCTGACAGGAGTTTGTCGCTTCTGATCCCAGCTATGCTCCTTTTTCTCATTGTGGTGTGACAGTGTGAATGTGTAGTGCTCCGTGGGTTTTCCTCCTGGCTGAAAGACAGTGGGAAAGTTTTAGCTCTTCAGTGCTGTTCACTCATTTCAACTGAGTTCATTCCTGCTGCTGTTGTGCTGCATGTCCTGCCTCATCCCTGATGCTGTGGCACAGCGTGGGGGTAACATGCTGTAGCCACCTCTGTGTTCCATGCACCATGCAGAGCCTGCTTTATGGCCCCGATCCCAAATTCAGAAAGGTTAAAGGTGCTACTGAGAACAAGACCTAAATTACTGTTAGATGGAGAGCCAGGAGCCCTTTCCCCTTCAGCAAGATTAGACCAACCAATGGGGACAACTGGGAGGTCACCTTGTGCTGTCTGGGTTTTAATTTTATTTTTTGGGCTTTTTTTCCTGTTTTCTCTCCTGTCCTAAAGCCTGGACCAGAGAACCATCCTCTCAAGCAGAGATGTTGGGGAACAGACCATTTCAGTTGCTCTCCTGGCCATGTGCTGGAGTAAATGCAATTCAAGAGCCTTCAGATCCTGCAGCAGTGAGAATGGGGGAGAGATGATCCAGCAATGAACAAGATACAGGGTATTTTTGGTTTTGCCCTTTAAGAGCAACTACTGTGCATCTTAAATTCCAACGAGATGCTGGAGAGCAGCTAAAGCTCTGCCTCAGTGTTGGAGGCTGAGCTGGCCGCTCTTGTGTTTGCTGCTGATTTGACTGTGCTGCTGTGCCCCGGGCTGGGCTCCTCAGGGCCACATTGCTGCAGAAAGGCAGAGTCCTTGAGGTGTCAGAGTGCTGCAGAGGCAGGAGGCTGCTCCCGAGCTGCTCTGCTGGCTCTCCCCAGCCCTCTTCCTGCTGCCTGGGTCACCCTGCCCTGTCCCAACAGCGCTAAGAGCTGCTGCAGCAGGAGGTTCTGCTTACCTCTGGCAGGTAGCTGAGCTGTGAGGGTGCTGTCTCACTGGTCAGTTTTTGGATTTCAGCAGAGGCACAAGGAGCTGTGGGCTTCTCTTCAGGAAAGTCAAGACACAGCTCAGGGGGTGAAAGAGGGCTGTGACACAGAGAGCTGCAAATAGATAAGTGACAGTCTTTCAAATACTAACTCAACAGCAAAAAAAGAACATGAATGTGTAAAAAAAAAAAAAAGCACCTCTCCAGCACAGTCCTTCTGGGCTTTGGATTCCCAGAGCGAACAGCCTGGAGGCACTGGCACTCCTACACTGCCCTTTGCACCAGGACTATGGAAAGGGGCTGCTCACGGGCTGAGCTCCCTCCACACTGTGCAAATGTGCCCCTCAAATGTGAGCTGAGTCATGGAAGCCAGCAGCAGGAGCCCAGCAGGGTGGCCATCAATGCTGGACCTCCCAGTGACCACAGCCAGAGCCGTCCCTTCCCCGGGCCAGAGCCTGCCTCCAGTGAGGAGGCTCTTACAAGCCCAGCAAACACCTACACATGGTGACAGTCTCACAGAGGAGACTTCACATGCAACTGAAACTAAATATTATCGTGTGTAATTTATAATTGAATAAGTAACTGTACATGAGTGTGACATGTAAATAAACAAAGCCACGCTTTAATTAGCGGGTTATTTCTAATCAGGAAGACTTCCTTCCTACAAACAGCTAGCCCAGACAACACACCTCTTTCAGTGAATGTTAAGGCAGCAGTATTTTCTGTGGGAAGAGCAAACCAGGAGGAGAATTTCTGCCATCTGATAAAGGCCCGGTGCAGCCAGTTACTGAATTGCATTTTGCTGATGGGTGCTGTGGGGTGTTAATTTCCATGTCAGGAGGAGGGAACTCGGGTGGTCTCTGGGACTGTGGGGGCTTTGCAGAGCTCATTCTGCATATGTTGGCTCTGTCCTGCCCAGGTAGCCTTGTTTAAAAGTTCAGTCTGAGAGAGTAACAGCTTTCCAGAATATTGGCTAAAACCTTTAAACCCCCATTTTAAGTTGTCCATGGCCAACCCTAGTGAGGAGTGTCCAAGAACGAAGGCTTTGTTTTTGAAATTTTGGAAACAGTGTTTAGGAAAAAACCACATTGGCTGCAACATTATAAAGACATTTTACCTCTCATCTAGCATTGTCAGAAATGCAATATATTCAGTTTTACCTGGCTGCAATAAGCAGCTCCTGCGTGGAGCCTTGGAAGCCTTCTCCCCCTCACAGGAGGTTTTTCTCCTGGGTAACCTGCACGTGTCTGGCGTCCCGTCTTCCCATATCAGGATGGATGGCTTCCTCATCTTCCCATACATGCCTGCCAAATCAACAGGGTATGAGCTAAGTTAACTCATCTGGTTCATTCTTGAATTAAGTGATGATGTTTCTCCAAAGACATAATGGGTACAGATGAGACCTTGCCATTTGCAACTGATTTTAATTAAAACCTGAAGGTAATGAGCTCAGTAGCAGTGATCCACACTGGGGGGGAGGGAGCCATAGTGTCCAAGACTTACAGCATTAGAAACAGAGCTGGCTGAAAGATAGTTATTTCTCCCTGTGTCCACTGAAATGTGTTACTACATATTCCACTGGAGTTTCAAATCTGTATCTTTTTAATCAGTTCCTTGAAGTTATTTTTACAAAAGCTTTGGAAGTGTTTCCATCAGTTTTATATGAAGAGGCCATCCAGAATAAACAGGAGAAAGCTGTGCTCTATGAACAACCCAATGCACTTCAAAAGGTTCAGCAACACACTGGAAAGTCAGAGTATTTGCAGAAGGTCAAATCAATTTTATGATCAGACAAATGTTAGCAAATTGCTTTTCTTAGAAACAAAGCACGTAAAGTATTTTCTAAGAATTACGCTTGAGGAAAAATCAAACTACATTTATTAGAAACCATCATTCAATGAGACCTGTTCACTTTAAGGCACTTATTCCCTTTGTAATGCCAAGCTGTTACATCCAAATATCACACACTACCAAATTCAGGTAATTTCAAATTTTTTTATTTTGTAGAACAAATTTATCAGAACTAGGGCCTTTCTGTCTGTGGTGCAGTGAATAATCTTTGAGAGGGGATTTTTATGTGTTTCCTCACTTAACTTGAAAATAGGGTGCCAAAGGACTCTGACCATAACAATGCAGTGTCTACTTAGAGGCAATATTTCCTGAAAACCTGGTGGCTGCTCCAGATTGCCTCCAGACAGTGCATCCAAGGGAGAGAGGGAAGGGTGGTTGCTCTCTGAGGAGACACTGACTTGAGAAGTGCCCTGCCTTGCCTTGGTAAGAGAGAACCAGAACAAGGTATTGAGAAAAATACCTCCCTAGTGTCCTAGCAAGAGCCCAAGGAAAGCTCTGAGTGGTTTTTTCTGGCCAGGAATTGTCCTCCTCAGCACTTTGCCTCTCTGCTTCTCAGAAAACAGAGCTAAGAGTCAAAGTCTCCTTTTACCTGCTCCCATATTTGAGTTGCAGAGTCAATGCATCGACCTGTTTTGCATCAGTATCCACATGACTGACACAGACAGACAAGATCTGTGCCCTGGAGCTGGTGGCATGAATAAAAAATCTGCTGGAGAGGTCTAAAGAGACATGCAGGGAGCAAAGGGATGACGGGAGCATTCCTCCTGTCACCTCTGTTTCTGGCATCCAAACATTTAAGGACTTAGCTTCTGTTGCATTATTATAGACTTTTCAGACTTTTTTTTTTTAAGGCTGTAATTTATTCTCATATTTCTGCCTGTATTTTCTGGACCTTGTATAAATAACACTGGAGTCTTGAATGGATGGATGAGAAGTACACAGTCCCTCCCTGTACAGTAAATGAGTCCATGTTGTATGTATGGTTATTGGAACGGCTCGGGAATTTTCCATCAGTGTGTTTATTCACTGCTAAATGTGGTCTCCATAAATGTAAAACAGGATGGAATTCCAACCTCTGATGAGGACTAAAAGCTTTCCTGATTTCGTGAGGGTCTTGAGTAGCAAGAAAAGAGAGAAAATGCCTTTTTAGTTTATTTCATATGAAAGCACAAAGGTGGCCAAAGCAAAGGACAGGAAGGCAAGTAACCTGAAAGGCATTTTAGCTTTTTATTGGTGACATCTCAGTTAATTTAATGATGGCCACTTAAAATGGGAGTGGAGGAAACAAGGTTGTAATGGAGGACATGCACTTGGACTCTTATAGTAAAAGAGCTGTTCAAATCCAGAATGGATTTGCAGGGACTAGAAAAATCAAAAATTTTGGGGGCTATTGTATTTTGGCACTGCTTGAAAGCTTAAATGGACCTCTGTAGTGTGTATGTTATGTTTCCACCTTGAGGACAAGGCAGAATGGAACTTAAACACCAATGCTGAGAGGAAAAAGCCTACAGGAGAAGCAGTCAGGTCTTGTGCCAGTTAAACACACAGGTGCAAATGTCTGGATTAACCGCTGGGAATGGTTCTCTTACAGCAGGAAATACAAATAATATTCGTTATTGAAAATAGCTATTTGTTATGCCTCAGTCTGTTGGTTTAAAAAGTTGCTCACGTCCAATCAGGGGTTAGGAATGAATGCTGCCTGGCACAGCAATTTGGCAGGGTAATTTCTTATCCGACAGCTCACGGATTTCAAACTATTTGAGCAAACCAGAACAGCGAATACTTAAGAATAATAAATATAGTTCTAGAACTACAAAAAACCCCCTGAGAACAGAAGGACAATGTTTTTTCTTTTTGTTTTTTGACAACATAGAACGTATTATTTGATTAGTGATAATGAAGCGTCAGGTCTAAGATGTTTTCACCACGTGCATTTATAATTCAATAGATGTGAAAAACAGGTTGAATTTTAACCCTCTGGTGGCAGATCGTTGCCTGGTCTAAACTTAGGCCATTTTTTGAAGTCAATATTCCTAAGTCTGCCTACCATGGGGTGAAATTCAGCTCTGAGTTGGGATTTTTAAGAGCTTTAGTGCCACAGGCTGTGCCTGCCAGACATTCCCCCTCAAAAACTCCCCAGGAAAGCAGAGGAACAATGTAGTGCCAAAGCAAAGCTCCCGGGGCTAAGCTGACCATAGACCTGGCCGAGTTCTCTGTCCTGCTGCAAGGAGAACTCTGTAGAAGACTTTGCTCTTATCCCTCTTTTCCTCCTAAAAGGGCCGCACAATTCTTCTGTGTTACCTCGGAGTCTGAAACACAAGCGTTGGAAAACAGTTTCAGTTAAATGGGAAATATGAGGAGAGTAGATTTAAATACATTATCTACTCAGAGGTTCTGTAATCAGATACTTTATTTGTATCAGGGAAATATTTAATTACCATATGCAGAAGTGTTCAATTTTTATGCATATTCAGTTTTACCACATAATTCAAATGAAGTCTCTAAGCATATGTCTTAGAACTGTTCAGCAGGTTTCTGTCTCCAAACACCATAACATGGGAAACGGAGCTGCAGAAATCTTTTCTCTCACTTGGTTCCCTTTCCCTGGTAAAACTGACCTCTGGAAAACTTTCCTGAAGGATTGAGGTAAGGGCTGGAGTAAAAACATACAGTTGCACAAACACTTTCTGACAAACTGCTTTATTTTGAAAAGACACAGAGCTGTAGAACTCTTTGGGCTTTAATCCTGATATTTTTCAAAAATGTTTCTGGTCAGAAGCTGTCCAGCTCTGGTTAATGAAAAACAACATTTCTAAATTGGTGCAAAGCTAAGCTCTTGTTTGGGATATTTTTAAATTAGTGTAAAGGTTATGTTACAGCTGTGATTATTTCCAGTGACTTCTAGAATCAGAGATTAGTTTAGCATCATGCATAATTGATAAATAAATAGCTTCCTAGATATTTTTGGTTTTATTTTACCTTGCATCTCTAATCCTGCCACTGTAATTGCATGAAAATGTGTTGATCACTTGTTTCAAGAATGACATATCATAGATATAGATATCTTTCTGGCAATCTCTAAAACTAGTCTTCAGACTTGTGTAGTTTAATGATTGATGAAGCTTGGAAATAAAACTGTTGTCTAGGGGTTGTTATAAGATAAACTTATGGTATAGGTCTAAAGTTCACATGAGCTAAGCAGGGGCAGTGTGAAGAGGGTACTGTTTTAGGGTGCTAAAAATTGTTTCTGGCAGAATTTAGTAGCCAGAATAACACAAGTATCCATCTGCCTGGGCTTTTTCTTTGTGTGCCTAGTTTCTTTGTGAGAAGGCCAGCATTTCTATTCCTGTCTGCAAACAGAAGATTTGGAAGAAAGAGAATAAAGGCCATGGCAGCATATGGCTCTTTCACCTCCTTCTCTTTCCATAATATTTTACACGTGGCTGATGTTAGTGGTGAGCATGGCAATGTGTTCTGAATGCATCCAAATAAATAACCCTCTTTTCAACGTAGGGCAGCCCAATATGCATTTTTAATTATTGCTTAAGAATCTTGGTTTGCAAGCAGTGATCCTCCAGCCACCAAAAAGCAAAAAACCAGAGCTTTGGGACAGAGGGTTTGAGCCCAGCTGGGATGGGGACAGAGGGAAGTGTTGCTGCAGCTTTCCCGGATTGTGTAACTCTATATCCTGAGGTTCTGTGTGTACGTCCCGGGTGCTTGGCTCTTGGCACAGAAGTTGTCTGTCGAAACAAGAGAATTGCAAAAACACTTCAAAGATATGTCCAGAGGTACTGGATGCAGGGTTTATTTTGGAAAAAGAAAGACACGTTGACTCTGGATGATGCATAAATTCTTATTTTTAAAAAGAAACTTTGACTGGGAAGCTATCCTTCATCTTAAAACAAGTAACTCCTCCCATCTCATAGTTTCAGAATGAGATTTGTTTCCTCTCTCTGGGTTGTTTCTTAGCCCTGATGCTCCTGTATCAAAGTGTTTCTCTAGTTTTGATAAATCCCCAAGAGGAAGGAAGGCAATATAGTTGCAAGCTGGTTTTAAAAGACTTCTGGATAACCCCTGTTAAAGGCATAAAAGCATAGCTGCAAAAATTATTAATTTCACTCATAACTCCAAGCATGGTCATTTACAGCTTGGAAATGACCTGATTTGCCCAAGGTGGCCTGCAGTTGTTGTAGCTGAGTGAAGTTAAATAACGCAATGCTCTTTAAAACTGCATGAGTATATGACTTCGTTTGCTTTATTCATTCCTACTCCTTTGTAGTTTGTTGTAGTCAGTGATTATTGCATCTGTTCAATCCATCCCTGCAGCTGGCAATGGCAGGATGTTGTGACCCTGCCTTGCTCATGCCATGCACTAAGCTATACTGTTCCAAAAGAAAGCTGAACTTGTCCTCTGCTGTGAGTTTAGGAATGACTGTATGGCCTTGCTTTTACCTTAAGGTAAGCATAGCATGGAAAGTGAGTAAGGGTTACCTTCTAAGAAAATCATTTCATCAGCCATGTTGGCATCTTTAGGAAGCAAAAGAGTTTCTACAGGATGTCCACCGCACCAGGCAGTGGTTCAAATGTTTCTGTCACCTGTTCAGGCTCACTGTGAGGGTCTTGTTTTCTGGATTTCTTTCATAAGAGTGCCTTCCTGGACTGAACTGTATGGCAAATCGAAGTTGGTGGATGCTGAAGGAGAGGTGCAAGGCAAGGAGAAATACCAGGAGAGCGTCTGCTGCTGCTACCTGCTGCAGAACAAAACTGTAAAAGCAGCCTGACTTTTAGGAGAGGTGGAGGCTGTCCAAGGAGCCACAGGGCTGCTGGCAGCCTCGATGCCTCAGTGCTCTGTGTAGCTCTGCCAGCGTCTCAGTACACAGCCTTGAGCAAGCCACTGCAGCTGTGGACACCCTTCCTTGCCCAGGATTAACTGTGCTTGCCCTGGCGGGTGTGACTGCTCCCACAGCTCTGCTCAAAGAGATTGCGTGACTGTCCCATGGTGCACAGAAGCAAGTAATCGCTGGATTAACAAGACTCAGTACCTGTTTAAATTGATCAAATGGTAAGGTGATCTTGCCTGCACTAACTTAGGGAAAGGTTATGAGAGACACTTTACCAACAGCATCATGGGGGTGAGGACACATGGTCAAGAATGACAATCCAATATCTCCCACTGGCCTAACTGCCTGCACAGGGAGATCTCTCCAGGCCCTTTGGAGCCTGCAGAACAAGGCTTGGAAACATGCACACCATGAAGTGTGGTGGTGAGAGAGTCCTTCAGATACAGGTCCTAACATTATTTAGGAATTAATGTTATTATTTTAATTTTTTTTTCTGCTTGTGAGTTAATGTCCTTCCTGTTTAACAGTTAAGGACAGAGGGAAGCTGGTAAGTACCAAAGAACTCAGAAGTTGTCATGTCTTGTCTGAGATTTGGGTACAAAAAATGAAGTCCTGACCTGATGAAATTCAACAGGACTTTTGCAAGCGACTCCAGCATAGCAGAGATCTGAATGAACAGAGGGAGACTGTGCTGTGTGAGGCATTGGTCACATAAAGCATCATCTCCCCTATGGGAACCTGAGGCATTGCAGAGGATGCCCCATCCCAGGAAGTGTCCAAGGCCAGGCTGGATGGGGCTTTGAGCAGCCAGGCCTGGTAGAAGGTGTCCCTGCCCATGGCACTGAGGTTAGACCTAGGTGGTCTTTAAGGCCCCTCCCAACCCAAACCAGTCAGTGACCCTCTGGCACAGTGAGTGCTGATCCTGCTTAGCCTGTGGCTGTTGTGCTCGTGGGTGTGATTGGGTGAACCCCAAGGAACTGCGACAGCAGAGGCTCCAGCAATGAATCAGACAAGCACTTTGGTTGTCTGAACTCTTTCTGAGTCAGGTCAGGGTGCCATCTGTTGGGTCTTGCCCATCCCCACATTTTTCTTCTTGCCCTACCCCACCCTCCCTGCAGTCAATCCTGAAAATCGTGAAGCAATTGCCAGCACTTCCAGGCAAGCTGCCCAAAGAGCAACATGGTGCAGCAGTTTCTCAAGCAGCTCCATCACAGAGGACTTGGACACGGTGCCAAGAACTCTTGCAATACCTGATAGTACAAGCTCAGCTACTGAAGGTGAGCAGTAAAACTCCTTCTCTCATCTTTTTCCCTCCATCTCTTTGACCTCTTGGTCACAGAGAAAGTTTAAACGTCTGATCTAAAGGTGCCAAAGGCTAAAAGCCAGAAGAACGAAAGGCTTTTTATGAACCAAGTTAAGCTATCACAAAGCAAACAAAGAATTTGGAAGGGGGCTGACTTGAATTTTTTTGTATCTTTGCAACAATCTCTTTAGGCCTGATAGTGCCTTATTAATTAGTACAGTCACTGCAAAGTAAAGGTGGTAGCCCTTCCTGAAAAATTGGGTTCCTGGGCCTGTGGTAGAATGAAAACCAGATTATTTTAAGTATTTTAATTCTAGAAAAAACCACGACTGGGGGTTCTGTCTTCATTGTGTTACTTTCAAAGGCATTTAAGATGAATTTCAAAAGCTCTGATTATATAGAACAAGTGTCTTTTTATTTGCAATAGAAAAGATATAATGGTAAAAATTTCCTGTGGGGAGAAGTAATTAAAAAAAGAAAAAACAAAACAAAACCCATAAAAACTAGCAGAGGTTCCTTTCTTTAGAAACTAAAAATTGCATACACAAAGTGCATAAGAGAAGTTTTTAAATGAAGAAGGTTGTATAATGGTTCTGCCCTACACCAAAAACTGTCTTCTGCCCTTGTCCAGATCCTGCTGACCAAACTGCATGTGGGGACCTACCAATGTAGGCTTTTGATTTGGTTTAATTTTTTTATTATCAGCCAGTTAGTGGTGAGTGTTCATGTTCACCTAACCCATGCCAAAAATATTACAGTAAGTTTTGGAGCATAAATACCAGCACTCACTCGAAATTCTTAACAAAGAAATCCAAGACAACTGTGAGGATTTCTTTCTATTTTTCTTTACTTTTTCTTTTTTCCCCTCCCAACACACTCCTTTGATCTGCCATGCAATTGGGTCAGCACTTGGGAAATACATTTCAACATCCACATTTGTGATGTGAATATTGTGCAGGAGATCCTAAATGTAAAACTCTGTGGATCCTTCAACAGATCACAGTATCAAAAAGACATGACACCTGCAAAAGCCTTTAAGTAGCACAGGGACCAAACTAGTCAAGAGCAAAAAAAGACAGGGATCCCTGCGCCAGATTCTCATTTAATTAGAACAGCACAAGCCCACAGAAATCATTAGCTCCCACAGCTTAACCACACTGGTTAAGAAAGCCTCTGTTGGTCATTTCCAGAGCAGGGTCATGCTGATACTCAGTCTGGGGAGCTTTTAGGCCTTGTCCACGCTGGAAGGTTTTACCAGAGTAATTTTCCTAAGGTAAATTGGCCTAAATGCTCATGAAGGCAGCTGAGCACTCAGTTTGAAACCCACTGCTGGTGTGCAGGGACCCATTTTTGGAGCCTGCAGGCTGCCAGTGAATTGGGGGCTGTATCAGAGTTGCACAGGCACTGCTAGGTGCTTCTGAGGAGAAGAGCAATGAGAGAGAACCTGTGCCACTGCATCCTGAACAGCTGCAGCCAGCAGCAGCAGGTGTTAGCTAGGGTTCCCTACCACCTCTCCAAAGGGTGGCTGCCGTACAGGAGGCTTCCTGCTGCGTGCTCGGGCTTCCAAAATGTCCTTCCTCTGCAGGGCCTGGGAGCACAAAGAAAGCTTTCAGTGCTGGGCAGCAGTGCCAAGGGTCTTACTTGACATGGGGAGACGTGGATGGTCTCCGAGATCTCGGCTCGGTGTGAGCAAGCAGAGAGGTGGCCCTGGGGAGACTTCAAAGGGAGCCTTGGAGAAACCACAGAGGGAAGAGTGAGGAGTAAAGGGATGGAGAAGCTGGAGAAGGAAGGAGACAGTATGGGGAAGCAGAGAGAGCTTTGCTGCTCAGAGGACCCTCAGCTAGGCTCACAGTGGAGGAGAAGGGTTCGCCTCTTCTCTTGTAACCCTGTAGCCCTGAGGGCTGTGAGGTGACAGCCTTGATGGCTGAGGCTAAATTTTCTGCCACTCATAAGAGTTGTAAAATTATGGCTGTGAGGACACAGACTCCTGGATGGCAGAAGTTACTCAGCTGGGGCATAAGCCAGTCTTCCCATTGGCACCCTTCACCCAGCAGGAAGCGGGGCAATTCCCTGGCTGTGCTTACAGCTCTCCTCTCAGTAGGACACTTGCCCTGTGCTATCCCAGGGGAGCTCTGCAGGCTGCTTTGGGTCCCGTATTCCCACAGAAACAATGGCAGTGTGGTTCAGAGGCACTGTCCCAACCTGTCACACAAAGCTCTGACCTGACTCTTATGAATCTCCCATGGCAGGCAAGAAGTCAAGAGGGAACTCGGTTGGGTTTTTTTAATGCAGAAGTGGTTAAAAATCAGACATATTCCTTCATCTCTGGTCACTGTCTGCTCCCCCTTGTTCACCTCTATGTTTTCTTCCCATGGCAAGTCCAGTCCTCTGTGCCTTGGTAGGACCTTCTGCCCCTCCTTCCTTGGCCTGCCTTGCCTTCCTCCAGGAACTGGGGTCTACTGGGGCCTTTCACAGCCACCAAAACAGGCTCTTTCCCCTAGAAAAAGCAAAATTTTTGTTTTGCACAACAAAATGCAATGCAGTTAGTGTTATTACAATTTTCTCAAGCATCCTTGCCTCCCTCATTTGCTGAACTAAACAACCTCACAATCTTGTGCATTTTAATTACTACAGTAGGCACAATCCACTAAGTTTGCCCTAAAAGTTACCTTTCAGGGATAAGTGGCTTTCTACAAAGGTTTTCACTGTCTTCTGATACTCATCTTCAGTCATATGGAGCTGGGCTACCTCCTTGTTTGAAGAACACTCTTCTGTTGCTGTCCTCGTCTCTCGAGCAGGCCAGCGTGCAGCAGACACCCCAAAACCTGCTTTGTGCAGGTTCCTTGCAAACATCCTCCCAATGGAGCTGTTGGACACAAGAATTACAATTGCTCTCCCTTTCACATCAACATTCCTCTCCACGGTGCCGAAGGAGAAGACGATAATGCAGCATGTCAGAAATGCAATGGAAATGCACGCAAAGGCATAAAAGAGGCAGGAAAGGGTCATGGCGAGCAGTAAGTCCATGGCTAGCAGGAAGAAATGCTGCAAGAGGAAAATCATCGTTGGGAGGATTTGCTGCTGCCTCCTTGCTCTCAGGCGAGCTGAGAAATCTGCCAGGAGTGGCAGTGTGCAGCCACGCTGTTATACAGCCAAGCAGCCTTGCGAAATGTGCGGAGGCAAGGCAAGCCCGGGGGGAGCATGAATCATTCTCTGGGGCAGAGCAACAATGGGGATTTTCAAACCACGTACGTTTTCAGGTGAAAGCAGTGCTGTGTTTGTCTTGGCTTTGCTGTGCACTTGGGTGCTCTGCTGGGCTGAAATGTAAGGATTTGTTTTGTAAGGGCATTTCATCACATGTTGTCTTTGGGGCCAGTGATGTATATAGGTTATTTGGAAGCAGACAGCTTTAAGGGATTTTTTCAAGTAGTATGTGTGTGGCACTGGGAAACCATGAAGTAGAAATAATCCCCATATCTGCTTGGCACTCTGAGACTCTTATATTTGCCATGCTCCTACTGCTGTAATTTAGGTGGTTTCAGTGAGTCTGGGCGGGGACCCAAGTGGACACAGAACTGGGAGCCCTGCCCCACGCAACCAGCTCTTGTTGTGCTGTAAAACAAGCCACTATGGGAACACTGTGCTGCTGAGCTGTAGGGACTGTGCCAGGACAGGGGGAATTCACTCACGTCAGAGACGAGAAACAAGTTGGGTGCTGGAGAGAAAGCTTTTCTTTGATTGAGAGCAGAGGTTTTAGGGAGGGTTCTGCTTTTCCTCAGGCCAACAGGGTCGCAGGCAGAGCAGTGCCATGGCACAGGGCATAGTTATCCTTGACTGCAGGGCTCCATGGTACAGCTGTAGCCTCTGCAGAATTGGGATGAGCCCAGTAGACGTGGGAATGAGACCAGCAAAGGTAGATGCTGCAGTGCCAAGACTGTGCTAACCTCCAGCAGTGGGTAAGGAGGGATGCTGCCAGCTCTCTTACTGCTTTCTCACTGAGGCTGAGAGAAAGACCTTTCCTTCCCTTCTTGGTCAGGGTGGAAGTGCTGCTGATCACCACTAAACCCTTGGCTTCAGAACCTGCTCTTTAATTTTTTTTTTTTAATTATTTCTTTTCAGTGTGGACACATGTAAAGGGTGCCCCGAGAAGGCATGTGTTGTGTTGCAGGTGGGCATTGTGTTTATCCCCTGTTGTAACTGGAAGGGCACTGGGAGTGTGGGCCTGGCTGTCAGCACGACCCACACACGTTTTACTGGTACTTCCCGTTTGTCCTCCCCGCGGACGTGCAGATCCCATCTCCTGGATCAATAGTGCTGTGCTATCACTGCCATCCAGCTCTGGGCGCTCTTGGGACAGAGCTGCTGTCAGCTGCACCCCACCCAGCATGTGTACAAACATGCAGAGCTTTGTCTGAGGTGGACAAAGGGATGTAACATCCAATTTGCTTTTAAGTAGTTCGTAAGCACTGAGAGGCAGCAGGGCTGTGTGTATTGGGGGGTGATCTTAGCACTGAGAGGCAGCAGGGCTGTGTGTATTGGGGGTGATCTTACTCACCAAGTACTTTTTAAAGTCTTTAAGACCTTCGCACTAGAAGACTGGGCCAGGACATGGCCTGCAAAGAGTCTTTGGTGGAAAAGGACTATCTGCTCTGCTTATTTAGCAGAAAGGGGTGTCACTGCTATTCCTGGCACAGGAGCCATATCTGTGAGTGCCTGTGCTTGGTGCTGATGGGGTCAGAGGCATATTCTGGGCTGGGAAAGCACATGGGTCCCTCCCTGTCAGTGAGGACAGCACAGCCCTGGCCCTGCTGCCAGGCTTGGCCAGGAGATGAGTGGCAACTTGAGTAGCTGTGGGTGCCATGCCTGAGGGTGGGCACTGGCCCTCAGCACCCATGGATCAGCAGGAGTGGGCAGCCCTGGCCAGACTGGTGTGTCTCACCAGCTAGAGGGGTGAGCAGGGCAAGCTCCTGTCTGCAGCTTGATGAGGCCATACCTGCCAGGCTTTGAACTGGCAGCCTGAGCCTCCTGTATCCTTGCAGTCCTGTCCAAAAAAGGTTTATGGTCCTTTTGGCTGCCAAAAACGAAACGCAAAACACTGCCTCTGCAAACACCCTGCCTGTTAGCTGTGCTGACAGAGCATCAAAAACCTCCATGCTCCTCTAAACACTGGGGTCTGGAGGTCAGGCCGAAAGGCAGGACAAGGGCAGGTGGAGGCACAGCTCCAACGTGCCTTTGCTGGCCCCGGGTGTTTTGGCATTTGCCTGTTGGTGAGGATGATGGGAGGATTTCCTCATTGAGCTTCCAGGGTGATGGAGTTGGGGAACGATATTTCTGCCTTGGGTGCACAGAAGGTCGACTTTTCACCTCAGATCTGGGGTCATTTTTCTAGAAAAACAAATAAATTGTTGCAGTACTTGGGCTTTTGGCTTAAAAAGAAAGGAATTTTTAAAAAACTCCGCTTTCTCTAGTAATTTTATCCTGAATGCAGTGGCGCCACCTGTTGGCCGCCAGCGGGGCTGCAGAAGGGGGAGCTGGCAGAGCCCCCCCTCGTTGGGGGGGACCCGCGGCCCTGGGTAACCACGCCACACACCTTAATTTGGGGGTACCAGCAGCCCTGGGTGACCTCCCCACCTCGTTTGGGGGGACCCGCAGCCCTGGGTGCCCCTTCTGGAGCCCCGCAGCTTCCCCCACACCACCAACACCAGCAGCCCTTGAAAGAGGGGATGGCAGTATTTCCACCCTTCTAGGCTGTGACCCCTCTGATCTCCCCCAGAAACCCTTTGGTTTTAAGAGGTGAACCATCAGCTGCCCAGAACCACTGTGAAAATTATTTCATTTGTAATTTTTTTCCCCCAGGGAATGATTTCTCTCTTCAGTGGTTCTTCTTAGTTGACAAATAAACATTAAAATAAGAGGGGCTAGTGTGGGTCAAGAAAACACTTCAAAAGTAGTGATTTTTTAGTATTTTTCTTTATTTCTGTCTCCACTACTGTAATATCTGGAAACAGTCAAGAGCTCAGCCTTGCCCTGGGTTTTATATTACCATATTCCCAAGCATGAATCTATTTTGCCAGTAGGTGATCCATGAGGCAGCAGTGACATGTCCACTGGCTCCACTGCTGGCTGTAACCCAGTTTGGGGTTTGCATTAGAATTACCAGGCTAAAACCTCCAAGGGTTTCCACTGAATCCTTTCCTAACTTGCATTAACCCAAGGTATTTTTTAAAATCTTGTGAGTGCTGTTATACTCTGTATAATTAGAGACTTACCTTAAACCTCTTTCAAGTACATCCTAAAGCTCTGTTTATTTTCTGTATTCCTGGTTCCTAAACGAGCAATAAAAAGCAATGTTTTTCCTAGAAACTGCATTCTTGAAGTCAGATCTCCAGGAAACTTGGAAGCTTTACAGGGGCACCACAGGGCTTTGAGGCACTTGCTGAGGACTCAGGTTTGAGGCTGGTGCAGTTGTCATTTGGCCTTCTTTTTGCTGCCTGCATTACCATGGGCATTTTAAATTTATAAATTAAATAATTTCAATAATGTTTATAAATCAAATAATTTCAATAATGTTAAATTTTATGTTAGCTTTGCAATAGCTTCCCTACATTTTGGGTTTACTCTGTTGAGGAAGTGGAGGTACAAATGTATTTGTTGTGATTTGGAGTGCACTCAGGAGAGTTGTAGACAGTAGAGAGCTCCAAGGCAAATGCAGTGAGAGCCATCAGAGACCCTTTGGTGGTCAGCAGCTTTTTGCAGGCTCTCCAGCAGCCTGTGGGAGCTCTCAGAAAACAATTGCTTCTCTTTTCCCCTTCTGTTTGATTGAAATCCTTAGTCCAAGGCATTATACCTGCATGAAAGACAAACAGGAAATTCAGTTTCTCCCTGAATGACAGTTGTTATTTAAAGCCACAGAGCATTGTTTTGTTCCCAAGTGCAGGAATGGAGTTTAATTTTTGCTTTATTCTGTTTGTGTTTGCTTTTTCATTCTCTCTTTTTCAGTAGCAATATGAAAAGAGGAAATAATAGACTTTAAAAGAGAAAAAAGTTAAAGAAGGAGTGGGGGAGAATAAAAGTTGCTATTTTTTCTATTCCTTTCTTGAAAAATTTTATTGCTAGAAAAGTTGAGATGTTGGTTTGATCCCAGTTCAGTAAGTCTGGAGAATTTGTACATTAAGTAAGGAATCTTGTATTTATTGCAGGCTTCCTAAAGTGAAATTAAAACACTGACTAGCTAATGCTTTTTTAATTTTCAGTTTGGTACCAGAAGCAATAGTAGAAAAAAAGGCAATAACATAGTTCTTTCACTAATTATCTGCCAGCTTAGTTCTACCTGACTCCTAAAAAAGCTCCCAGTTGCTTATTAATGGATGCATCCAAATGTCCTGTGATGTTTGACCCCACTTTGCTATTCCAGTCATGAACCTAAAGAAGAAATTACCAGGTTTTTGGTTTTGTTTGTTTTTTCATCCTTTACCAAGGATGTTCCTTGGTGATTCAATAAAACACTGACCTATTTATATATATCTCATTCGATGCTCTGGTACTCTTCCCATTTTTCTTTTCTAAAGGCAAATTTCCTTTTACTTGAGGCTTCTTGCTCACTGTTAAATATCATTCAGTCATAGCCTGCTAATTGAGTGGAGCAGGAGCAAAGAGGAGAAAATGCAAAAGGCAGATAATAATGAGAGGTGCATAATGTACAGACAGTGTGGCTGTGTCACAGCTGCACCAAGAGAAGTTTAAGTGAAGAAGTGTCTGAAAACCACTGTGTGAGCACATAATTATAGGACACAAGAGTACTGGTTTGGAAACAAACCAGCAAAGGAATTAACCCCACAGAAAAATATTGTGAGAGATTCCAAGTCAGAACTACAATTTAATAGGAGAAATTAAAATAAAAGCAGTAATACAGAAAACACCAGACTAAACTGACAAGGTTACAGTACAACCTGACACCCTGTTGGTCAGGGTGGTGATAGCAGTCCAGTCACGTAGTGGCTGAAGTTCTGCTGGAGCGATGGATGTGGTCTTGGTTGAAGTGGAAGAAATCCTGTCTATCTCTGGGGGTCCGGTGGTTGTAGAGCTCCTTTACTCTGGAGACCAGTGGAGATGTGCCACGGCTAGGTGGGTTGAAAGGCTGCAGAAAGCTGGCTGCATGACCTGGAACAGCGACCGCAGGGGTCACCTCTCCAGTTCCTCCTGCTCGGAGGATCGCAGAGAAGCTGGAGCGCCGGTGCTGGCGTTATTGCGCAATTCTGCACCGCGTGGAGTAGCAGCAGCGAAGACAAAGAGATTGAGGAGGAGTTTTCTCCCATATGAAAAGTCCAGATTTATTGTGAACACAGTATGGAAAAACAACCAAGAAACCGCGACAGGTAGGGGTTTTTAAACTGGGGGAACAGGGCCGGAGACGCAGGCACCAGGAGAATGGGGTGGGATGCAGTCTGATTGACGGGTCACCAGCCCAGTGAAGCTATGGTCTGCTGGGAAGCGGGACCACGAGCCAATGGCTTTCCGGTCCATGCCATGATGGCTCCGCGCCAGGATGGCTCCGCGCCGTACCGCGCCAGGGAGGAACAGGGCAGAAGAGCCCCCAAGCCATCGCGGTCTGCGGCAGCGCCCTGCGCCGGCCCTGGGCCAACGCAGATAAGCCAGGCCGCGGGGCTGCCGCCTGCCCCGGGAGCAGAAGCCGGGGTCCCGCGACGCCTTTTCTACAGGAGCAGCAGCCTGGACTGTGACGTCATCAGCACGGTCCTGGTGCGAGGCTGCCCCGCCCGTCATGGCGGGGGCCCGGGCTCCTGCCAAGCGGGCGAGGCCAGACTGCACCGCTGTCCTGGCTCTGTGTGCCTGTCAGGACAATTGCAACAGAGATGGGTGTCTTGTGTTGTTTTCTGTTGCAGCGTAGTGTTATTAGGGATGTAATAATGAGATCTTCACACGTTGATGGAGGTGAGAAAATGGCCTCTGTGGTGCAGCTTTAATTGCTTTTTATACAGTACAATAAAAAGGAAACAGGAAATAAGTCTAAGATAAGGTGCACCAATAGAGAACAGGTAAACAAGCCTTACGTTGGAGAAAGCAGAGGTTCTGGGTCAGAACTCAAGATCCCAGGATACACTTCTTCAGCTTCCTCTGAGGGCTGGAGATGGCTCACAACCTCATGGGAGTCCCTTCCAGGCTCTAGAAGCCTGTCATGTGATCCCACAGTTTTCTCCACTCCTTTTATGCCGGTAGGATGTTCAGTTCCTTCCTTTTGGGGCGGGGCATATCACAATGGGATGATGTCATTTGATGGCCCATTGGCGGACAGAGTAGCTGCTGCTTCTCAGAAGATGTTACCAGGGCTGAGTCATTGATGTGAAGTCATTGATGTGATGAGGCATCACCTGCCTCTTATCTAATGCCCGGTTTGCAATCTTGGAGGGTGTGGGGTGCAGTGGTCAGCTGTTTGTGAACGACCCGTCGTTAACGACTCATCAAAAGGTGATGGAGATGGTGATAGAATACATTCCTTTGGTTACACTTTCATGTAACCAAGACAAGTATCACAGGGTCAAACTTACACCTCACAAGTAACTTTAAATTTTTAATTTGTTGACTTGCAAGCACTGACCTTTTCAGTTAAAATATTCTTTTATGTCTTCCATATAATTTCTTAAGGTTAAAAAAAAGTTATGATGTATAGAAATTTTTGAAGCCTTCACAAATATTATCAGTCAATTTGAAACACTTAAGTTATAACTAAGTCCTGTGTTAATTAACTTGACTAATACATTACCAAAAATAGAAATCTTTTGTCTTCTCTCGGTGGGTTTCATAGCCACTGGGAATTTGCAGTGATGTTCAATGGTATGTCGTGCACATTCCTTGAATGCTTCTCTGTGTTGTATCTCAAATCCTTGAAAAGGTCAGATGTTCCTGAAGTACTATTGCTTGCAGAAACCGTTTCTATTGGGTCCTGGCTTCTGAAAACCCAGTAGTACCTCTGGCCTTTCTTCCTGCCAGAGCCCTTCCCTGACACGAAAACCCAGCCTGCAGTGCATCTCTAGGTGAGGTGCTGTTCCTCAGGACAGAGCCATAGGCTAATCCATACTCCAGCCAGCGACCCAATCTGCCTCTGCTGTTCTGGCATTCAGCCCTGGCTTCCTCTGGAGCATCCTCTGTAGCCCCTAAAGGCTTGTAAGAGCTGCGTTTTTCCCTTTCTCTGAGGTCTAGCTCTAGGCTGATCCATGGGCCAAGGAGCCAGTGTTTCAAGTGTTTCCTTACAGCTGTGAAAGCTCTTCTAAAACACAACAATGCATCCTTCCAGAATTATGAACCTGGTTGTTATGGTCTTGTAAAATACTTTGGGTTGGAAGAAACCTTTGCTGGGAATCTAAGTTCGGTATCCTTCTCAGAGCCTTTCCAATTCTCAGCAGTTTTATGATGAACTTCTGTAGCAGCGCACTTGGCAGAAGCTGCTGCTTTTGAGCTTCAGGACTGGTGGGAAGAAAGCCAAGGTGATGCCCTCAACCTTCTCCCTCCAATGTCTGAACCCTCTGCCTGAGTAGTGGTAAAATCCCATATTTCTCTTGTGTTACCTGTATCCATACCATAGGTCCCATATATGGCTATGCCCTGGGAAGCTCTCCCCTCCACTGGTCACTTTGAACTATGCAGTTTTCCACTGGGTGGTTCCTGGTCCCACCTCTCTCTAAAAGGCCCGTGCAGGGCTTCCTCGGACTTTCTTCTGGGTTACTCCAGCCATCTGAATGTCTCTGGACTTCCTCCCTGGACCCTCATAACACAACACTGGATTTATAATAAATAGGCTGTTATCCCAGAGAAGGGCCCTCTGTGTAGCCTTTCATTCTTGTCGATGCTAGAACACCACACCTGGGGGAACTCTCATTTCTAGAGGAGCCAGCAGAAACAGGTTATATGCGGTAGCTAGGACTCTCTACTTTGGGAGAGTTGTGAAACCATTGCAGCTCATACCAGCAGGGATTTTGCTCGCATAAAAGACACTGAAGCTACCTCGAGAGCACCGGGTCAAGCGTCCTTAAACTTCCAACAGTAGCAATGCTGTGGGTGTTGGAAACTCTTAATGTGTAGAGACATTCAAAACCCAACTGGACACAGATCTGGACAAGCTCTGGCTGACTGTGCTTGACCAGTCAAGTTACACTAGATAATCTCACAGGGTCCTTTCCGTGCTCAACCATTCTGTGATTCCTTAAGGATCATGTTGATGCCTACCAAGTATTCCCTGCATGTGAGTTAAAGAGCTCCTTTTTGATTACTGGCAATAAGCCAGTGGGGAAGTAGTCAGGAAAATTAAATAGTGATGGAAAATATTCTTTCCAGTGCTCTCTGTAAAGCACCTGACCTGGCTGGTTGGTCAGGATGTCCCTCTGGGAAGTCAGCAGAGTTTTATCTGCAGCCCTCCTGTGCTTCATGGGGTGTTCTCAGGGCTCCTTCCCACTGAAGAATCCTGAGTCATTCTGAGGGCACTGACTTGGCATCAAAATCAGAAAACTCTGAAGAACAGAGACCCCCAGTGGAGGTTTATCAAGTTTCACTTGACAGGAAAACATTAATGATTCTCTCTAGAAAACCAGGAGACTTGGCACAGGTCTCAAGAGCAGCAGAAATACTATGGCCAGGAATTCTTCCACATTTTTAAGATTACCTTATGTACCCAGCATATCTGTCTTGTTTGGGAAACCTGAGCAGTGGAATAAGTCCCTGCCATAAACATTCTCAAAGTTTTATATAACCCTGTCAGAAATCACCAGTTTATGGAGTGCAACAAAATGAGTATATTTATAAGGAAAAAATGTACAAAATTCATTATATTATTGTCTATTTAACAGATACACAGATTATTCAATAGGCTTTTACTTGGACGAATGGAAAAATAAACATATAGATAAAGTAAAGAATAATTAATCAGAACAGCTATTCCCCATTTAGAAATGCAAGTGCTGCTTTCTCTCCCTGGGTCAGCCCCAATTGATTAAACAGCAAATTCCTAGTGTGAGAGATCCCATGTTTCTCTGCTGCTGTCACACTGGGCCTTTAACTCCTGGCATCTCTCAGTCATGTTTTATAAGATAAAATAAATCCTTTTCCCGTCATAAATCCTACATGAGTCAGTATTATCCTGCTTCTGCAACTGAGAAAATTAGGTCAGACAGGAGAAATGACTTGATGGAGGCCATCAGGGAACTCTGTGTCAGAGTGACAATTAGGGTGGAGGAGCCCTGGAATAATCAGTGGGGTCCCAAGTTTACTGCATCCTTCCCATACTGGAAAAAGCCAGTGGCATCACTTCTTTTTGTCCTTTGGAACTGCTGGGTGATGACAAAAATGGGTTATGTCTTGGGTTAATCACACCTTCAAATACATTTCTTAGAACTGCCAAATTTGGGAGTCCAACTCCCAAATTCCTTTCCTGTTCAACATTAATATTAATGCAGATTTTCTGACTTAAACACATGGGCTTTTCTTAAGTGTACAGATACCAAATTGATTTAAGGCAGGGAAGAAACCATATTTGGGAAACCCTGAAAATCTTCTTTAATCAGAAGCTTATTTAATGCAGAACAAAAATATGAACTGCTGATTTTCAAAATGGACATGCTCTGGTTTTTGGCTTCCCATTTTTTTTCTCCAGCACAATGACAGATGTGCTTTCTGTGCTCACCATGGTCAGACTTTCAAGAAAAGTCAGGGGCTGAGGATTTAAAAATGCAACCTGTCTGCAATTAAATTGCTTTTGCCTGTCAACACATTCTCTAGTTATATGTACCAGTATAGATCAGAAATATTTAGTGGTCTCTGTTAGAGGTTTGTCTGTGCAGAAAAGTAAAGGA
The DNA here is from genome assembly GCA_013398175.1 of Climacteris rufus. Classification (NCBI taxonomy): domain Eukaryota; kingdom Metazoa; phylum Chordata; class Aves; order Passeriformes; family Climacteridae; genus Climacteris; species Climacteris rufus. The sequence goes on from VZRZ01001217.1 coordinate 902,421, forward strand.
AGTACCCTGCAGGGAACTGAGTAGGTAAAATAAACACTCTGCTTTGGGTAAGCTGTTCAGAGGATTCTTCCATACAAAATACCTTCCTAATAATGTCATAAGGCCCCCTAAAAGTGGGCCTTAGGTGTCCTTTTCACCTGTGATGATCCAATGTTTTTCCTGAACTACCTTCATTTCTGGTCTCTCCTCCCAAAGCATTCTGAGCAAGCATCAATAGTGTCCATTTTGGAGACCAATCTAACAGCAACTGGTTAGGGTGTGGTGAAGATGTTGTTTGCAGGGATTTGATTGTGATGTAAATCCTCTTTCTTAGAATCCCAGGTATGGAGATTCCCCGTTCTCTGGGGGCTACAACCCTGGTGTAGCCAGTCAGTGCCCACGAGCAACCTGGTGGCCCTCCACTGGCATCACTCCAGCTGCTCAACCACCTCCTCCTCCAGAAGACTTCATGTGTCTTTTTCATATATACTTGCCTGGACTTAATCATTTCACTTGGAAAATCCTAATTGCTCCTGTATGGATGAATTGTGGTCTTTCAGCAGTGTTTTCCCAACCGCTGATTTTTCTGGCCCTGCTCCCAGCCAGGCTTTGGTGGTTCCAGAGGGATTCAACCAAGCTGCTTTCCTGAATCTGCAAGATACGGCTCATAGCCTCAGATAAGTTACAAATGGTTACATATTTTCATTTTAGTTTTATACTTTCTGCCTAAAAACATATTGCTGCAGTGCCTCCTTCTTGCAGGGAGCACAAATCCTCCTCCAGAAAGCCCAGTGTGCATCTCCTGAGCTGCTGCAAAGCCAGGCTTTCAGGGGCTGTTGTCAGAACTAAGGCCTTTATCTCCCTCCCTGTGTCACTGGTTTTGATGTGAGAGAAGGGTGAAGCGTAAAGCAGAGCACACCGAGGGGCTTTGATCACGCTGCCGCCACCGTCCTGCGCTGTTCGGCGGGTCTGTTCCCTGCGAAAGCGCTGCTGGAGCCGTCTCCAGCTGTCCTTCACATTTTTGTAAGGATGCACCTCTCATCAGCCTTTTATATTCTCCATTCCTACTTCTGAAGTGTGTCTGAAATTCACAGTACTGTCTGGGAAGGTGCAGCAGAGACAGGGGCAGAAGACTCCTTCCATCCAAGTTTGCAGGGCTCGGCATCACTCTCAGTTGCAGCGCATCAGGTCCGGACTTCCATGCCTTGTGCCCAAGGGGTCTGACCTGGCCGTTTCCCAGAATGTTTTCATTGCACTACACCCAGAATGAGTAGCTCAGCTGCTCTCTGTTACGTGACTTTCCTTCAAAGCAAACTTTCCCTGCCTGTTCAGGCAGTTCATGATGTTGTGCCACAACGTTATGCTGATGAATGTAACCACAGAAGCTGCCTCTGTGCTTTGTGATTCAGATCTTCACTGCTGCCAGTGGCTGTGGTACAATGTAGGTGGCCATTGTCACGGCCCCTGGAATCTAATACAAACTGTGCTTTTCATGTGAGTCTCTGCCATTCACAGGAAAATGATAATAAAATAGTTCTCTGTATCCTTTTTTCTGCCCACATTACCACAGCTACCCCAGCACTGCCTTTAACAGGAGAGCTTGGGCATTGGTGTCTTAGCTGCCTTGAAGCTCAGATTGGAGGGCATGTTGTGGATCATGTAAGATAGGAGACAGGATGCATCCCTCTGGTTCTGGATCCCTTTAGCACTGTATATTTAAGCTAGGTCAGTTAGAATACAGCTTGAAGCAGAAAGATGAAAGAGCTGCAATTAATATTATCAAGCTCATATTTTCTTATGAACAGCAAATAGCAAATGTTAATGTAGACAAGGCGAAGACCTCTCCCAACCTCTGCATGTGCTGAAAATTTAGCAAGCACATCCATAAAATGTTCATGGAGATAGTTGTGAATATTTTTGTATTTTAGCCTTGTCATCAGCAACTTTTCAAGATAATTATGGTGTGTGAAATGATTACTATAGAATGAAAGAGCAAGCTCCAGGGTAGTTTGTCTCTATGGCTGTTCATTTTTTCAGTGATATGAATGATGGTTTTAATCAACAGGTCTATGCAAAGGAATAAATTCCACTGTCTCATCATTGCTTTGGGGTGCAGGCTGTTTTCACCAATAACTATTTTTTATAACCAGAAATAGATCCTGCTGAATCCCAGCAAAGAAAAGGACACACATGGTATACCTGAGTATATTGTGCATTATGGCTGACATCCCTAAAGCTACCCAAACAATCTGGATGCCCAGATCCCACCAGTGTTAATGAGGACGGAATAACCAAGCCCTTCGTTGCCCTAAGTGGAAAATCTATGTACACATTGCTTAATTCAAAGTGTATAGAACTCAGCAGGTAGGCTCCTGTTGACATCAAAAGATATTAGACCTGGCTTACTCCACAGCCCAGCAAATGGGTTTAGAGGTAACCCAGCTGACTTGGCAGTATGGAAATATTAGAGAGACCTGATACAGCTGGGCTGGCAGCAAGCAACCTCTCGTGCAGAGGGCCCCTGCAGCCTGCAGTGGGATGCTTAAATTGCAGCAATTTCAGGAGGATTCTTTGGGCTTTGGGAGCACAAGCTGTGTCAGGGCAGCAATGGGCATCAGGGCATTGAGAGACCCAGGAAAACCCAAGTCCTTCTTCCACCCTCTCTTTTTAGCCCAGCTGGCAGCAAGGCTCTTCTTTAGCGAGCGGTGTGCCTGAGCAGGCCATATCCGTGCCCACAGAGGTGGCAGCAAGATCAGCTCCTCCCTGAGCCACTGTACATCAGTCCTTCATGGCCTCTAGCAACGTGTGGAAAAGTGAACTGAATTCATAGGCTGTCCCCAGGTGATTCTTGGTTGCTCTTCTGGACATGCAGCTGAAAGTCCTTGTTTTAATCAATACTGAGCTGTTAACTTGTGCCCTTCCTGTTCACCTCAGCTGGTGCTGAGCTGAGCTCTGGTGACAGCAGATAATTGCAGTTGCTCACAGAGGAGCCATCACACGAGTGGACACTTGTTAAGGCCAGGCTGAGTAATGTGCAAGTGTGAGCAGAATTGTGGAAGTGACCAGGCTCTCCTGTCTCTTCTAGCACTTCTCATGCCTTGTTTAGGCATGATCCAAAATTTCTATATAATGTCTATGCCTGAAAACCAGGCAAAATCACTACACTTTATTTTCCAGCCTTTTGTAACCTGGGAAAAGGGCTGGATGTGTTCCACTGTGTAAGAATTTGTTCATTTTTGAACAGCTCTCCAGCAGCCTTAGTGAGCTTTGCAAAATGACCTGGATGCAAGAGGCTCAGTTTCATCACTGGGTTTGTAAGCAAGAGGACTTTATAGCGGGGGTGTGTTACTCAGTTGTGGGTGAAATTAAACCAAGATTCTTTGGCTGAGTTTGCCATTCATCTAATGAAAAAGGTGGTTTTCATTTGCTAACCTTTCACATGTGTCCATCTATAATTAGGTGTAGCCTCTCCCTATAAAGGTACCTCACAGGTAAGCAATCAGAGCTGAGTATGTGCACGTTCATGTGGGCTTTTCAGTGCCCAGTGCTCTAACTGCAGGGTTTACTTGGGTTGTGTGTTCTGCTTTTACTTTGTTTTCCTGGCAACTTGAGTCAATAGGTCTTGGATAGAAACTAGAATGCAATTAAACTTTCAAAGGAGGAAGTTTTAGTTGAATGAAATACTGTTAAGTGTGTTGGATACATAAGAAAAACCCAGGCTTATCAGAACATCTTTTATATTCAGTACTATGTTATCAGGTAAAGGTAATGTCACCCAAAGCCAGCAAACTGAACTGGCTTATGCTCCCCATGCTGTTCTGATTTTATAACCAGCAGGTCTCTGCCTTGTCTCTCATTTCAGTTACTGGAAATAAGTGTCTTGTTTTCCCAGCTCCAGATGTCCTTGCTCATTCAAAGCAAAACCAGCAAAGTAAGAAGATGCTGTATCTGCTGCAAGTCTCTTGTACTTCAGCAAGCTCCAGTGCTAGAGGCTTATCAGATGCCCCTTTAATTTTTCCTCCTTGAGACAGGGTTCTTAAAGGCTGGTTTTATAAAGGCAGAAATCAGATACATTCAGTAAAAGTTAATCATTCACAGTGGCACTGTAGTTAATAGCCTGGGAATGGAGACCAAGGACATGGATGTTGACTTTCTGGGGTGCTTTAAATATTCTTGAAAACTTTCTCTTTGTTCTTTCTGAAAGTTTCCTTTCTTGTTTATGGCATCTTAAGGACTTTTCAAAGGATGAATAAAAATTGTTTAGGAAAGTAAATTCAAGGAACCATATAGAAAAAGAGCTAGTGTAAAACTGAAAACTGTTCACCTGAGAAACAGAAAAAAGATTTTACTTTAGCATATAATGCATGCGCCTCATTGGATTTTGCTAAATTGCCCTTGCATTAGCACTGAATCACAGCAGCATTTCAGCAGGTAAAATCAGAGAGACTTTAAATTATTTCTGGGATATTAAATTCACAGAGACTAAGATGTATTGTGCCAGCCTAATTATTTTGAAATACTGCGGGTAAATCAATGGACATACATTTAATGTTTAATTGTAGGAACCATCTATTACTTCCACGGTGTGGGCCAAGTCCTGCTCTCACTTGCAATTAATGAAATCTTACCATAGGCAGTAATTCTGTGTGAAATGGGCAGCATTTCAGCACTTGTTTGATGGTACATGTTGTGACAGAAAAAAAGCCAAGAGCAGAACATGTGGCTCCTGCTTTCCCACTGTTGGCATAGATGGGGTGTTGCAAGGGTCTCCACAGTGAAGAGCAGATGACAGCAGCCTGTTCACTAAGGAAAGGTACATGTTCATTTTGAGTGGTGTTCCTAAAGAAAAGGACCTCTTGGGTTTATATTGGGTCAGGCAAACTTCTGCCATCCAAAAATCAGTTCAGCATCTATGGCAAATAATGGCTTTTCACCCAGAATTTGTCACCTTGGCTCTTACCTGCTGACTTCTGGGCTTAGGCAGCTCTGGGAATGTGGGCTCCTGCTCCAGCTGAAAGCTGGTGGCCGGGAAAAATTGATGATCGTTGCCAAGAAGACTAGATGGGAGAAGTAGATGCCTCTTGCTTTGTGTTCTCCATGGACCTAATTTAGACCCAACCGTGGTAGATTTTAAATTGTGACTGATTCCATTTAATGCTTGGTGTTGCCAGGGGTATTTGTGTGTTTTCCAGGCTGAACATTGCTGTAGCATTTGCTCCCAACTTGCTTCTAGGTCCTTGTCTGGCTTCATCATTAAAAGGACCCAGATTTTGAGCTAGAAGCTCCCAAGGGCAAGTATTGTCTGTGCATTCTCTGTGTGAAGGTTTTCTTCTATGTGAGCTTCTCAAGGACACCCACGTGCCATTGTAAACCAGCAAAATTGTACCCTTGTCACCCTGTGCTCTGGAGAGGCCAGTTCTCCAGGGATTGCAGTGCCAGTAAGTAACACCACCAGCATCCTTAAAAGAGTCACTTTGGGGTTCTCTTGAGCATTGCCTGTGGGCAGCCTTCATGGTGGGACACAGTGCTCAAAGTCCTTTGTAATGCTTTTCCCACTCCCACTTCATGGCTGTTGAGGTCCAGGTTGCTCTGATGAATGCCTTGGCATGTGGCACAGGGGAGAAGCACTTGCTGTAGGAGGAGACAGTCATGTTTGCTTGCTTATTGTCATCACAGCAGGTGTGAAACGTCCTACCAAACCCCCTCTTAGTCAGAAATGTTTGAGCTCAAAGTTTACAAAATTTACCGTTGTAAAATTGCACTTTTGCAGCCTGCAACCCATCAGGGTTCCAGAGCTTTCTGTGCTAGCCAAATAACCAAATCAGCCCTTCCTCGATTCTCCACTGTTGACTGGAAGAGAAAATGTGTTCATTTTAGATCTCCCAGCACAGGGCTCACCCTGTGCCAGAGAGTGCGAGTGATGCAGCATCGCTGTGCCTCAGCAGCAGGGTCTACATGAAAATATAATTCAGAGAAAAATATTATTGATCCAAGTAACTCATTATAGGGAGCAGGTATTACCTAGGATTATCCAAAGGTCCTACTTCCATCATCCCCCTTTGCTATGTACTGATGTCAGAGCCAGCTACACTTCACCTGTCCCCATCTGTCCTTTGGGTCTGTGGTACGCTGGAGGTGTCCTGCCCTAGAGCTGCTCTTTGGGGAACCTGCCTGCCCTGTTGCTTCCATGCGCTGCCCTCAGCAGGGCTAAATCCCCCGGGACAAGCCAGCCGCGCATCGCCTCTCCGGCAGCCCTACCCTTAGAAGAGGGAGGCGGGGGGGGATCTCCCGTTGCCATGACAATGAGCCTGTCGGGATGAACATTTCTCTTTGTGAACAGCATTTCAAAGCTTAAAGCAATGCTGCTGCCTCCCAAAGCTTATTAGTGCCACGCGTAAACAGAGCCGGGCAAAGCCTTGGGAAAATAAAGGGGCGGGGGGCGCTGGTTGGTGCCGCGAACCCTTCCCCACTCGGGCTTCGAGCAGCGGGAAGGCGATTGCTTTCTGCCTCTTTGTTCCCGGCCCAGGCACAAATCAAATCCAGCCTCCCTTCCCCCAGCAAAGCTCGCGCTAAGCTGGAGCACACTAGAGCGAAAATGGATTAAAAAGAAAAATCGTCCTCGCTGCAGCAGCTGAAGAGAGTATCAATCAGCGCGATGGAGGGGGCTCTGCCCCGGGGCCGGGCTCGCCGCTGCTGCTGAGGGGCCTCAGTCACAGACGGGCGGGGGGCCCGGGCTGCGCGCCGATCGCTCCCCTGTGTCCTGCAGCACCGGCGGGCCGAGAAGAGCGGCGGCCAAAGCCGTGAGGTGTGAGTGTCAGGGCTGCGGGAAGAGCCGGAGCTGCCGCTCGCCACGCTGGAGGGAGCTCCTGAGGCGGCAGCAGTGCTGTGTCGTGGTCCTGCCCTCACAAGTCAGACCCCAAAACGATGGGAACGGGTTCTATTTCAGGATGCTTTTAACCGCTGATGCTGGCAGACAGGTTGTTTCTTTTTAGATCTATGAAGAGTTTTTTTCCCCTGTGTAAATTAGTCTTATGTAGGCTGTAAACAGTCTATATAGGTCTTGAATTTTTTTTAAGGTTTTTACATACAAAATTTCTTGGAGCCACGTGACTCTGGGAGCTGGGGAAGTGAATTTCAGGTTGAGTGTGACACAGCTTTACACTGTCAATTATCCTTTCCCCCATCAGCTGTCCCCCAAACCAGGGCTGGCACAGGCACAGTGCAGGGTGGGAGGGGGCTTTCAGCTAGCCCTGTCAACTTGGGAAATAGAGTAAAAAGTTGGGATGAGTGAGCAAGGCCCTGTGGAAGAGCCAAGGTGGGCACTGGGAACTGGGATGTGCTCTTTGCTGTGGGTTGGGCTCAATGTGGCTGGTGTCAGTGCCCACAGGTCACCTGGCAAAAGCTATGCCCAGAAAGAAGGGGGTTCCTGCAAGCATGGGCAGAAAAGCAGCTGGGCACTGGAGCTCTGGGGGTGAGATTACAAACAAAACAAACACGCCTGCTTTGTGCAGGCTTTGGCAGCCTTGAAACATGGGTTAAAATGGGTGAAAGCCATTTTAATGCTGAATAAGGGCAGGTGAGACCGTATCTTCGTTGTGCTGGTTAAAGATTCCTCAGTTCTTGTTTCTATTTGCTTGAGCTATTGTGTGCTGAGCAGTGATGATAAACCCAAAAGGCTCCATCCTTGGTGGAGGGGGTGTCTTCAGAGCAGTGAGGCTGAGAAGGGCTTACAGTGTTTGTACCACAGTGGGAGAGCACAGATAACATCACAACAACACCGAATGGAGTGAAAGGGGTTTTGGCTACAAGGTGTGGATCTGTAACCAGAGCCTGACGTGATGCTGAAGGACTCTCAAGCACAGTTAGACCTGGTCTTCCTAAAAGGCCTCAAAATACAAACAGTCAGGACCACACTCCCCAGAAAATGCTGGTTTTTTTCCTGGCATTGTTGTGCCAGCAGGAATGGATTAAGGGAGGATTCCCTCATTTGGGACGGGGAGGACTCCTTAATCCCCAAAGCCTGGATTTAAAAATCCTGGAGAGAGTAATCACAGACAGTGGATTAGCATCTGTTGGGGAGCCTGGCAGGAGAGGGCAGCGTGGCACTTCCAACCCCAGGGTTGGTCCTCACCCTTGTCTGCAGCTCCTTTTCCCAAGCCTGTGCCTTAGATATGCTCACTTGAATCCGCAAAAAGGAAGACATCAAAAAAAGCATTTCCTCAAGTCGTGGATGGTTTCCTGCAAGTGTGTAAAACATGGCTAGGGTAGGTGACAAATGATGGCAGGGGGTGTGGTGTGTGTGTGTTTGTTTTTAGAAGCACCTTTAATATTGCTCTTGCAAGGCTTCTGTCATTGAAAACTGAGTCATCCTTTAGCCAGAAGAAGAAAGCAGAGGAGATGCTTGTCAATCAACAGAAACTAGCTGGTGTAGGGCCATCCCCATGCTGCCCAGAGCTGTGCTGGCCTCCAGCCATGAAAGAAACCCCATAGTTAGTGCCTTGTTTGTGTGGGGAGCCTAGAAAACAGAGTTTGTGGCAGTGTGGCCCTCATTTATTACTTTGTCTCAACTGTCAGGGAGCAAGACCATGCATTGCTTTTCTCTGAAAATGCCAAACCCATTCTTTTCAGCAAGGTCTGACTTCTTTCTCATTCAAAATAAAACCTTAAAACGTGTGATTTCTATATAGATACAGCACAAGTGAAATGTTTAGCTTGGCTGAGGCATATTTCCCCTGGGAGATCTCGCAGGAGAAATGGACCATATTGGCTTTTCCAACTGGCCTTAGGTACTGCTACAGCAGCACATGAACTCGGTGGTGTGTGTGTTTATCTGGCAGGAGGCAGTTGCCTCAAACACAGTGAGGATCAGCTCCCCCAGAGATTCACCATTTCAAATTTAAAACGGCATTATTTATTCAGACAGGATTTGCATCCTTTTTTGCATCCTCTGTAGTCAAGAGGAAGGCTGGTGATATGCCTGAGGGTCCCCAGAGCATGGCCTGTGTTCTGTGGCAATGTCCAGCTCAGCCGAGCTGGGTGGGGACGTCAGCTGAGACGAGCAAGTGCCAGGCAACCCACCTTGGGCAGAGCAACTGGAGCTTCAGGTCCTGCTGCTTGTTGCCTTCTTGGCTGCATTCTTTAAAAGTTCCCTTTGGGCAATACTGAATCACCTCCCTGCTCTGTGAAGGGCTGGTGCTGCTCTACCCCAGCCTGGCAAGTGCAGCTCATCAGACACCTTGGCTTTCAAGTCTAATATGGTCATCTGCCTTCTGCCTTCTCCTTTGTCCCCAGATCAGGCCTTTGCTTTCAAAGGGTTTCCAGACCCTCTGGATCCTCCTCTTGCAGGTCTTTGTCATCAACATGGAGTTCTCCTGGCTGGGGATGGTTCAGTTTAAAGCCCTCTCCTAATTCTCTATTAATCCATCCTCGGATAGAGAGACATCAGCGATGAAAGTTCATGTAAACAGCACGGTAAGTTCTGTAATATCAGTTACCAAGAGCCTGGTCCCCTTCTGTTTAAGTCACTGAAACAGACTCCAGAAGGGTAGGGAACTATCCTGATTTTCTAATAATTTCCAACCTGACTTTGCACTGGATAAACTGTGACAGCCCAGATCTCTTTAAGGCATTCATTGTCTGATTTCAAAAGAAATTAAATAAGTATCTGTAGAGATCTGATCCTTGCACCTCCCTTTGTCATTCCTTGCTGAATTGAAGGTCGGTGTTTTCTCCCCTCCTGCCATTGCACCTGCTCAGCCACACTGATGCAGAGGGGGATTTTTGTTCTCCTGCCATCCATGGCTAGTCTCTGCTCTGTCAGAACAGTGTGGACACCTCTCCCCACAGAACACAGCAGAGGGACACCCCAGGTACTGTCTGGCAGAGGGAGCTGGATCAGCAGGACACCCACTCCCACACTTGGATGCTGCTGGGCCAAGGTGCCACATGATCCATGTTGACAGACCTGCACAACTGTGGGGCTGTCTGCCTATTTTCCCTCTCCTATCGACTGTGTCTAATTGAATTTGGATAGTGGGGGTTTTTTTGCTGGAGACTGAGCCACTGCTCTGGGATACCCACGCATGCAATTTGTCCTCTCAATTTATAAGTTGCCAAGGAGCTGTGTTAACCCTCGCCTCTTAAAGGGTGAAAATCCTTTCTGTTGTTGAAAATTGACCATGTGCAAGTCTCTGAGGAGCAGCACTGGTTTGTACCATGCACCAAATAGGAGCAGTGGTCTGAGCCTGGTTTGTAAATCAGGTCACTGACATTAGCAAGGCAAGAACAGCAAACAACCTGGTGCTATTCTCCATCTGTCCTCAGAGGAGACACGGAATGGTACCAGCAGAAGGGATGCAGGGAGACAACAAGGTGTCTTGGCAAACCTGTGTGTATGTAATACTCAAAGGAATCTTTGTTTTCTGCAGGTTGTTTTCCATCTCTCTCATGTAGCCATCAGTGTAATTGTAAAATCCAGGGTGCTCAGAGAGATAATGTCCAAGAATAGCAGCTAATGGGGAAGGGTGTGAGAGAGAAGATGAACAACTTTATTGCTGCCATATGTTTTAAATCCCTTCAGCTCTCTTGCTATAGCCATAGTGAGGATTTTTTTATTTTTACCTTGGCAATTTTAATGGTGTTTTAAAAGAGACAGATTAGCGAAGCCAAGGAAGTAACTGCCTGCCCATCCCTGGGATGTCTTCCTGCTCCTGTCTGCACTCAACATCTCATCAATGCACCTTGCCAACATCAGGCACCTTCCTGGTTTTTCCATCTTGATCAATTCAGAGAGTGGAGAGTGTTTTGCCTTGAAAAGAGACCACCAAGATAAACCTGAGAAGTGTTCTTCAGATCTCAGTGTGTGCCTGGACTGCTGGAGAGCATCCACTGAGAGGAAGGAGATGGATCTCAGCCAGTGTGGGGGGAGGGCAGTCTCTGAATCTGCTGCACTGGTTTGGGTCTCCCACAGTCCCCCTGTCCTGGCCAGCACAGGCTAAAGCTGATTTTTAAGTTAGGGCACTCCTGGGGATGGAGTGGGGGCAGACTTGGCAAAGCCATGATCCTGTTTGCTCTGATCACTAAAGGTCACGAGGTGGCTCCGTCTGTCAGGGGAGGAAATGAACTATGGTATCTTCAGCAAACTAATTTGAGGCTTGTACTGATTCCCCTTTCAGTTTAATCATCTTTGGTGTCTGATTCTACAAACATGGCTTTGTACTGCTAAACCTTTGCTGCATATTAGCAGAGAGGCAGCTGGAATTTGAATTTGATTTTGACTATAGCGAGAAACCTTATATTTAGCACTTGGCAAATCTCTCGAATGCAGGAGCACATCAGTTTATAAATGCAGTTTGCTTTGATCAGTGTAATTTTGGAGGCTTAAGTATGAGAGAGAGAATATAGGCTGGGTACTGATACTCATAAAGGAGCAATAGAAAAATATTCTACCAGGTGATTAGAATTACATTACTCTACAATATCAGCCTACCTAGAATTTGCTGCAAAGGAGTGTTTGTAACAGAAAAATGCTTTGGGTTATGAAGTACTTTCAGTGCAGTCTTCTGTAACCTGCAATATAAGGCTCAGGTACAGAAGGATGTTCTTTCAGGTAAAGGGACTGAGGACAGCCAAGAATGGCCAGAGCTGGACTGAGCCAGAGACGAGATGGTCACCAGGAAATGTAGACAAGCTGAAATGGCAGTGGGATAAACCGCCTGCTTTCACCCCTCTTCTCTGTTGGACAAAACTCCTGCTGGCTTCTTTGCCACATAGGATGCCAAACTAAGAGTCACTCTTGGCATTAAAACACGTGTAGGATGCAGGGTTTTGCCATATGTTCTAACAAAAGCAAGTACTTTAGTTTGCAGCTTGGGGCTGGAGCTGGAGGCATTCTCGGTGATTGCCTCTTCTGAGAGCTCGTGTCCTTTTGGAACCTGTCCTGTTTCAAAAGGAGCCATCTCTGACCTTGCTGTCTTCACAGCAGCTCCCACAGGTACATGGACCTGACTGCGCCACTGTGAATTCTGGGATGCTTCCTGGACATCCCAGGGGTCTGGTTTTCTATTGGAGTTGCTGTCAGAGGGAGGAGTGCTTGGTACATGCTGGGAGACTCATCTGTGGCCTGCTATGGAAGACTTTGATTTTTGGGGAGAGAGTTCTCTTTGAATAGCAAAAGTGATTGGTACCAGAACTTAGGAGTACATGGTTTTAAGGAGCTCAGGTTCTGCACTCAGCAGAAAGATAAAACCTAAGGCAGTAGCAGGGACTTTGCTCTCCAAATTTGCATGGGTGGAATGGTGCTTGTATGAAAATATTGTCATAGTGTCGTGGTCATGATAACAAAGCATTCACTGCCTCCCAAAAAGCAGTAAGATGAAGAGGTGACCCTGCCTATCGCTTCTGCTGGCTTCTGGCTTCCAAGAAACACCCATCACTGTGATTTTTTGACATGCTGGGGAAAGGCAGTTAAGTTTTACAATCAGCCAACCCTTTGAGTCCAGATCTTCTGAAACAGAAATGAAAAGGGAGCCTCCCCATCTCGTGTGTGAGGAAGCACCAACATTTTCAAAGTGCCATTGTGTGATGGTGCTCCAGGACCTCTGAACTGGTGGTTGCTCCTTCTCCCCTTTGGGGCTGTGGCTGCCTCTGCCTAACGGGCTGGAGCAGATGTAACTCCTCAGGAGCTCCACCAAGACAGCTCCAGGATCATAGGGTTTGGTCTGTGCTAATCTCCAAACCCACCATGCCCAGCAGAGCCCAGAGAACCCGAGCTGGAAGCCTGAGCACACAGCCCTGTTCCACAGCCGCTGTGTCAGAGGCTGCAGCTCCTTCCAGCCTGCGGTTCCTCCTGCTCCCCGACCCACCGCAACACCGGCTGGCCCAGCGAGCGTCAGCCGTGCTGCAAAGAATTCTTTCTGCACCGTGGCTACAGTGGGAGAGCACGAGAGATTTGCTGCCTTGCAGCTTCCTGCTCTTTTGGCCTGTGGGTCCTGTGGCAGGAGCTGCTCTGTCTCCCGCTGGAGAGCTGAGTGCGGTCACTTGGCAGCGCCTGCGCAGGGACGCCTGTGCTCGGAGCAGAGTGGGGATTGATGCACAGCGTGGCTAAAACGGATTGACAGATTTACAAAGAGCAACTTTCATGCATCCCGTATGTTGCTTAGCTTCCTCTGGGTGACTTAAAAGAGGCGAAAAAATCTTTTGCAGGAGGAGAATTAGGGTATTTGTATACTTGGCCATTTTTAAGTGTCTCTTTTTCCCTCTCTAGCTTGACCTGATGTGATCAAACAGAAAATGATTAGTTAATCATTCTGGAAGCATGCCCAGATATATTAAATAAATTTAGTTTCCTATGGCCCTAATAGCAGGTACAGGAAAGTTCCCAAAATTGTCAAGAAGTTCTGCTCTCTAAGTATTGCAGCCCTGAATAAGATTATCAAAAATATAATGGTGTTAAAAGGCCCAGTAAGTGCTGGGGCACTCTGATTTCCACCTGATATTTTTGCTTTTTACCTACAGCAGAACTTCCCAGGAAGTATGAAATGTAACCTTGAGGTCAAACAAGAACTTTTATGAGCAATGCTATTTTTACTTCCCTCTGTTTCATGTAGGCAAACACGTGCAGTGCAGGCCATCAGTCCTGATTAAGTGCCATTGTTTAATACTGAAAAAATGCACATTTGATCTAGTTTGTATTTCCTAAAAAGTGTTATTGATTTGACAATATATTTTTCCCCAGAAAAAAAAATCTGCAACTATTTATTCATTCTTACCCCTTGGAGAGCTTGCTACCATCTGTTTTTCTTGGCTTTGCATTACCTTTTTTTTTCCACTTGTTCTTTTCCCACTGCGCACCACTGAAGGACTATACTATACATTATCTCATAGCCAAATTATGCAGGGTATTGTAAACATGTTGTAAACTTTGCCAGCTGTGAAGTTAAGGGCTCTGCGAGATCTTGCTTAGCACTGGAAATGATCTTTGAAGAAAGAAGGCAGCGTTTTGGAAGCAGATTTGCAGGGCAGCGTGACACAAAATACTGCTTCTGCAAAATGCTGGGGGAAAGAAAAGGATCAGGTAAATGTATTCATGGATTCCTGTAACTGTATCATAGAGGCCAAGAAGCCACTGACTCAGTATCTGCTCAGCACCTGCTGATAAGACACACCAGGGTTCCTGTGTGCAGATGCCAGGACCTGCAGGCTCTGGCAGGTGGGAACAGGGATTGGAGCCTGATAAAGTCCCCCACCTCCAGCATTTTGGGCAAGGCAGGACCATGCTCAGGGCACACCACAGGACTGAAGGCCCTGCATGTCCCAGAGCTTCCCCTGGAGCTGGAGCAGTCATGTCCTGCAACCAGCATCCTGGGAAGATGCAAACTGCAGAGCATCTTGTGCTCTGCCTGGCAGGGTTGGGCCCACTGCTGCCCTCGGAAATATGAGTTGAAGGGGAAGAATCACAGGTGTGTGAGGATAAGTCTGTATAAACATCCCCAGTTATAGATCTTTGTGTATCTTTTCATCATTCAACAATAAGAATGTTGGCAGTAGCAATACCAGCCATTCCAGAAATCAGGCCTCAAAAATATACCACTTTAAACCCCCCGTTATGAAGTTTATCTGTTCTCATTGTCTGTCTTCTGGTGAATGGCCTTGGTACAGTGAAGGTCGTGCCTTTTATCCCATGGTGCACTTCCCAAAAGAGCAGAAATCTCTCTCGGAGACACCACTCAAGCCCAGGAGCTGGGAGTGCAGGAGGAGAACTAAGCAGCACAGAAACAGAGGTTACTGTCACCCTTCCCAATAGAGAGAGAGACCAAGGGATTGATGCACTCTGCAGGGAGCAATCCCAAATTCCTTGAAGTCAAGAGGACTGAAAAGCAATGTGGATTATAGGACCACAGGGAAGAGCCCTTTCAGTGGATGGTGGACATGTAAAATACCTGTACAGGCTGATGATACACATACAACTCTCAGTGAAATGCAGTTTTCTACATTTTCTATAAATTCATAATGAATGCTCTTGTGCTTGGATTTTGACTGACAAGGAAAGCAAAGGCATCTTAAGTTTAAAGGAGGTTTGAGGTGTAGTGATGAGAGTAACTGCTCTGGTACCAGGAAAGTGGCCCTTAAAACAGCATTTTGGAAAGAAGCCAGGGGCTGCACAGGAGCATGTGGTGCCTGGGTTAGCATAGTCCCACTCCACCCAGCATGGAGCATCCTTCAGCCATCCTCCCTGTGCAACAGCTCACAGCCCTTAAAAGGCTGCTGCCACCAAGACAAATAACTGGACAGGGCATTGATCTGCATTATTTAGGGAACTCAAACCTGTCTTTTTAATTATTCCAGCAATACTTCATCTTCCTCTCCAATGGTTACTGAAAAGAATCATCAGTTCAGTCATACTTACATAATGTGGCTGTGAATATCCTATGACTTATTGCCCTATCCGTGCTCTTTTTACAGGGTTAAGAGCTTAGGGGTGAAGAATTGCTTGGCTGGGTAAGATGTATTCCTTTTTGCAAAGGATGGATGATGTTCTTCTAGCCCTGGAAGTATTCTTGTGAAAGCTATTTCTTCTCCAAAGAGTCTTTTCTTACTATTATGGGCTTATGTTCATAGGCTTGTGCTCTCATTAAGGGGCACTGATTTAAATGAGGGGCTTTAATCAACAATTTTCATCATGATTTAAATCAACTAGCAGGAAACACAAAATTGATTATTCAAATTAATCTTGTTCTTCATTTGTACTTTTAAATTATTTTCCTAAGGAACAACTGATACTTCCTCACTGGAGCCTGGTACTCTTTTTCACTTACGATCAGGATATGTTATTACCATATTTATTTAAGAATCTGCATATTAAGTCTAAAGTTACTTCACATTTTCATTTATGTGCCAAACTGATGACTGACACCTTTACTACATGACTAATCTTAATGTTTGTGTCAAGGTGCAGTTCAGAACAAAGTAGCATACATTAGTTACTGTGCTCTAATTTAAATCACATGCTATTCTTAAATACGATGGATGGATGGGGTAAGGGGAAGAACACAGTTATTCTGCATTTGAAATGGACATTTTGAACACAGGAAATATTTCCTCTTGACAGCAGGCTGGAATGTTTCTAATCACCCAATCCTTATAAGGGCTCACATGGGGGAAACTGCAATCACCTGTTCCCTCTTTGGTTTCAATCTCTGATGGCTTTCTCAAATTCGAGTGAACTGAAGGGAAGAATATTTTTCTGTGCATCCTGAGGAGAAATGGGTCTGTAGGAAATGGGCTTAGAGTCTCAAGAATCCCCTAATCCAGACGGTTCAGCAAATACTTTAGCCACTGAAGTGGCTTGATTTGATCTTAAATTTGTAGGGGTCTATTTCTATTTATAATAATATTACAATGAAAATTAGGCCATAATGTTTAGTGCCACCAGTTCAGACTTTAAATTACACTTACCAAATTTTAAAAATATAATGATGATATGTTAAAAAACCCAATAATCCTATCCTTTGATTGTTCTGCAAAAAGGACATTTTGCATTTTTATCTGCCTTTCCTTTGCATCAACTCTAGCTCAGGGCAGCTGCAATGACTTGAAGAGCCATATTTCTGATTCACACCACTGTGTGTAAGAATAAGAGAAAAGCAGAATGAACCTTTTTTGAAAAGCTTTGGGGTATATCTGTGCATATATACATCTGGTTTTCAGATTGAAGGGATTAAATAGTCAAGTTAATCCCTTAGGTAATTCAGCTGACTTTAGTGGAGAAACAAATGTCCAAGTTAGATACCTGGTTTCTTGTTGGCTTCAGCCATGAAGACAGAGAGTCCAGGGCTCTCTGGGAACATGCAGGATGGGATTTTCCTACGCTGATGGATGCATCAACCTCCCTTCAGCGTGAGTCTCAGCAGGTTCACATGACTGAATCTCTGTGCCACCCCTTCTCCCAGCACCTCACAGGACATGGAGGGATCCTTGCTCCCTCCCTATCGTCCTCCCTGATCAGTCCTGGAATGGTGCAGTGTCTCTTTCCTGGTGCTGCAGTTTGGCACCATCAGCCCATTTTGCCAATTCACTGAGGTAGTTTCCTCCAAATCACACTTGAGACTAAAGACAGAACAGCAAAGGCTTGATTTCTTTTTGTTCCCCTGCCAGAAGCCTTATGTACCATGCCAAGATGTGACATGCAACACCTTGCATTACAGACACACGTCACTCACACTGACTCAGAGCAGGGAAATCTTCACTGCCTTGTCCCAAACTATTTCTGGTCCGATGCACCAGGAAAAGGCTTTAGCTTTGTAGTGAGGTTTAAACCCAAGCAGTGGGGGTTTTTTTCTTTAAGTTAAAGTTTTAGCCTGGCTTGGTTTTTCTGTGGGGAGGTTGGTTTGTTGGGGTTTTTTTACCAGAAGCCTAAGCATCTTTCAGTTGCTGCTGATTTCAAATGATGCTTTTGGCCACAAAACCCACTGCAAAGCAATGGAAAACAGGAGCAACAGAGTGACTTTAACAGTGGCACCCACTCAGGGTGACCCCAACCAAACTTCACATTTAGGGGATCAAAATTATGGTCCAGGGCTTTTGAATAACTTCATGCTGTATTTTGGGCTGTGTTTGCCTGTGCCCAAACTCCCTCCCAGAAAGGAGAGTTCTCCTTGTGCTGGCATGGCCCCCCCAGTGCCATAGGCCAGTGTTAAGGCTGGAGCAGGAGCTTAGCCATCCCAGCAAACACTGGCACCATGTGCTGTCAAGGACAAAGGGAGCTCCTTTCATGTCACAGCATTAGGTAGAGCAGTGATTGAGGGGAGCATAAAGGAAAGAAGGGAGAAGTTAACATTACGGGTAATGGAAGAGCACATTTTGGATGGATTTTTTTGTTGTTGTAGTTAGTGTAGGGTTTTTCATACATGCAGAAACCTTTTTAGACCTCGGGCGAGTAGCTGAGTGCCATGAGAGCCACTGCCCCTCCATCTGCTTGGCCAGCACGGCTGCCCCACACAGCTCCAAAGCACCTTCAAGCTGTTCCTGTCGTATCCCCTCTGCTCCTGCCATACAGAGCGCATGTTAATGCAAACAGGCATGCAAGAAACTGGAAATGATGTGTAATTCAACATCATTAAGTATGAAATCACTGCTCTCCCATGCAGGGCTATATCAATCAAGTCAGCTTTGGGTCTTTTCTTCCCAGGGAGCTTCAGCTGCAGGTGCCTCTGAAAAGCACTTTGCTGTCTGTGCTCAGTGTTTTCTGACAGGGATGGTTTATGGTCATCCAGGAGCACACACCATCAGCTCCCTACTGATTTAGCATGTGGAAGGATAGATATGTACTTTTATTAAAGGCAATCTTAATCTTTCTTATGGTACATTATATAAAAATGTAGGCTTAGAGCAGCTTTTAGAGGCAGCCACAAATTGCCAGCAGTAATACACTAAAGTTAGATGGGATAGATGGAGTTTGTCTGTTGTTGTCCTCTGATTGATGATTCCTTCCATCAACTTGCCTTAACCAGATTTGTTCCTTAGCGCCTGGCCATTGCGAGTGGAGAGCTTACAGGTAACAAAACATGTTGGCACACTTGTTTTTATAAAA
The DNA here is from genome assembly GCA_013398175.1 of Climacteris rufus. NCBI lineage: Eukaryota > Metazoa > Chordata > Aves > Passeriformes > Climacteridae > Climacteris > Climacteris rufus. Next base: position 920,989 of record VZRZ01001217.1, read on the forward strand.
CAAAGTATTTGTAATAACTCAGGTGCAAGTGCAGAAGGAAGTGGGTGGGTGATTGCAGAGTTGGAGTGTAGATGGATGGATGGGGATGGAAGGATTCTGGATTGGTGCATGGGCAGGTGGATGTATTGGTGGAGGGGTGCACGAATCGGGTGTGGGTGTGGGTGGCTGGGTTTGTGGGTGTATGAGTGCATGGCTGGGTGCATGCATGGGTGCATTGGTTGGTGCATGAGTGCGAGGGTGGCTGTGCAGGTGCCTTGGCTGGTGCAGGAATGGGCGTGTGGATGCCTAGGAGCATGAGCTGGTGCAGAAATAAGTGGGTGATAGATGGGTATATGAGTGCACGGGTGGGCGCACAAGTCGGTGTCTGCAGGGGTGCCCTGGCTGGGGCACACACGGCTGTGTGTGTGCAGGGTGCCCTGGCTGGTGCGGGCAAGGCTGTGTGTGTGCAGGATACCCTGGCTGGTGCGGGCACGGCTGTGTGTGCAGGGTGCCCTGGCTGGAGCACGCACGGCTGTGTGTGCAGGGTACCCTGGCTGGTGCGGGCACGGCTGTGTGTGTGCAGGGTGCCCTGGCTGGTGCGGGCACGGCTGTGTGTGCAGGGTGCCCTGGCTGGAGCACGCACGGCTGTGTGTGCAGGGTGCCCTGGCTGGAGCACGCACGGCTGTGTGTG